>OU015762.1:6545400-6581055 GCA_907173295.1 Fagus sylvatica | reverse complement strand
TTTTTTTATAAAGGAAAAATTTCCTGTTCCCGGTTAGCCTGTCGAGCCAATTGTCATTAAATTGAAAAATTCATGTGATAATGATTTAAGAGATTACTATCATTAGGATAATCCCGAAAGCCTTTATTCTTTTACCAATTGGGATATTGATAGTTTGATGGTGAGCCTTTTTGATGCTTGGTGAATTCCAATATGTGATTCCCAGACATAGCATAGCTTTCTTGTGGCGCAGACATTTTTGTTTATGGTCATGTTGGTATTAAACATGGACATGCCTAGATATGGCTCCAATACATCTGAACATATTGAGAGTATGTCTCTTACCTCATATACAAATAGAGTATGAAAACCTACATTAACTTATCAAAAGATTTACATTAGTCCAATATGAAGGTTTGACTTCTTATGGTTTCCATCTTGACCAAATTATATTTTTGTAGACCTGATAAATATAATTTCTAGTGAACTTTTTTCCAATTTTATTACTTGCTTGTGTTAGATATCAGTCAAGTACAAAAAAGACAGTCACAAAGGTCCAGTGCTTGGTCTTGCTTGGAACAAGGAGTACAGGTTGCCTTCTACTCTATGTTATGCCTTCTTTTGTTCATTGGGGTGTGTATACTGGAGATAATTCTCTGTTTCTCTTTGCTTTTTTATGAAATGAAAAACACAGGAATATACTTGCTAGTGCAAGTGGTGACAAACGAGTCAAGATTTGGGATGTGGCTACGGGAAAATGTAATATTACCATGGAGCATCATACAGACAAGGTCAGAATTAAGTCTAATCATGTGTATTTTCTGTTCATGACATAGATGATAAATTAGAACACACTTGTTGCTATCTACTGATCCTTAATGAAGTATTAATTATTATTAGTATAATATCAGAAGCTCCTTTTTCTGGTAAATTGGGGTGGCGAGACTAAACAATTAATAGATAAATTAAGGGTGGTAATCTGATGTAGATTGTCTTGTAAGGGTTATATCTTTTCAAGCTAATTGTTAGGCTTGTAACTGGGCTTGGGACCTTGGGTTTAGTTTATTAAATTTGATGGGTCCACTGCCTTTTGTGCTTGAGACTTCTTTTAGACTATGGATGAAAAACTAAAGGACTGATTAGATATTGAAAGATGGACAAAAATGAAGAACTGAGGGGAAGAGGTACTGGATTGAGATGCTAGGAGACCTCATATATGAAAATCATCCATTATCAGTCTCATTCTGAGGCCTGGACAGATTATTCAGTACGACACACAGGTTGAACAATGTAGAAGTCAACTGTATGCTTTGGTTGCGAGTGAATTTAGAGTTCACCTCCACCATTTGGTTTGTCACATTTAAATGCTCTGTTCAGCACATTCTAGGCATTTATAATATGGTCTGGGATTTTTTTTTGGCATTTAATAATTTCTGCAGCAGACATGTCTAATGAGTTTCTACTTTCACCTTCTTCCCCCTAATCCTTGTAGGTTCAAGCAGTTGCATGGAATCATCACGCGCCACAAGTTATTCTTACTGGATCTTTTGATCGTTCAATTGTCATGGTACTAAAGATTTTACCTGCATTATTTTTTTTTGTTGGTTACAGTATAATCATACTTATTAGTTATTAAACCTGGCCCATGTTTTTACCTGGCCCACATAATTAAAATTAAGAATATTTATAGAGTTGAAAAATCAATTTAAAAAATACAAAACAACTTTATTATATTCAGAATAGAAATATTTGCACCTCTACACAAGCCACCGATGGAGGACTAGTTTGCTTGAAATGAGTGATTTGAGGGTTCAGGAATTTGACTTAGTCCGTTGATTTATTTAGTTCTTATTGATTTGAAGATAAAGTGACTTGATGTCTTTATCATGTTTGCGCATTGCAGAAGGATGGAAGAATGCCAGAGCATTCTGGTTATAAATGGTCAGTCACAGCTGATGTAGAAAGCTTGTCATGGGATCCACACACTGAGCACTCATTTGTGGTGAGTGCTTTAGCCTCTTACCTGAAATTATCTTCCTGTAGCTGATTTCATTTATTTATTTTTTCCTTTTGAAGAAGTGAAATTCGTTTTTGTCTGGGGAGACTGCTATTGTAGCTTAAGAATCTTTATTTAGATATTAGTTTTTGGTTGGAGAGGTATTAAGAACAATGAATAATCATCCTGTTGTCCTCTTAGGTGAGTCTTGAAGATGGTACTGTCCAGGGTTTTGATGTCCGGGCTGCCAAGTCTGATGCAGCAGCTTCTGAGTCAAAACCTAGTTTTACTCTCCATGCACACGACAAAGCTGTTTGCACGGTCTCCTATAATCCTTCAGCACCTAATGTACGTACCTATATTTTTCCCCCTTCCACTTTTTAGTCATATCTTTTAGATTATTAACTTCCTAAGTGTAACTTTCTGTTATGATGGGTTCTTCTACAGCTTCTTGCAACGGGATCCGAGGATAAAATGGTATTTCTATAATTGTTGTTGTACTTGTTGTTATCTTATTGTTATTATTATTTCCCATTGACATTCATAAACCCTGCAGATTGTTAATGTTTTGTATTTTTTCCGTTGGCTGCTCCTCATTTGGTGCAGGTAAAGCTTTGGGATCTGTCAAACAATCAACCTTCATGTATTGCATCCACAAATCCTAAAGCAGTAAGTGATTATTTTAATTTTTCTTATATCTGATGTCATGAGGTAAATAAGCATTTAGTAAACATCTTGTTTTAGCTTTATTATTCTAGATAAATTCTCATGCTTTGTTCTGGATGTTTGTTTGTTAGGGAGCTGTATTTTCCGTTTCCTTCTCAGAGGACAGTCCCTTTTTGCTGGCTATAGGTGGCTCTAAGGGGAACTTGGAAGTGAGTGGAAAAATCTTGATATTTTGTTACCTAGTTGAGTTTTGTTTTCCTTGAAGTTGTGTAATTGATGATAATGATTGATATCACTTGAAAATTTGCAGGTATGGGACACATTATCTGATTCTGGGGTCCAACGAAGATTTGGGAACTATATCAAGCAGAAGACACCTCAACCCAGTTCTTGATGTTATTAGATTGGAAGATGAATGAGGCTTTTGTTTCTTGTTAAGCAAGGGGTTTCTGTTTTTGACATGAAGAGTTTCTGTATTTTTATGAAGAAAAGGGTATTTCCTGCGAGTAATGTTATCGAAAGTTTGAAATTCACAAGGCTGTAGATGATTTCCTTCCAAACCAGTAATGCTCGCAAAATTTTGAGATTCATATGGCTGCAAGTTTTTTTATTTCTTTAACTAAAAATAAAAGCATTATTACTCCATTTAATGCAAACTGATTTAACAAGTTCCTAAGGGGTCCTTTCCTCTAAAGGACTTAGAGGAAACAGAAAAGTCGGTATAGTTGACTAGATTATCCAAAATTGGTAGCAAACCAAAAGTCCACTACTTGAGGTTGTCATTCTTTCAAAAACCCAGCAATCAAAGGAACAGCCCGATCCCTACCTAAAGATGGATATTAGGCATTTCTTTCACATGCCTTGTCCCAAGCCAAGCATTAATCAGACTGAATCTATCTTACCAACATCTATGTTTACTAATGAGCTCCAAGTAGCACTTCTTCTCCTTTTTAAGTCTTAGGTAGAGGGTGGGGTTGTGGGTTCAAGAGTCATCGGATGCATGTGTAACTTACTAATAATAAAAAATTTCATCTATATTTCTAACTTAAGCCTATACCTCTTGCCATAAAAGGATAGCTGATTTCACAGGGTGTTTTTATGTGTGTTAGCACAAGCAGTGCTCTCTCTCTCACCACTTCTTTTTCTGCCCCACTTCTTTGTATATTATGATCATAATAATACAAGACTTGTTCTTAGTTGATGTCCCTTTGCAAGCATCCCAGAGTATTTCTTCATAATGCACCACTAGCCTTCATTGGCTAAGAATAGGAGTGAGTCAAATTAAGTGTTTTGAGAGATGGATTGAAATGATAGTTTCCTAAAAATGATTCTTGATTAGTGTAACTAATGCATACATAACAATTTGAGTTTTATATTATTTTCCAAGAAAATATTTCTGGTTCTCAATGTTAGATGTATCTGTAACAATAAATAGACATACAACAAATTTTATATATATATTTTTTTCACAACTGTTAAGGTGGCACAGTGTGATTGATGTATGATAAAAGTGATGTAAAAAATGGTTTCATGTAAAAAATAATAATGTTATACTAATTACAATATGTCGTACTGCTGTGAAAAAAGTTTTGAAATTTGTCATGTCTCTATCCTAATTCACCCAAAGGAAACATTTTTGCTTGACGATCCTATAAGTTTAGCTTGCACCTCAGCTTTCATAAGTACAAGTGCAGCCGCCACATCTTTCATAAGTTCATGGGATAAGGCTTCACAAATTGTGTGACAAAGCATGCCCCTCACTGGCAACTCTTTCTTTTGGTATCAACTTCCCCTAAGATCAACACTTGCCACACCAGACAATCAACAAAGTGTATTTTTATTGCACAGAGTAGGTTTACAGCTTCTTAGAGAATGGTTCTCATCCATTGCTTCTTGACAGATCCTGACCATGTGTCTGCAGAAGTTAAGAGCTTGAGAAGCATTGGCAACCGTCCCTTCAAACATGACCATATTTCTGCATTTCCAAATACCACAAACAGTGGCTGCAATAACAAGAAAAAAAAGATGAAAAAATATGAGCATCTGTGGAGTATCTCTCCACCCAAACAGAGAGCCAATTACTTATGGAATTTTATTCAATCAAATCACCCAAGACCAAAATGGAAACAACAAAACCAACAGAGCAGTGGCATATATATACTTAACATGAAATGAGGACAAGAAAAATAATTGTAATTACCAGACATGCAAAATAAGTTGAATTGTTTTGCCGTTTCTATGTTCTCAATGGTTCAGGATATCAATAATACCTGGTTAGCCTCATTTAGGTTAAATAACCAATGAAAATCTTGCCTGAAAGTTTACAAATACAAATTCGGTGACAACCAAGACCTTGGTTTTTCTTTCTATACTTCTATGTGACATTTATGGAAATGAAGGTAACATAGCATACACTAAACAAAAGACAACTTAAAATGAAAACATATTAGAATTCATCACAAATTTCTAGTAATCTCTAACTTGCTCTTATTTCAAAAGACGAAGGAGATCAAAGATATGGGTTCTGAGGTGATATATTGGGAGGGTTTCATCATTCTTCCTTATGCTTGCCAGATCTAGCATCAACAATGAATTTTTACTTTTAAAAATCATTAGTAGGGATGGTTGTTTCCACTGAAACACAATCAAGTGAATCATCTTGCTATACTAAAATCAATATAAATCTAGATCAAACAAGTAGAAATAAAAAGCCAAAGTTTCCAATTTCCATCTAAATCTCATATCTGTCTTATAATTAGAGTTTGTTTTGAAAAACTCTGCATATTCAGCAAGATATAAATTCAGGTTCTTAAGTTTTGTTTTCAATATTATGCCTTGTGTTGGGGGATTCCTTACAAATAGGCTGCTTTGTTTCATTCAATATCTGCAACAAAGTCCCTCCTAATAATATATATTTACCGAAGGGAACCATTAAATAAGTTAAAATTGATGGCTCTGGTGACATGTTGGGAGGGTTTAATCTGTGCCCGAATACTCTTCAAGTAAAGAAGTATCATAAATATAGATAAATGAGATAATAAAATACTGAACAGGAATCCTAGAGGGCATGTGCAAACTAGTATAGTGGTCCTTCTTTTATAGGTCCATTGTGAAATGCTTGAAAGTGAACACGAGAGCTTTGAGAGTGAAACTATAATCAATTAAAGCCATTATCCCAAATAGCGTAATTCAATAAACGTGTCTTCCTTACTGATCAACTCTTTTATTTCAGTTGACCTTCATAGTTAACAATATTAAGAAACCATGACAAAATTTTTTATTACTTGATCCAAAAATTTAGCTAATCTGACCATTTCTGCAAGAATCCAATAAAATCAACGTAATACTATGTAACTACCCCACTTTACATCCAAACGTCAATCATAAAACAGATAAAAATTTGAGATGAAATTGAGTTGGATAAAACTACAAATCAAAGATTAAATTCCTGTGCTTTCACTATCAAGAAAAATTATGAAAGAGAAAAAAAATGACGACAGTCCTACTAGATAGTAAATTACAGTAATCACCATAGTGGTAGATCTTAAAGCTATGATTTCAAGCACAATGCGTAATGCTGTACAGATGATTCTTTAAGTCAAAGATTATAGATGGCTGAAATTAAAGTTTCAAAGAAAAAATTTCAATCCATTAGTCAAACTGGTTGCAAGTCAATTGCAAGTCTGCATCCATAACTATATTCTGTAAACTGGTAAGCTTGATAGGGCTCTTTTTTTTCATTTTTCTTTTTTTCATTTTTAAACCCAGCCAAATAATTAGAAAAACAGAAAAACAAAATGTCATTAGTATATACAATTTTTAACATAAAAGTTGCATAAAAAAGAAGACTGGGCTATGTGCATCAAAGAGTAAGTTGCAGAACTCACAAGCTGACGGGCATTGTAGAGAATTGGCCTAGGGACTTGTCGAGACCAGAAGCTTAAAAAATTGTGGATGCAACACAGCTAGCAGTGTCTTCCTTAAGAGCTTGTATCTCCCAGCTTGGCGTTTGTTTTCCACAACAAAGGTTGCAAACCTCAGAGCTACTGGTAAGTACAAGTGCAGCCAACATGCCTTTCTTAAGTACAAAGGATAAGGCTTCATGAATTGTCTGACAAAGGGATACAGATTTCTTCTAAGGCATCCAACCATAACAACCTACTACAATCTTTGCATAGAAAGCCTGCACCTCACCAGAGACTCTTTTTTGATACCAACTTCCACCAAAATTAGCACTTGCCAGTTGCCACTCTCAACAATCAACAAAACATGTCCAATTGCACATAGGAGATTTACATCTTCTTAGAGAATGATTCCTAGCCATCGCTTCTTGACAGATCATGACCATGTGCTTGCAGTAGTTAAGAGCTTGAGAAACATTGACAACCTCCTTCAAGCATGGACATATTCCTGCATTTTCCAAATAGCCCTAAGAGTAGCTGCAATAACAACAATAATAGAAGAAAAAATATCAGCATCCGTAGAGCATATCTCCACCCACATAGAGAGCCAATTAATAATGGAATTTGATTCAATAAACTCATATCTAATAGTGAGCTCTTATTTAAACTTAAGTGCTTTTGCAATCTAATGAAATGGTCAAGATCATTTATCACATTCTAATATAAGGGTAGTACACATTTTAATGAAAATATGATATTTCATTTCATACCATGACTGCTTTGGAATAAGTGAAATATCTGTACATTTAGTGCACAGGTTACAATGCTTCGATCATATGTGCAAGGCATAATCTTTGATTGAAATGACATCCCACTTAGGCATAATATTAGAAAGTCATCCCGCTGTTCTGTTTGTACGCACTGATCATCACGTTCAAAGACACGATATATAACCTGCAATCATCAAATTCCATGATACAATATCTCTTTCAAGCATTTCATCAAACAAGTACGTGCATTTAATCAAGACACGCTGTATAACCCACTTTGATGAACAATATAAATGCACAATCTGAAGCAGCACTTACCAAAAATTAAATCTAACACATTCATTGGGAAAAAAAAAAAAAAAAACAGAAGCTTTAATGTATAAATATGTACAAGTACAAATTCCTAAAATGAAAAGTCATCATTTGCTAAAGAATTGTAAATTTGTTTCCTTTCTTTTTCGTTTCCTTCATTTTTTCTGAGCAACCAAACAAATAATGAAGAAACCATTCAATTAAAACACAACAGATTTATAACCATAGATCCATTCTAATCATTTCATTCGGCTAAGAGAATCAAATAAATGCTGAAGATTCAAAGAGAAATTATATATATATACCTTAGCGAGATTGACGTAGAAGAAAAGAGGGTTCTTCGTGTTGGAAACCTGAATTCTGTTCTAAATTATTGCTCCTCCTCCTCCACCTCATAGACGGAGGTGAGATCAATCTGAACTTGAGGGATGTTGGCGATCTTTAACCACTCTCGCCCTTTGCTTTTCTTGCAGTGTTGTTTCAGCAGAGGACACCACATAATATCAAGATACAGAAGCGAGGGAGGCAGGCCCTTCTCTGGGAGGAATTCGAGTTTAGGGCAACTCCAGATCCGCATTTCTTCAAGAGCAGAGAGGTTTTGAAAGCCCTTGGAGGATAGGAATACTATATTTGGAAGGCCACAGATATACAGTAAGGTGAGAGAGGTAGGCAACGTCATCATCATCTTCCCATCTTCCACCTCAGAAGGAAACGACTGCCAATCCGGAAATCCACCTTTAATCCAAAGAAATGTAAGAGACGTGAGTCTGTGCAATCCCCACTCAAATACTTGCTTACAGATATTCACCCCTTCCAACACAAGTGATGTTAGGTTGGTGGGGTAACCCTCTTCCGGAAAGGATATGATGCTTCCACAACCCCATATACGTAAATCATGAAGAGAGGTGAGGTTGTGCATGCGGTTGGGCAAGGCCTCGAGTTTCTCACAATTTGAGATCTCAAGTTCTCTCAGGCTGGTGGGGAGCAACCCTCCATCCGGGAAGGAAACAAGACTAGAACACCCCCATATTTTGAGCTTAATGAGGTGGCAGAGTTTGTGTAGGCCCTCCGGTAAGGATTTAAGCTTTTCACAATAACTGAATTCAACACGTTCAAGAGACACATTATGGTGTAACTTGTCTGCTACTGACTCCAGCTCTGGACATTTATATAAAAAAAGGTGTTTGAGTGCTGTAGGTAACTGGCCGCTTGATGATAAGGATGTCAGCTCTGAGCATATCGCAATCTCAAGGATTTTAAGCGTGGCAGGTAGGTCGCCTCTTGATGATAAGCATTTTAGAGATGAACAATCAT
Source organism: Fagus sylvatica (assembly GCA_907173295.1). Lineage (NCBI taxonomy): Eukaryota > Viridiplantae > Streptophyta > Magnoliopsida > Fagales > Fagaceae > Fagus > Fagus sylvatica. Next base: position 6,572,116 of record OU015762.1, on the reverse strand, counting down.
TAATCTTCAACTTCTCAAGAACAGATGTATTAAGATTCTCCTCGTTCATCAATAGAGAGGAAGAAGAAGAAGGAGCCTCTCCCTCGTCTACCACCGATTGCAATTTCTCACAACTTCTTATCTCTAGCCTTTTCAAAGTTGAAGGTAGTTGGCCTCCAGAAATGAACGTCAAAGAATTACATTCCTCAATAGTTGCGTATTCCAGGCATGTACAATTGGAAATTGGCAAGGATTGCAAAGCACTACAACCTTTAATTGTTAGTGTCCTTATCGTTGACATCAAGTTGAGGGTGATGAGACTTGGGCACGATCGGATATCGAGCACTACAAGGTACATGAGCTTGTCTTGCCACATAGATGTCAGCTCCTTACAATCATCTATCGTCAGATTTTCTACCTTCACTAACCCATGCATGAACTCCTCTGTCAAGCTTTTCAGATCTGGAATAGAAAAAACAATTGACTTTAGCGAGCATAACTCAACCGTGTTTCTACGCACCACCTCTTTGCATCCCACAATTTCTAATTTATGAAGCATTGGAAGGCTTGGAATTGAAACAACCAATTCCTCACATTTACGAATAGAAAACTTTTCCAATGATGGGAGATGGTAGGGCAATTTTCCTTGCAATTTGGGGCAACAAGAAATAGAAAGCTCACGCAAGCGAGGGAATTCTTCATACTCAACTCCGCTAGGAATCCAATCTTTCCATTCTTGCAAATTCTCAAAGCAAAGTGTCTCCAAAGATTGAAAAGGTTTCAAGTAACCTTCCCCATAAAACTCAGGACCAACTCTCTGCACATTAGCCATTCCTTTAATGACAAGGTTTTTCAAAGATGGTAATTGTCCAATTGCAGGCAAGGAGGTGCATTTTCTACAACTCTCAATCCTTAGGAGCACCATATTAGAAAATGAAGGATGTCCTAACCAAGTCGGGAATTTCACACCAACATAGCCATCAATTGAAAGTTCTTTCACCCTTGTCCAAGGGCATAGCATGTCAAGAACATCCATCGCAACTTTTGCATCTTGTAAATCATCATCTGCAGACTCCCATTTCATCGCCAATTCATCTAAATTCTTCTTACCATTTAAGTTGGCCCTTCTTGCATCCTCAGCATCAAGCACATTCTCCAATCTTGAAATACAAAGTCGTCCCTGAAGAAACTTCAAGTTCATCAAGCCTCCTATCTTCGATCCAGTATCTTTACCAACAACAAAATTAGTTAGTGTTTGTAGGCTCTTTAATGCTCCTATTCCCACTGGCATCTCTTTGATTGAATTCACATCTGTAATATCCAGATGTTGAAGATTGACCAGATTCTCAATTTTCTCCGGTAACTTTATGAGACGAGAACAACCTTTCAATATCAATGTCTGCAAGTTGTATAAAAAACTTATTGATTCTGGTAAACTTGTAATCATAGCACCAAAAAGGTTGAAATATCTTAGATGTTTCAGATTACCGATTGAATCTGGTAACTCAACGATTTTATATCCACCTAAAGATAATACCCTTAAGCATCTTAATTGTGGCAATAAACAACTAGGAACATAATTTGTTAAGTAGCCCCCCACTTTTATTGGTAGCGGCAGGAAGGTCCGTAGATGCATATCTTCGGGCAAGTCTTCAAACTTTTTGATGCCATCAACTTGACTTCGAATGTAAGAGAAATGTCGTACCTTTGTAGATATCCTGGATTGCTTAATACAACCCAATTTATCCTCCAACCTATAGCACAAGTCTCCTGCTGCCCATTCAGCTAGATCATTGATGAGATCATGCATGACATAGAGTGATTCATTACTGCTTGAGTGTTGAAAAAACGATCTCCTATGTAGATCATCAAAATAGTCACCACCAAGTTTTTCCATCGGCTTGATTCCTTTTGTCTCTTGAACCAAACCTTCTGCCATCCATAACAAGACGAGCTCTTTCTCCTCAAATTCATAATCCTTTGGGAATAGTGAACAATAGGCAAAGCACTTCTTTAAATGTGAAGGGAGATATTGATAGCTCAATTTAAGAATTCGAAGAATATTGCTTTTCTCTTCAGGAAGATCCCAAATCTTGCTATTTAACACATCTTCCCACTCATCATGATTGCGTTTAGTGCGTAAAAGGCCTCCAAGTACTTTTGCCGCCAAAGGTGAGCCCTTACACCTCTCTAAAATCTCTCTACCAATTTCTTCAAGTTCTGGATGCGCAATAAAATCTGTTGCCCCCAATGCATGTTGGGTAAATACATGCAAACAAGCATCCTGTGACAACCCTTTCAACTCATAAGCTGCAGAAGTTCCCATTATTGATGAAACACCATCATTTCGAGTAGTGACAATAATCTTACTTCCTAAATCCCCAAATTCAAAAGGACAACGTAGTTTAGTCCAATCATCATAGTCTTCATTCCAAACGTCATCCAAAATGAGCAAAAACTTCTTGCCAGATAATTTCCCCTTCAATTTGACTTGAAGTGAATTCAGATCTTGAACATCACAGGTCTCAGAAGTGACAGATTGTAGAATTACTTTTGTCACCCTTACAATGTCAAAATCTTCAGAAATACAAACCCATGCTTTCAAATCAAAATAACGACCTAGGAAGCACCGGTACGGCAAAAACCCCGCCGTACCCGTACCGGGTACCTCGTGGGTACGGATACTGCCGGGGTACCGCTGCATGCGTACCCCAGGCGTACCCCTTTTTCGCCAAAAAAAAAAATTCCGGTACGGGTTTGGTACGGGTCGGGTACGGGTCAGGTACGGGGCGGGTCGGGTCCGGTACGGGACGGGATAAAACTGAGCCAGAAATGTGAAGGGTCAATCCGGTTGACGACAAGTGTGACTCGATCTGCGTGGTATTGATGGGTTTGGTATGGGTTTTCAGTTAGGCATGGCGGCTCAGGGGGGTTTGTGGTGGAGGAGGCCATGACCGAAACCCATGGGGTGAAGTCGGCAAACCTGAACCGAGCTCGGCTTCATCGAATAACCAAAAGCAGGCGAAGATGCTAGCAAGGAGGGCGAGATCGACACTCGTGCGGGGTTGAGTCGCTGTCCAGATCCAACTCTTCATCGGAAACTTCCACTCGTTCTCATCGCCTGAGGAGAACGTATGCTTCTGTGTACTTTATTTGGTTTGATTTCCAGTGCTACCCTTTTTGAGAGCTTGCCAAAATCCATCACACCTTTGCTAACTTGGAGTCACACTACACTTTTACCATTGAGCCCCTTTCACCCCCTTAATGTTTTTTTCTTTTTTTGCTAAATAAATATAAATATTTGTGAAACACCAATCCTTTGATTTCAAAAACTATTTTTTTCTCTCATATCACTTCTAATCCCAAAAGCATAAACCTTTCACTTACATCCTTTAAAATCCATTAAAAATTAAAAAACCACTCATTAAACATTAAAAGCTCCAATATTATAAATGCTTACACAAAAACTATATATAAATTAAATGTTAAGAATAACATTGCCGGTGTGTGTTTGGTTTTTATGTGGGTTTGTAGGTTAATGGAGAATACTAGAATTTTATTTTATTTTGGTTTCAATGTTGAACACTTATTGCATTTACTCTTTTGAATGTTGGTTTGTAATATAAAGACAATTCAATGGTAATGGATGTATATTATTATCCATATTTGTTTTTAAGTTCACATATATTTAAAAATATATGTATAATAATATATAAAAATATATAATAAAAAAATACCCCGCCGTACCCGTACCCTAGTTTTTTAAGAATTGGAGTACCGCCGTACCGTACCCGTACCCGTACCAGTCGAAAACGTACCCGTGCTTCATAGATAACATTCTTATCCATCACAATTGGGAATTACTTTGCAGCCTTGTTTCGATATCTTCCATTGTGGGCTTGATATTGTTGTTCTACCTTCCCCCAGTATTTTCGCTCATCGACATTCTTATCCATCAAATTCTTTGTAGCCTTGTTTCGATATCTTCCATCTTGGACCGCATCGACATAAAAAAACGTTATTCGAACCAACACAAGCATCGATGATCTTACGTACCTTACTTTTGCTGGGTTCTGGGTTCAACTCACGTTGCAAAGCTTCAGTAGCAAACTCATCCAAGATGTCCTCCACGTCATATGCCAAGTCTTGTAGCTCATCCAGCCACATCTTCACCAACCTGCTTGTCACCACTCACCTGCTTCTGCTCTCCAGAACTGCATGGATTTTCAGCAACATTCTCTTCCACTTCTGGAAGTCAGCATCAACTTTCTCTTGCTTAAAGATCTTCAACAGATCAGAGGAGGCTAACTTGTCAAACAACTTCTCAAGGATATAGGAAAGAGCAGTCTCTCCGATTACTGACATGATTCACTCGTGGGAAAGAAGGAAATATGGGAAATGAAGTAATCAAAGAGACACTCCACAGAAAATTCAGTTAGGACTTTCTTTCTTTTTTTGATAAACAGAGAAATTAAATTGAGTTAGGACTTGGGAGTGAAGAGGTTTACTTTGTTCTGTGAAAGTTCAAGAAATCTCAAAGTGTTTTCTATATTTTTTCTTTATAATTTCTTCTTTTGCTTTGTCAATTGGTGGGGCTGGTGTAAGACTTTTCTTCAATTCTACATGCAAAGTAATGAAATGTTAGAGACATAAAGTTACATGTAATGACAAAAAGGGTGAAGATACAAATGGATGGAGTACGCAAGCTCCACTCTGTTTCTGTTTTAGTGCTTACAACTTTACATCGCAAGTCTGAAAGTGGACGAAGAAATCAATAAAGAGATAAAGATAAAAAATGGAGCACGCCAAGATTGACTACTTTATTACTGACCTAGACTTTGTAAATTTCCAATATCATCAATTAATACAATGGATATACAGAAACTTTATTTTTAGCACAAATATATAATATATTAAAGTGAAAATTTAATAAGATTCAAATGAAATTGTAATTACACTCTAATTATGTATTAATTGTCATCTCAAATTGTCAAAAACCTTGTAACTTAACAGGTTAACACCTCTGTTGTTCTCCAAATAAGAAATTCACATTTAAAATTCTTCCTCCTCCTTGACCATCAAATTATAAAAAATAAAACAATAAATTGTCATCTCAAATTAAATTTTAAATGCTTTAATTCTATGTCAGTGTCTTTGTAATTTAAACAACTTTTTGCTGATTTAAAAGTATTTTAAATGTCTAAAACAGGTGAATAATTCGAAGATGATACACATATATACATAGAGTAAAATACACTTCCTATCTTTGAAATTTGGGTTCGAAATCGATTTTGGTTTTTTTAATTTAAAACATTACAATTTAGCCTTGAAAATTTTAAAAGGCATCAATTTTGTTATCTTGTCTATGTACTGTTAAAGAAATTGCATGTGTAGCAAACAGAGTAATAATGTATAAAGTTATTGTGACCTGAAATAAATTTAATTAAAAATAAATGGTAGGACGAAAAAATTATTACCTTTTAAATAAAAGGTGAAAGTATAACTTTTTAAATTTCATGGCCAAGCAAGTTCTCAACCCATTAAAAAGGATGATTTTGTATAATACATTTATAGATAAGGACATAGTTTACCTCCAACCCCGTTTGGAGGAATCCTCCTTCAACCCATTAAGTGACAAACAAATAGACCATTGTGTATTTTAAAAAGTCACATGACTCATTAAAAATGTCATGTGACTAAAAGTACACGTGGATGGTCTATTTATTGCCACGTTAGATTGGAGGAGAATTTTCCAAACCGGGTTGAGCTAAACTATTTCCTATAGATAATGTTACAACAGATTTATCAAAATTCCCCAATTTTTTATTTATTTATTTTTATTTTATTAGGGCCTTAGGGACTAGAGTTATAATAGTTGCATGAACTTCCCTAAACATTTTACCTGATCTAAAGAAGGAATGTACTGCTGCTAGCACTTCCTTTTGTAAGAGAATGATAGACTAGGCTCGCTTAAAGAATAGAGCTGTAAAGCCACCAAGATTGGGAGATTTGTCATCTTTCATAAAGAATAATAATTGTTTAATTTCAGCATCTTTAATCTCAGCTTGCATAAGTTCCTGGTGCCTACAAGTGATTTGGGAATTCAAGTGGTTAAAGACCCTATTAGCATTAAATTAATCGAAAAATATAGAGGAGCCAAAAGGCTACTTATGAAAGTTCATTGCCAATTCTGTAATTGAATCAGGATCCTCCACTATCTGCCTTGCATCATTGAATAGGCACCTTAGAGGTTTTGGCCTTCCTTACACTTGCAACATTGAGAAAAAAGTTGTGTTATGGTGACCTAGCTTAAGCCAAGTGTTCCAGAATTTTGTTTCATGAAAGCCTCTTGGAAACCTTTAATTACCCAAAAAATATAAAATAAAATAAAAAAGACTCTTGGAAACCTTTTTTCTTTTTTCTTTTTTGGGGGTAAGGAGTGAAGCCAAAGACTTCTTCAACACAAACACACTTTTTGACAGCAAGAGTTTAGAGCCGTGTGTGTATTCTTCTTAGTATAGGTTTCATTTATTTGATTACAATTATCTTTGAGTGGAACTGGTCTTGCTGGATAGTCTCTACTCAATGACATAACAATCAAATTATGAAGAATACAAAGCTTAATTTTCTAGCTCTTGATTATTCAGAAATGAGTCCATTAAATCAAATCTAATACTTATTTTTTGCTCAATCAATATCTAATAGTACTTATGATACTAAAACTCAAGTGGAAATTAAATAGGGAGAATATTTTTTGTTTGGAAGAGTATTTAAATCAGGTCTTTCATTAGGGAGAATATTTTAATGAGACTAAAGTGGATATTCGTATGATCATTCCTCATTTTACACTAACATTGCAATTGCAATTGGGAATTTTTTAATTTATATTTTTTATAGAATGTGAGGGATTTTTGCAATATAAAAAAGTGGCCAACTTGCTGCCTTGCATAGTGGGTGTTACAAGATAAAAGTGGTCACTTGCATAATTGGGTTTGAACGAAATAATCAATATTATTGGGGCAATCAACCATGTGATGTATCCAGTTTGTACTTTGTAGTGTTCCCAAATGTATCGTGTAATGTGGATTGAAACCAATATATAATTTATGGATTAATGGGGGTTCAAACTTTTGGCCATAGCACTTGCAACCTCTACGATGACTATTGCTTGGGGTTTGAAACCCTCTCCTCATTTCCCCAATCTTTACCTAACAAAAAAAATAACAATTCAAGTATAAAAAATGGGTGCTGCAGATTTGGTGCATAATAACAATTGTTAGAAATTGGGATCAAGCCCACTAGACATTTGGTCCAATGGTAATCTCTCAATTTTATATTCAGTTGGATTTGAGTTCGATCTTTCTCCTTCCTCATATATCTTGTCTATGTATTTAGAGTAGGATTTCATCTTCAAATGAAAAATAAAATAAATTAGTTGTTGGAATCCAACGTACAAGTAGAGCTACCAAACTCCACGACATGTATATTATTTTTTATCTTTAATAACTCCACCACTAACATCTAAAAACGAAATTATTCAATATACTTGGTGAAAGAATCCACTTGGCATAAATTTAATTCGGAGATGATGGAAGAGAGAGAAAGAGCAACAATATAAAAGTGGACACTAGCATAATTGAGTTTGAAGGAATCAACCATGTATTTTTGTTTCTAATGTTTCCAAATCCATCATGGGATTGAAACCTTTAAATAATTGATGGATTGATGTCTAGAAGGCTTGACATTGCGTTTTAGGTGTTAAATTGCATAACTGTGGTTTGAATGGGACAAACAAGTTCAACCAACAAATAAAAGACAACTATAGTGGTTGGAATTAGATAGTGTTAGGTATATGATTATATAGCCTAAATTGACCAAACTCCATGGATTTAAGTTTTTAGATTAAATGATATCCCTATATGTTACCTTAAAGATTCAATTGGAGTATCCCCAATGTGTTATCTCTCAATAGGTACCAAATAGGATATGATAAGACAGTTTGTTTATATTATAATATTATAGCTTATTTGATTACAATTATCTTTGAGTGGAACTGGTCTTGCTGGATAGTCTCTACTAAATGACTTAAGAATCAAATTATGAAGAATACAAAGCTTAATTTTCTAGTTCTTGATTATTCAGAAGTGAGTCCATTAAATCAATATCTAATACTTATTTTTTGCTCAATCAATATCTAATAGTACTAATCTATAATCTATAATATAAATTAAAAGTCGAAGCAGAGAGAAATTGTTTTCCCTCCTCCAAACACCTCCATTTCATAATCTCTACACCCACAAACATCCATGTCATCCTTACCTATTCTTACTTTCTCTCACACATACGTATTAATTTCCACCCTCTCTCTCACACTTTCAGACTCTCTATCTCCACCGCCTGTTTCAGAATTCTTCTGTCTCCTCACCTTCTTCTCTCCCTCTTGACTGCTCATCTCCCTGCTGTATGTTCATGTTTTTATTTTTATTTTTATATTAAATCCTGTCTCAATTGAAACTGACTACTTTCTGCCCCTTTGGATCACCAACTTCTACCGTTACATAGCTTTACTTCTTTCTAATCTTTAAGGTCTCAACTCCTACCATTATTTACCCATGTATTAATGTATATCACTAACCGTTGAGGCGTTGCTCTGCCTCCAGCTCTCTCTCTTCCCTTTTTTTGGCCCTTCCTTTGCTTCAGTTGCAATTGTTTATATAAACCGCCTCACTCTCCACTAATTTGCTTGCAGGAACCCAAGGTGAGTTCTTTCTCTATCTTCTTCCCTGTTTTTTTGTTTGTTTTTTGTGGCAGATTGTTCAAGCTGTATTATTAAATTAAACTACCATCAAATTTCCAGCGGGTTTTAGTGGCAGATTGTTCAAATTCAGTATGAGGTTTTATCATATGGGTTTCTCTTAAATCAAGATTGTTCAAGTTCAGTAGAAGCATGGAAATTGATTGTAGTCTTCTTTACAAAATGGGTCTTCATATAATTCTCTTATTTGAGCTGGACGTTTGTGTTCATGTCTGATTGGGTTTTAACCGGACTCCACAACCTCTCAATCTCTTCTAAAAATTGTTTTTTGTTGGTTTGGGTTTGGAATCAGTTGGTTTATTTATGTCTCATGGCAATTCATTTTTGTTCTTTATTTTTGTTGATTTGGGTTTGGAATCTCTTCTAATTTATTTTTCTTCTTTCCTACTCTAGATTGTTTCAAAGTTGCAGTTTTGTCCTATTGTTTTTTTCTGAACATCTATCATATTGGACATTGGTAATGTGTCAGAAACTTAGAATGCAAAGTTATTGAAGCTTCTTCTATGAACTTGAATAGCATTTTCTCTGGGGAAGCCCGGAAATTGAATGCAAACTGTTTAAAGAAATGCTTGAACCAAAGACGCATAAGACCTTGGGTTATTCTTCATCAGGTTGAAAAGGGACCAAACCACCAAGCAGTGTATTACACAATCTTATTTTTTATTTGCAAGGCCACGATAAATTCAAACCTCAAGAATGAGAGAGGTTCCATCTTTGATATCCTTATGCATTGAGGCACTTAAGAAAGAATTCATCCACTGTAAATTTCTTATAACTATCGGTCCAACCCGCTTGGCTTATTGTACCAGCTAAAATGTTTGTTGTTGTCCATGTCATTGGAAAATGGAAGCTACTAGGTGCTTATTGCCTACTTTCTGTGAAAACTGATTGATATAACATAAATTGTTTTGTCCTTCTTTATTGTTTATTAATTCGTTGAAAACCACAGGTATATGTGATACCAATATTTGACATGATAAACTTATATAGAAACTTTTCTGGTGAAGATATTGAAATTCAGACCTTCTTTCATGCTCCGATTTTTTACTCTGCGATTTATATGTTGGTAACTGTTCCTTCCTCTCTCTCATTGGTTCAGTTGCAAACATGCAATAGGAAATTGATGGTTTCTTTCCTTCTATTTTGTTCATAGTGCACCCTTGGCATGCCTTTGATGTGTTTGATATATTGTCTTAAAGGAGAGCCTGGCAAAAGCGGAAAGCCTATGCATGTGTAAATGGAAGTGCAAATTGATCAACATAGACCAATAGTTCGAGCTCTTTGAACTACTGTACAATATCTGTGATTGTATTCACAAATTGCTGTCAAGCTTTCTCAAGAGCATCATTAGGCCTCCACGACCTCACTTCAAATCTAAGTCCCCTCTATCTCACTCATCTTTTACTATAGTTTGTGAATTTTGTGCAACACATGTTGTCATTCTTTTGAGCATGTTACTAATTAGTTGTTTATCAATTGAATTTATAGAATGAAATTATAAATCCATAGACTAAAATTTTTTTTACTTTCGTGAACATTGACACATATTCATAATATTTAGGAATTTAAATATAAATATTGTGAAATTTAAACAAATGGCTGATTAAGACTTTGTAAATGAAAATGACTTCGTTTTGATTTTTCGTTTGCAGTGATAGTCAATTAATGCTTAGTGCTTAACTACTCAGTTATATTATTCACTAACTTGTGCCATTAATTCCATTGTTTCCTGATGGGCTTTTTTATTTTTATAAGTTGTTTCCTGGTGGGCTTTGATAAGCTATATGCATCTTGAGGAAATGTTTTGTGGAAACTAGAGAATTTATTGATTAAATTGTTATTATTGACTAGCAAGAGGAAAATTCTGAGGTTGTACCATAAAAAATTGTTAATTTAGTTACCCTTTAATCATAAACTTTAGAAACCTAAGGTGGCCTATATAGTTGGTAAACAACAAGTTTGTTGAGATGGTCTTATGTGTTCGTTGTAAAAGATGAGGTAAGTCGAGGAGAGACTCTGAAGTGGGAGTGGAAAAGTGAAAGGACATTTGTATATTTTTTTTGTAAGTCAAAAGAGAGACCTTCATGTTACTTTTTATTTCCATGATTCTATTGAAGGTCAGCCTCAAACTCAAGCCCACTGTGCCTCTCATCATCAAATAATCACCATCATCATTGTTGTTATGTCATCAATTAATTTCATTATATTTTAAGAACTTAATCATTATGAACTTCATACAGGTAGAAAGGGGGAAAACGCACGATAAGCCGTTTTGAGCAAGAAATTCGCGAAAAAACACTGTCGGGGAAGTATTCAGGAAAAGAGCCTCGTCTCTGGGAGAGACGAGTTCCACATGGAACTCGTCTCTCCTAGAGACGAGTTCTACCCAAAAACTGCCCCGTGGCAGTTTCCTTCCCATTTCGTGGCATCCTGAGCTGGCAGTAAGCATCCTGAGCTGGCATTAAATTGGACCGTGGAACTCGTCTCTTGTAGAGACGAGTTGCATGCTTGTGTTTCAATTCCCTCGTTTTGGCGCGAATACTGTTACCGTTACTGATATTGTGAGAAATTATTAAATGGGAAAAAAAAAGTTTGGCTTGAACTCGTCTCTGGTAGAGACGAGTTGCGTTGAAATGGGCTGGTGTTGGCTGGAACTCGTCTCTACCAGAGACGAGTTCCATACAAATATGTACTACAGCTAAGAGAACCGGTGGCCATAAATGAAAAAAAAAACTGAACTCGTCTTTACACTTAAAACATATTCTTAACTTTCTTCATCGTCCTTTCACTTTTCCAACATCAGTTCACCGTCCCAACCAACATCATTGATCAATTAAAAGGTAAAAACAATAAAAATTTTGTCTTTGCTGTATCGTTTTTTTAATTTATATGTTGTTTAAAGTTAGTATCATTATTAGGTTATAAACGTTTTTTGCGTGGTTGTTGAACATTATTCCTTTGGTAAACATGAAGCATCTCTGTATTTCTTGCATAACGTGAAGTATGTTTCATTGAACATGAAGTAACAAGCTGTAAACTGAAGATGTGAAGTGTTTGAATGATCCAGTCGACTGAATCAGTGGTCCAGTCGACTGGATCAGTCAGAAAGTTCCCAGACATTACATCCAGTCTACTGGACCATCAATCCAGTCGACTGGATCAGTCAGAAAGTCCTGGGGCAGTACATCCAGTCTACTGGACCATCAATCCAGTCGACTGGATCAGTTAGAAAATTCCCAGACACTACATCCAGTCTACTGGACCAGAAATCCAGTCGACTGGATCAGTCAGAAAATTCCCAGACACTACATCCAGTCTACTGGACCATCAATCCAGGCGACTGGATCTGCCAAATACATGTCATCCAGTCTACTGGATTGGTGTTTCAGTAGACTGGATTGAACAAGTACTCCAGACTTCCCAAATCTTTCTTGGAGATGTCTACTGGATATTACAACCATTTTTATATAATATGTTATGTAACATTTGGATATGAAATATTACCATTAGCATGTTATTACTTGTTTTTTTTATGTGACTAACTAATTGTAAACTACATTTAAATTAAATAGGTTTGCATATGGCACCGACTATGTATATTGTCTATCTTCGCTTCAATGGGGAGATTATTTATGGTCAACATGGAGCTGAGTATCAAGGGTCGCAAATGAAGTTCATCCGGGTTCATCGTGGGATTAGTTTTGTCGAATTGGAAACGAAGATATTCAATGCACTACAATTGGACAATCAATCTCATCGTATAACAGTTACATACCGTTGTCCTCAGGAGGTGATTTCACCTCACATTAATTACATGACTCTATTGATAACAGACGACGACGGTGTTAATCTCATGTTTGACATGTTAGATGCAACGCCTGAATTAAAAGGTATTGAGTTATATATAAGTGTGGAGGATTGTGTTGGTGAAGGTGTTGAGCCTCTTACACAAGATGATGGGGATGGATTAGTAGCGGAAGATTGTGTTGGTGAAGATGTACAACAAATGACTGTGCATGATACTGCTCCTTCGACACAACCCTCTACACTTGGAAGGTGTACACCACAATTACATGAGATACGAACATCGGTGGAGGATTGTGGTCCCAGCACTCGACATGAGTATGTTCCATACGAGGTAAACCCTTTAGCTGGAGTGCATGATACGATGATGTTGGAATGTACTGCTGATGATGAAGAAGAAAACGCTGATTATGATAATGATTCGTATTTTGATGATGATGATAATGAGTTGTATTTTGATGATGATGATGATTATGATGATGATGATGATGCTGATGCTGATGATGATGATGCTGATGATGATGATGAGACAACTGATGTTCATAATGACGAAGTTGATGATGTGGTCCCTAGCCTCAAACCCAAATCCTCATCGTTTACTACAAACACATGGGATAATATAAATGACACTTCCTTCAATGATGAGGTGACACCACTCGATAGTTGGGATAAAAAGCAAGAGTTGAGAAAAGGGTTGTTTTTCAAGAGTAAAATTGAGGTTCAGTATGCATTGAAGGTGTACTCTTCACGCGTCAATCAAGAATATAAAGTGAAGGAGTCAAACAAAAGAAAATTACATGTATGTTGCAAGAATGGGTGTTCATGGAGAATGCGGGCATGCATGCGTAGTACACATGGATTTTGGGAGATTACAAAATACAATGGTCCCCACACTTGTAGACACCCCAACATCCGTAAAGATGGCAAGGTATTTGATTCAAATTTTATTGAAAGAGAAGTGAGGAGCTATGTAGCCAATGACCAAACTATTTCAGTGAAATCGTTGCGGCATCACATGTGTACACAATTTGGCCATAAAATTTCTTACTACAAGGTGTGGGATGCCAAGCAGAAGGCAATTGCTAACATATTTGGGGATTGGGGGGAGTCTTATCAGTTGTTACCGAAGTTTATGAAAGCACTAATCGACTCAAATCCGGGTACACAAGTCGAATGGAAGACATATTGGAGTGAAGATGCAGGTTGTGCTATATTTGAGAGTGTATTTTGGGCTTTTGGTCCTTCAATTCAGGGGTTCATGCATTGCAGACCAGTTGTCTCTATTGATGCAACACATTTGTATGGAAAATATGAAGGGAAGTTGATGATTGCCATGGCAACGGATGCGAACAATGGGATTTATCCACTTGCCTTTGCGGTTACGGAAAAAGAGTCGAAGAATACATGGCGTTGGTTTTTGCGTTTCCTAAAGAAACATGTCACAAAAAATAGAGAAATTTGCATCATATCAGACAGACATAAGGGTATCATGAATGCAATGAAGTGGAGTATATTGCAGCCTCTAAATGCATATCATCGATTTTGCATCCGACATTTAGTCAGCAACTTCAACACACGATTTCATGACAAACGGTTGAAGAACATGATACAGAGAGCAGGTGAACACAACCAGCTAAGAAAATTCAATGCAACAATGGACTCTATTAGACAGTATAATAAAGATGCTGCTAAGATACTGGACGAAGAGACAGATGTTGACAAGTGGACATTAGCAAAAGATGGTGGACGGCGCTATGGGGCAATGACCACGAATTTGTCTGAGTGCTTCAATGGTGTTCTTAAAGGTGCACGCAACTTACCCATTACTGCAATGGTAGAATTCATTTATTTCAAGCTTGTGCATTATTTTAATGATCGCCGAGTTAAAACTCAAGCTCAATTGAGTTCTGGTCAAGCGTTCAGTACACATGCCATGGAAATCTTTCAGAAGTGGAGTGAGAAGGCAAGTTTGCATCACGTAATAGAGTTTAATAGGGAGGAAGGAACTTTTCAAATCCAAACGCAACCTAGTCTAACCAGTATGAATAAGGGGAACCATAGACATGTGGTGAAATTAGGGTGATAGAACATGCAGTTGTGGGAAATGGCAAGCGTATCATATCCCTTGTTCACATGTAATTGCAGCTTGCGCTAGTCAGCACATCAATGTGTACCAATTTATTGATCCATTTTATAGTCTGACGGAAATGCTAGCTTCCTATCAACCCCACTTTGAACCGATGAAAGATGCCCCGTATTGGGAGGAGGACCCTAACTTTCCTATGTTGCGACCTGACCCAAGATTGCTTCGTCAACGTGGTCGTCCAAAGTCAACAAGAATTCGGAATGAGATGGATTGGAGGGAGAATCAACATAAGCAGAGTTGTGGATTGTGTAATCAAGAGGGGCATAATCGCAAAAAATGTCCTAATGCAATTTCAAATCAAGAAGTGGTGTTGCCCCAAAGTTGGTAAGTGGTTACTATGAATATTATACTTGTATTGATCAATTTTGTTTGTTATCAGTTAACATGTCTTTTAATTATGTTCTCTCAACCTTGTTTGTGTTATTTTGGCTTATGCTTTTCTATTTCTATATTGTAGATATGTTGGATGGATAATCACCTGTGGAGCCCAAACAAGATTGCTCTTTGGCACTTCAACTTGCAAAATCTGAGAATTGACGTTGGATAATGGTTGAGAGTGATTCGAAATTTTGTGCAAGAGTCTTTTGGTTGCAACTGAAATATTTCTGCTCTTTGTAATAATGTTATGTGTAATAATATTATTCTCTAGTCTCTATGAAGGAATGTATACACTACAAGATGATTTTTTGTATCCATTACGCTTTTGTAATTGTATATGTGCTTGTAATCATGTGAAATGCTAGTATTTGATGGGGGTGCAATTAGGTTTTTTTAATTTTAAATTTTGGAATGGCTGGGAACTGCAGAATTCAAAACAAAGGCATTCCAGTCGACTGGATTTGGAAGTCCAGCCGACTGGATTATAGCAGACCTTAATGATCCAGTCGACTATATTGGTGTACCAGTCGACTGGATCAGACAGAAAGTCCTGGGGGTGTGGTTTCAGTCGACTAGGTCCATTTGTAGCCACCTGGATCAAGGATGCAGTCGCCTGGATCCCTGATGCAGTCGACTGCATCCACCTTTTTTCAACCTTTAACTAATTTCGTCTGTAATATTTATATATTTTTTGATAAAATATTATCAAATATTATAAAATATGTATAATTTATAATAAAATTAATTTTATCATAAATATTATTAATTTTATTAAAATTTATATATTTTATTTTTACAATAATAAATATACATTTATCAATATAGACACAAAATAGATAGAAAATATACAGGTATTTATTTAGATTAAAATTTCTATTATCATAAAATGCCTTTCGTTGCAATTTGAGACTAGTTTCGTTGCAATTTGAGACTAGTTTGTTCATAAAAATAGATTATTCCTTGTTTCAAGCCAATACACAAAAGCTTATTAACGTCTTCTCATGGGAGGCCAGTTTGGCTACTGACCCCACTAACATAAATAAAAACTTATCTACATATCCATGAGTGGGGTTTGGGTTTCAGGTGAGCTTTTGAAGTAATCAAAGTTTTACTGACCTTGTTCTTTTACAAGTGACATCTTTTCGTTTCCCATATTTTGGTTGCACCTCACTTGTATTTATGAGAAAAATGTGTCCAGTCCATGATTGTTCTGAAGAGTTTTGATTAAAATAACCTTAACTCTTATTGCATTAGCATGTAATGATGTTCAAATTCTACATCAAATGTTCATCCAACTCAAACCCTTTTATTATACAAAAAGAATAAAGCAAACCCATTTACCATTGCCCACACTCACTTAAACTTCAAATAATAGTTACTGCAATAGATTCATCATAACTGTAAAAGAATAAACCAAAAGAAACCAGCTTGAATAGATGATAAGGAACCAATCAGTTTGACATAAAGTAAAGGTACAATCAGTTTTAATAACTATATGCCCTCGGCATCATCAAAAACAAAAAATCAAAGACAAATAACTATATGCCCTGATTAATCAAACGCTCATTGATTTCCTGAATGGATGTTTCCAAAGTACCAAACTGCTCATCATAAGTCGAGAATTTTCTAGTAACCATAGCTGAGAAGTTGTCGATGCTTGTTTGAATATTTCCCATGCTAGTGGCCAAAGAGTCCAAACGTCCAAGCACGAGTTGGAAGTTGTCCTCATTCATACGAGAGGAGCTAGAAGGTGCGCTTCGAGGCTCTTGATCCTCTTGCATTGGTTCTTCATTCCCTGCAGCTTCAGCTTCAGCTTCATCCATTTGTGCTTCTTCACCCACTTGTTCCATCACAGGTGCATTTCTCTTAACCCAAGTGTCATCCTTAAACTCATACCTCATTTGTCTCATGGTAGTTTCTCCATAAACATCCTTATGACTTACATCTCGAGTCTCTTTTTCACCACTAAAATCTACTCCAAAATGATTAAGAATAGTAGTGATATGGAGACCATATGGGAGGGCGCCATTCTTCTTGTTGACACAAGTCTCCATGTGCCAAGCAATATAGAATGCAAGATCAAGTTTGACCTTGTTGAGAATAGCCCACATTATGAAAAGGTCTAGATAGGAAGTGTATTCGTATGAACCACTCCTAGGAAGGATGTTGTGGGATATGATGTGATGAATGAGTCGGCTTTCTAATGTGAGGTCCGCAATTTTGGGTCTAGAGACTTCTTCAATGTTGGGATTTCCACACATTTGCCTAATTGACTCTAAAGGGTCATACCCTTCAAATTGCACCCAACTATTTGTAGTATAACGTTGTGCACCGGTGCGAGGAACTCCTAATATAGAGGCTAGTGTGGAATGGGGGAGTGAAATGGATTTACCCTTCACATAGGAGCTGATTTTCCCATGGATGAATTGAAAGTGTGTGTAAAAGTGTTTAACAAGAGTGGTGTATTGTTTTTGACGTGTTGAAAGGAAATTTTCCCATCCTTGAGCTTGAAAAAGCTCTCTAATATGAATGTGGTGAGTTAGCAAAATAAGGGAAATCAACAATTTTCCCAAAAACTACGGTTCTACGGCTAATGTCGTCATGGAATCTTACCAAATATTCCGAAGAAGCGAAGCTCTTGTCCAATGATGGAGGTTCATCCCTTGAAGCCTTCGATTTCAGCCTTTTCTTTCTTGGATCTTCACTGCTCACGGATTTCTTTGGAGCCATTCGAATTCAAGGGTTTTGAATTGGGGGTTTTGGGAATGTGATAGTTTTGAGAGTGATTGGGAGTGATTGAGAGTGATTGGGAGTGATTGGGAGTGATTTTCGACGAAAACCCTAAGAGAGAGAGTGAGAAAACTCGCAAGACAATGAGAGAAAATGGGGAAAATGAAGTCTGTCAACACTGTTTAAAAACCCAGTGAAATCGCAGATCCAGTCGCCTGGACTCCCTGATCCAGTCGACTGGATCTAGGTCAAATCTTTTAAAAAGCTTTTAAAACCTTAATCCAGTCACCTGGATACACTATCCAGTCGACTGGATTTAGCTCCAAAAACTCTCTGCCTGATTCAGTCGACTGGGCACACAATACAGTCGACTGGATTAAGCTGGTCAAACTTTTTGAAAAGTTTGACCAGCTTAATCCAGTCGCCTGGAGACACTATCCAGTCGACTGGATTAAGCTTCAAAAACTCTCTGCCTGATCCAGTGGACTGGACACACAATACAGTGGACTGGATTTTGGTCAAACTTGTTTGAAAAGTTTGACCAGCTTAATCCAGTCGACTGGACACACTATACAGTCGACTGGATCAGGCTCCAGTGTGTTTTTAAAATTTTTCTGGGCATATCCAGTCGCCTGGACTCCCTGATGCAGGCGCCTGGATTATGCCCAGAAAAAAATTTCAACCAGTTTTTAAAGCATAATCCAGTTGTTAATATTGGAAAAATGGCTTTCCAACTTCCACCACAGCAATTGGGCATGTGGACATATTGATATCTTCAAATGTTAATAACATAATAAAATCCAATATATTGATCCATTTTGACCATAACAATTTACATATTAACGTCACACCATTCCCATAAGTCACCTTCTCTAGAGTAAACTTAACAATACCTTAAAAAAAAAATCATTTGTCAAATCACAAGCCATACTAATAGTAATCATTTGGAGCTAAACTGATTTCCATTTCCATTTCCAATTGGAGCTAAACTGAGTTCAATAAAAAATACAAATATAAATACATATCAAGTATAAATACATATCAAACTCACATCTGAACCTATCACTCAGTCCCACAACAAGGTTTCCTCTTATTGCGAGGTGGGTTCCTCTTCAGTACAACAGGCATATCTGGTTCTAGCCGTTTTGTACCTCTACCCCTACCCCTACCCCTACCCCTACCCCTACCATGATCACCCACTTCAATATCCTGAACCAAGTCCTCTGATTGGGTGACTAAGGTTGGGACAACTGACTGGGGCACTGAGGATGGACCAACTGACTGTGTGGGTGAGAATGGGCCAACTGACTGTGTCGGTGACGATGGGGTAACATCTGAAAATGATGCAAGTGGGCTGAATGTCTGGGCCAAAAAACTGATCGTATGCTCATGGTGGGCAGCTGAGATGGGAGTAGTAGTGTGGGCAACTGAGATGGGGGTGGTAGTCTGGGCAACTGAGATGGGGGTAGTAGTGTTGGGAGATGAGATGGGGGTGGTAGTCTGGGCAGCTGAGATGGGGGTGGTGGTCTGGGCAACTGATATGGGGGTCGTAGTCTGGGCAACTGAGATAGGGGTGGTCTCAGTAACGGTGGTAGCATCTCTCAACTGGATGGGAGGCACACTCATACTACTACTCGGATCGGATGGACGTGACGGGCATTGTGCACGTGGATGTGGCGGGCGCTGCGCACGTGGACGTCGCCTCCGAGTAGCGGTTGGAGGAACAGTTGTCTGAGAATTGGTGTCTGAGTCTGTGTTAACTCTTTGCACAGAATCAAGCCGATGCAGCTCATTCGAAGCTTCTAGTGCATTAAATGCCAATTGATATGCCTCTGCTGCTAGCTCCATAAATTTTGCCGGATCCAACTCTTGTTCAGGATGAAACATTTCGCATATTCGCATGTTGCACAACGTCTGTCAAAATGCATAATATGTCAGTAAAAAATTGTGTCTCAAAGATATCCAACAAGATGCACGGAATTATTAAGTTAAAAAATTTACCATCATCTCATAACAGCCGCTCCTGCGACTGATAAAGCGTCGAGTAATCCGACGGTACCAATCCATATATGGATCATGATATGACATAAGACCAACCATTTTGTCACGAGTGACAACATGCTCACGTCGATGGTCCCATATACTTATGTAATGCCTCCAACGATGCCTCCAATTCTCATGTACCTTACCCCTAAGATCACAATCATGTAGTTTCACATCAGTATTAGCAGGCTGGGGTATGTCTTGTTGCATACCAAATTGACGTAGAGCACGATTAGGTAAGTGCCACTCTACGATCTGGAAACATATTAGAGGCGTCACTGAACGCCATACCTCCTGCCCTATCCGACAATACTCAGGCAACGAACTCAACACATCATCTGTGTATGGTTCCCAAATTACCTACAAAAGCTTAAAAATAAAATGCATTAATAAATGATATATGCCCAATAACAATATAATATAATTCAAATTCACCATGTATTAAATAACAATATAATAACAATAACAATGTAATTAAAACAAGCACGTTACCTGATCAGGACGTTGCCGAGAGAAGTCCGATCGATATTGCTCAAGCACATGAGTGGACACATCCTTTATGTCCTTCGCATTGCGCCACCTACAATGGAAAGTATTCATCAATTTGTGCATTTTTCCATAACCTTATTTTCTAAGGCATAAAACATGTTAAATGTTTATACAAAAAACTAAATAATTACTTACCTAGTGCCATAAGGACCCCCTGGCAATGGTTGGGCAGCATCAGCAGGCACTTCAACATCAGCATCAGCATCATCAGCAGGCACTTCAACATCAGCATCAGCATCAACATTAGCATTAGCATTGGCATCATCCACAGCATTAACAATCGGTTGAATAGACTTTATTGCAGGTGATATGTGTGGAAATCTAGACCATGCCCACAACTGCACCAAGATTAGTGCACCAGCAATGTCACATGAGTCCGGGTCAGTGGCTCTACATAACTCTCTATATAACCATGCTAGAACTGCACTACCCCAACTATACCGTCCAGCAGCATCAAAATCCTCCAACATTGGCAAGAACATAAGGTGTACCTTCTCTCCAGACTTGTCAGCAAAATAACTACCTCCAAGGAGCTCTAATATGTAAGCTCGTGTATACTGCTGCACGGTCACCTCATTAGCATCATCCGGTAGAACAGCAAACGTGTCCTGGAGCCACTTCATATTTAAACGTGACCCATCTAACTTATTTGGAGGAGGAGAGACACCAAGTAACTGAAGACATAATCCGGACCAATTTAACTCGGTACTCCCTACCAATACTTCTCCATCAACGGGTAAACCCAACATGACCTCAACATCTTGCAAGGTGATGGTCATCTCACCGTGGGGAAGGTGGAAGGTATGGGTCTCTTGGCGCCATCTCTCAACTAATGCTGTGATCAACGCCCAATCCATTTTTATAAAACCAAGCTTGGCTATGCCATAAAAGCCAGCTCGCTGAAGGTATGGGATAAAACGGGCATGAAGTCGTCCAGATCGTTCTCTTACTGCCTCACGACGACGACAATGTAATAAAGTATACTACAAAATGAAAAAAAATATGTCAATTTATTTTATCACTAATATAAGCAAAAATCAAATAATAAATATATTAAATACATACCAATCCCTCTTCCCAAATTTTGTTGGAGATGTGTTTATCCTGTCTAGTCAACACAGAGGGGTCACTAGGACCTGGATCCATCACAAAACGGCGAGGCTCCATAAGTGAAAACTACTGCAACCATCAAATCAAAGAAATATATTAAATCTTGAATTATATAATATGGTTACATATCTTAATTAAGGAGTTACCAATTGAGAGCAAATTGATCATATTACAACATTCTTTTTCTCTTATTCTTTCTCACTCCAAATTACATTTATTTTTATTCTTAATGACTATTAGGCACAAGCTTTAACTCCAACATATATAAGTATTTTAACACTCAAGACAACTTAGATCAACCAAGTTATTATCCAACTTTCTCCTTCATATGTACATTGATCATAAACTCTTACCTATTCAAAATAAAGTACAATGACTCCCATACCCGCCAATGTTTCTCCATTTAATCTCCTTGAAATATATTCGATTCAAGAATTGCACCAATTTAATATTGATTTGAATACAATTTTTTTTATGCTACTCACAACAAAATTAGAATGAATCTTTGGCTTGGTGCATTATTTTGAAGTTCTCATTATTTTAAATGCCTAATCCAGGCGACTGGACACACTATACAGTCGCCTGGATTAGGCATTTATGTGTAACTTCTTCTCTTTTTTTTTTTAATTTTTTTTCTAAGACAACCTTAAAAAAAACACACAACAAGTATTAATTACTCTTAAAACTTGAATACTCTAAAAGAAAAAATTTCTAAATATACATTTGCAAGGTACAATGTTATAGGAAAATTTTTATTTAAAAAGGGGAGATGAGAGAGAAATTTTTTACCTGATTTCCGGTGGTCACCGGAGCCAATGAGAGCAAGTTGCGACGGAGAGAGAGAGGGACAGAGAGAGTTCAGACCGAGAGAGTAAGAGAGTTGAGACCGAGAGAGTTTCAGCTTTTTAAATTTTGAGTTTCAGCTTGAGTTTCAGCTTCAGTTTCAGCTTGAGTTTCAGCTTCAGTTTCAGCTTTTGAGAGCCAGAGAGTAGAGCTTCAGCTTTTGAAACCAAAGTTGAGAGAGAGACAGTTTTTCTTTTTCTTTCTGGTTCTTTCTGGCGGGGAGTTTTCTTCCATTTTTCATTTCATTTTAAGTGGAACTCGTCTCTAGAAGAGACGAGTTCCAGCTCAAAATTTTCCTCCAGCAGTGGCAAATGCGTGGCAAACTGACGTGGCAAAGTGAGATGAGGTGGCAAGCTGGAAGTGCAACTTGGGTCAGGTCGCAACATAGGAAAGTTAGGGTCCTCCTCCCAATACGGGGCATCTTTCATCGGTTCAAAGTGGGGTTGATAGGAAGCTAGCATTTCCGTCAGACTATAAAATGGATCAATAAATTGGTACACATTGATGTGCTGACTAGCGCAAGCTGCAATTACATGTGAACAAGGGATATGATACGCTTGCCATTTCCCACAACTGCATGTTCTATCACCTAATTTCACCACATGTCTATGGTTCCCCTTATTCATACTGGTTAGACTAGGTTGCGTTTGGATTTGAAAAGTTCCTTCCTCCCTATTAAACTCTATTACGTGATGCAAACTTGCCTTCTCACTCCACTTCTGAAAGATTTCCATGGCATGTGTACTGAACGCTTGACCAGAACTCAATTGAGCTTGAGTTTTAACTCGGCGATCATTAAAATAATGCACAAGCTTGAAATAAATGAATTCTACCATTGCAGTAATGGGTAAGTTGCGTGCACCTTTAAGAACACCATTGAAGCACTCAGACAAATTCGTGGTCATTGCCCCATAGCGCCGTCCACCATCTTTTGCTAATGTCCACTTGTCAACATCTGTCTCTTCGTCCAGTATCTTAGCAGCATCTTTATTATACTGTCTAATAGAGTCCATTGTTGCATTGAATTTTCTTAGCTGGTTGTGTTCACCTGCTCTCTGTATCATGTTCTTCAACCGTTTGTCATGAAATCGTGTGTTGAAGTTGCTGACTAAATGTCGGATGCAAAATCGATGATATGCATTTAGAGGCTGCAATATTACTCCACTTCATTGCATTCATGATACCCTTATGTCTGTCTGATATGATGCAAATTTCTCTATTTTTTGTGACATGTTTCTTTAGGAAACGCAAAAACCAACGCCATGTATTCTTCGACTCTTTTTCCGTAACCGCAAAGGCAAGTGGATAAATCTCATTGTTCGCATCCGTTGCCATGGCAATCATCAACTTCCCTTCATATTTTCCATACAAATGTGTTGCATCAATAGAGACAACTGGTCTGCAATGCATGAACCCCTGAATTGAAGGACCAAAAGCCCAAAATACACTCTCAAATATAGCACAACCTGCATCTTCACTCCAATATGTCTTCCATTCGACTTGTGTACCCGGATTTGAGTTGATTAGTGCTTTCATAAACTTCGGTAACAACTGATAAGACTCCCCCCAATCCCCAAATATGTTAGCAATTGCCTTCTGCTTGGCATCCCACACCTTGTAGTAAGAAATTTTATGGCCAAATTGTGTACACATGTGATGCCGCAACGATTTCACTGAAATAGTTTGGTCATTGGCTACATAGCTCCTCACTTCTCTTTCAATAAAATTTGAATCAAATACCTTGCCATCTTTACGGATGTTGGGGTGTCTACAAGTGTGGGGACCATTGTATTTTGTAATCTCCCAAAATCCATGTGTACTACGCATGCATGCCCGCATTCTCCATGAACACCCATTCTTGCAACATACATGTAATTTTCTTTTGTTTGACTCCTTCACTTTATATTCTTGATTGACGCGTGAAGAGTACACCTTCAATGCATACTGAACCTCAATTTTACTCTTGAAAAACAACCCTTTTCTCAACTCTTGCTTTTTATCCCAACTATCGAGTGGTGTCACCTCATCATTGAAGGAAGTGTCATTTATATTATCCCATGTGTTTGTAGTAAACGATGAGGATTTGGGTTTGAGGCTAGGGACCACAACATCAACTTCGTCATTATGAACATCAGTTGTCTCATCATCATCATCAGCATCATCATCAATCATCATCATCATCAAAATACAACTCATTATCATCATCATCAAAATACGAATCATTATCATAATCAGCGTTTTCTTCTTCATCATCAGCAGTACATTCCAACATCATCGTATCATGCACTCCAGCTAAAGGGTTTACCTCGTATGGAACATACTCATGTCGAGTGCTGGGACCACAATCCTCCACCGATGTTCGTATCTCATGTAATTGTGGTGTACACCTTCCAAGTGTAGAGGGTTGTGTCGAAGGAGCAGTATCATGCACAGTCATTTGTTGTACATCTTCACCAACACAATCTTCCGCTACTAATCCATCCCCATCATCTTGTGTAAGAGGCTCAACACCTTCACCAACACAATCCTCCACACTTATATATAACTCAATACCTTTTAATTCAGGCGTTGCATCTAACATGTCAAACATGAGATTAACACCGTCGTCGTCTGTTATCAATAGAGTCATGTAATTAATGTGAGGTGAAATCACCTCCTGAGGACAACGGTATGTAACTGTTATACGATGAGATTGATTGTCCAATTGTAGTGCATTGAATATCTTCGTTTCCAATTCGACAAAACTAATCCCACGATGAACCCGGATGAACTTCATTTGCGACCCTTGATACTCAGCTCCATGTTGACCATAAATAATCTCCCCATTGAAGCGAAGATAGACAATATACATAGTCGGTGCCATATGCAAACCTATTTAATTTAAATGTAGTTTACAATTAGTTAGTCACATAAAAAAAACAAGTAATAACATGCTAATGGTAATATTTCATATCCAAATGTTACATAACATATTATATAAAAATGGTTGTAATATCCAGTAGACATCTCCAAGAAAGATTTGGGAAGTCTGGAGTACTTGTTCAATCCAGTCTACTGAAACACCAATCCAGTAGACTGGATGACATGTATTTGGCAGATCCAGTCGCCTGGATTGATGGTCCAGTAGACTGGATGTAGTGTCTGGGAATTTTCTGACTGATCCAGTCGACTGGATTTCTGGTCCAGTAGACTGGATGTAGTGTCTGGGAATTTTCTAACTGATCCAGTCGACTGGATTGATGGTCCAGTAGACTGGATGTACTGCCCCAGGAACTTTCTGACTGATCCAGTCGACTGGATTGATGGTCCAGTAGACTGGATGTAATGTCTGGGAACTTTCTGACTGATCCAGTCGACTGGACCACTGATTCAGTCGACTGGATCATTCAAACACTTCACATCTTCAGTTTACAGCTTGTTACTTCATGTTCAATGAAACATACTTCACGTTATGCAAGAAATACAGAGATGCTTCATGTTTACCAAAGGAATAATGTTCAACAACCACGCAAAAAACGTTTATAACCTAATAATGATACTAACTTTAAACAACATATAAATTAAAAAAACGATACAGCAAAGACAAAATTTTTATTGTTTTTACCTTTTAATTGATCAATGATGTTGGTTGGGAACAGTGAACTGATGTTGGAAAAGTGAAAGGACGATGAAGAAAGTTAAGAATATGTTTTAAGTGTAAAGACGAGTTCAGTTTTTTTTTCATTTATGGCCACCGGTTCTCTTAGCTGTAGTGCATATTTGTATGGAACTCGTCTCTGCTAAAGACGAGTTCCAGCCAAAATAACCATTTTTAATGCAACTCGTCTCTGGTAGAGACGAGTTCCAGCCAACACCAGCCCATTTCAACGCAACTCGTCTCTACCAGAGACGAGTTCAAGCCAAACTTTTTTTTTCCCATTTAATAATTTCTCACAATATCAGTAACGGTAACAGTATTCGCGCCAAAACGAGGGAATTGAAACACAAGCATGCAACTCGTCTCTACAAGAGACGAGTTCCACGGTCCAATTTAATGCCAGCTCAGGATGCTTACTGCCAGCTCAGGATGCCACGAAATGGGAAGGAAACTGCCACGGGGCAGTTTTTGGGTAGAACTCGTCTCTAGGAGAGACGAGTTCCATGTGGAACTCGTCTCTCCCAGAGACGAGGCTCTTTTCCTGAATAGTTCCCCGACAGTGTTTTTTCGCGAATTTCTTGCTTCAAAACGGCTTATCGTGCGTTTTCCCCCTTGCATACTGGGTGTTACAAGATAAAAGAGGTTACTTGCATAATTGGGTTTGAACGAATAATCAATATTA
>OU015762.1:6492953-6545300 GCA_907173295.1 Fagus sylvatica | reverse complement strand
AACTGATTTCCATTTCCATTTCCAATTGGAGCTAAACTGAGTTCAATAAAAAATACAAATATAAATACATATCAAGTATAAATACATATCAAACTCACATCTGAACCTATCACTCAGTCCCACAACAAGGTTTCCTCTTATTGCGAGGTGGGTTCCTCTTCAGTACAACAGGCATATCTGGTTCTAGCCGTTTTGTACCTCTACCCCTACCCCTACCCCTACCCCTACCCCTACCATGATCACCCACTTCAATATCCTGAACCAAGTCCTCTGATTGGGTGACTAAGGTTGGGACAACTGACTGGGGCACTGAGGATGGACCAACTGACTGTGTGGGTGAGAATGGGCCAACTGGCTGTGTCGGTGACGATGGGGTAACATCTGAAAATGATGCAAGTGGGCTGAATGTCTGCGCCAAAAAACTGATCGTATGCTCATGGTGGGCAGCTGAGATGGGAGTAGTACTGTGGGCAACTGCGATGGGGGTGGTAGTCTGGGCAACTGAGATGGGGGTGGTAGTCTGGGCAGCTGAGATGGGGGTGGTGGTCTGGGCAACTGATATGGGGGTCGTAGTCTGGGCAACTGAGATAGGGGTGGTCTCAGTAACGGTGGTAGCATCTCTCAACTGGATGGGAGGCACACTCATACTACTACTCGGATCGGATGGACGTGACGGGCATTGTGCACGTGGATGTGGCGGGCGCTGCGCACGTGGACGTCGCCTCCGAGTAGCGGTTGGAGGAACAGTTGTCTGAGAATTGGTGTCTGAGTCTGTGTTAACTCTTTGCACAGAATCAAGCCGATGCAGCTCATTCGAAGCTTCTAGTGCATTAAATGCCAATTGATATGCCTCTGCTGCTAGCTCCATAAATTTTGCCGGATCCAACTCTTGTTCAGGATGAAACATTTCGCATATTCGCATGTTGCACAACGTCTGTCAAAATGCATAATATGTCAGTAAAAAATTGTGTCTCAAAGATATCCAACAAATGCACGGAATTATTAAGTTAAAAAACTTACCATCATCTCATAACAGCCGCTCCTGCGACTGATAAAGCGTCGAGTAATCCGACGGTACCAATCCATATATGGATCATGATATGACATAAGACCAACCATTTTGTCACGAGTGACAACATGCTCACGTCGATGGTCCCATATACTTATGTAATGCCTCCAACGATGCCTCCAATTCTCATGTACCTTACCCCTAAGATCACAATCATGTAGTTTCACATCAGTATTAGCAGGCTGGGGTATGTCTTGTTGCATACCAAATTGACGTAGAGCACGATTAGGTAAGTGCCACTCTACGATCTGGAAACATATTAGAGGCGTCACTGAACGCCATACCTCCTGCCCTATCCGACAATACTCAGGCAACGAACTCAACACATCATCTGTGTATGGTTCCCAAATTACCTACAAAAGCTTAAAAATAAAATGCATTAATAAATGATATATGCCCAATAACAATATAATATAATTCAAATTCACCATGTATTAAATAACAATATAATAACAATAACAATGTAATTAAAACAAGCACGTTACCTGATCAGGACGTTGCCGAGAGAAGTCCGATCGATATTGCTCAAGCACATGAGTGGACACATCCTTTATGTCCTTCGCATTGCGCCACCTACAATGGAAAGTATTCATCAATTTGTGCATTTTTCCATAACCTTATTTTCTAAGGCATAAAACATGTTAAATGTTTATACAAAAAACTAAATAATTACTTACCTAGTGCCATAAGGACCCCCTGGCAATGGTTGGGCAGCATCAGCAGGCACTTCAACATCAGCATCAGCATCATCAGCAGGCACTTCAACATCAGCATCAGCATCAACATTAGCATTAGCATTGGCATCATCCACAGCATTAACAATCGGTTGAATAGACTTTATTGCAGGTGATATGTGTGGAAATCTAGACCATGCCCACAACTGCACCAAGATTAGTGCACCAGCAATGTCACATGAGTTCGGGTCAGTGGCTCTACATAACTCTCTATATAACCATGCTAGAACTGCACTACCCCAACTATACCGTCCAGCAGCATCAAAATCCTCCAACATTGGCAAGAACATAAGGTGTACCTTCTCTCCAGACTTGTCAGCAAAATAACTACCTCCAAGGAGCTCTAATATGTAAGCTCGTGTATACTGCTGCACGGTCACCTCATTAGCATCATCCGGTAGAACAGCAAACGTGTCCTGGAGCCACTTCATATTTAAACGTGACCCATCTAACTTATTTGGAGGAGGAGAGACACCAAGTAACTGAAGACATAATCCGGACCAATTTAACTCGGTACTCCCTACCAATACTTCTCCATCAACGGGTAAACCCAACATGACCTCAACATCTTGCAAGGTGATGGTCATCTCACCGTGGGGAAGGTGGAAGGTATGGGTCTCTTGGCGCCATCTCTCAACTAATGCTGTGATCAACGCCCAATCCATTTTTATAAAACCAAGCTTGGCTATGCCATAAAAGCCAGCTCGCTGAAGGTATGGGATAAAACGGGCATGAAGTCGTCCAGATCGTTCTCTTACTGCCTCACGACGACGACAATGTAATAAAGTATACTACAAAATGAAAAAAAATATGTCAATTTATTTTATCACTAATATAAGCAAAAATCAAATAATAAATATATTAAATACATACCAATCCCTCTTCCCAAATTTTGTTGGAGATGTGTTTATCCTGTCTAGTCAACACAGAGGGGTCACTAGGACCTGGATCCATCACAAAACGGCGAGGCTCCATAAGTGAAAACTACTGCAACCATCAAATCAAAGAAATATATTAAATCTTGAATTATATAATATGGTTACATATCTTAATTAAGGAGTTACCAATTGAGAGCAAATTGATCATATTACAACATTCTTTTTCTCTTATTCTTTCTCACTCCAAATTACATTTATTTTTATTCTTAATGACTATTAGGCACAAGCTTTAACTCCAACATATATAAGTATTTTAACACTCAACACAACTTAGATCAACCAAGTTATTATCCAACTTTCTCCTTCATATGTACATTGATCATAAACTCTTACCTATTCAAAATAAAGTACAATGACTCCCATACCCGCCAATGTTTCTCCATTTAATCTCCTTGAAATATATTCGATTCAAGAATTGCACCAATTTAATATTGATTTGAATACAATTTTTTTTATGCTACTCACAACAAAATTAGAATGCCTAATCCAATAAATGCCTAATCCAGGCGACTGGACACACTATACAGTCGCCTGGATTAGGCATTTATGTGTAACTTCTTCTCTTTTTTTTTTTAATTTTTTTTCTAAGACAACCTTAAAAAAAACACACAACAAGTATTAATTACTCTTAAAACTTGAATACTCTAAAAGAAAAAATTTCTAAATATACATTTGCAAGGTACAATGTTATAGGAAAATTTTTATTTAAAAAGGGGAGATGAGAGAGAAATTTTTTACCTGATTTCCGGTGGTCACCGGAGCCAATGAGAGCAAGTTGCGACGGAGAGAGAGAGGGACAGAGAGAGTTCAGACCGAGAGAGTAAGAGAGTTGAGACCGAGAGAGTTTCAGCTTTTTAAATTTTGAGTTTCAGCTTGAGTTTCAGCTTCAGTTTCAGCTTGAGTTTCAGCTTCAGTTTCAGCTTTTTGAGAGCCAGAGAGTAGAGCTTCAGCTTTTGAAACCAAAGTTGAGAGAGAGACAGTTTTTCTTTTTCTTTCTGGTTCTTTCTGGCGGGGAGTTTTCTTCCATTTTTCATTTCATTTTAAGTGGAAGAGACGAGTTCCAGCTCAAAATTTTCCTCCAGCAGTGGCAAATGCGTGGCAAACTGACGTGGCAAAGTGCAGATGAGGTGGCAAGCTGGAAGTGCAACTTGGGTCAGGTCGCAACATAGGAAAGTTAGGGTCCTCCTCCCAATACGGGGCATCTTTCATCGGTTCAAAGTGGGGTTGATAGGAAGCTAGCATTTTCGTCAGACTATAAAATGGATCAATAAATTGGTACACATTGATGTGCTGACTAGCGCAAGCTGCAATTACATGTGAACAAGGGATATGATACGCTTGCCATTTCCCACAACTGCATGTTCTATCACCTAATTTCACCACATGTCTATGGTTCCCCTTATTCATACTGGTTAGACTAGGTTGCGTTTGGATTTGAAAAGTTCCTTCCTCCCTATTAAACTCTATTACGTGATGCAAACTTGCCTTCTCACTCCACTTCTGAAAGATTTCCATGGCATGTGTACTGAACGCTTGACCAGAACTCAATTGAGCTTGAGTTTTAACTCGGCGATCATTAAAATAATGCACAAGCTTGAAATAAATGAATTCTACCATTGCAGTAATGGGTAAGTTGCGTGCACCTTTAAGAACACCATTGAAGCACTCAGACAAATTCGTGGTCATTGCCCCATAGCGCCGTCCACCATCTTTTGCTAATGTCCACTTGTCAACATCTGTCTCTTCGTCCAGTATCTTAGCAGCATCTTTATTATACTGTCTAATAGAGTCCATTGTTGCATTGAATTTTCTTAGCTGGTTGTGTTCACCTGCTCTCTGTATCATGTTCTTCAACCGTTTGTCATGAAATCGTGTGTTGAAGTTGCTGACTAAATGTCGGATGCAAAATCGATGATATGCATTTAGAGGCTGCAATATACTCCACTTCATTGCATTCATGATACCCTTATGTCTGTCTGATATGATGCAAATTTCTCTATTTTTTGTGACATGTTTCTTTAGGAAACGCAAAAACCAACGCCATGTATTCTTCGACTCTTTTTCCGTAACCGCAAAGGCAAGTGGATAAATCTCATTGTTCGCATCCGTTGCCATGGCAATCATCAACTTCCCTTCATATTTTCCATACAAATGTGTTGCATCAATAGAGACAACTGGTCTGCAATGCATGAACCCCTGAATTGAAGGACCAAAAGCCCAAAATACACTCTCAAATATAGCACAACCTGCATCTTCACTCCAATATGTCTTCCATTCGACTTGTGTACCCGGATTTGAGTTGATTAGTGCTTTCATAAACTTCGGTAACAACTGATAAGACTCCCCCCAATCCCCAAATATGTTAGCAATTGCCTTCTGCTTGGCATCCCACACCTTGTAGTAAGAAATTTTATGGCCAAATTGTGTACACATGTGATGCCGCAACGATTTCACTGAAATAGTTTGGTCATTGGCTACATAGCTCCTCACTTCTCTTTCAATAAAATTTGAATCAAATACCTTGCCATCTTTACGGATGTTGGGGTGTCTACAAGTGTGGGGACCATTGTATTTTGTAATCTCCCAAAATCCATGTGTACTACGCATGCATGCCCGCATTCTCCATGAACACCCATTCTTGCAACATACATGTAATTTTCTTTTGTTTGACTCCTTCACTTTATATTCTTGATTGACGCGTGAAGAGTACACCTTCAATGCATACTGAACCTCAATTTTACTCTTGAAAAACAACCCTTTTCTCAACTCTTGCTTTTTATCCCAACTATCGAGTGGTGTCACCTCATCATTGAAGGAAGTGTCATTTATATTATCCCATGTGTTTGTAGTAAACGATGAGGATTTGGGTTTGAGGCTAGGGACCACAACATCAACTTCGTCATTATGAACATCAGTTGTCTCATCATCATCATCAGCATCATCATAATCATCATCATCATCAAAATACAACTCATTATCATCATCATCAAAATACGAATCATTATCATAATCAGCGTTTTCTTCTTCATCATCAGCAGTACATTCCAACATCATCGTATCATGCACTCCAGCTAAAGGGTTTACCTCGTATGGAACATACTCATGTCGAGTGCTGGGACCACAATCCTCCACCGATGTTCGTATCTCATGTAATTGTGGTGTACACCTTCCAAGTGTAGAGGGTTGTGTCGAAGGAGCAGTATCATGCACAGTCATTTGTTGTACATCTTCACCAACACAATCTTCCGCTACTAATCCATCCCCATCATCTTGTGTAAGAGGCTCAACACCTTCACCAACACAATCCTCCACACTTATATATAACTCAATACCTTTTAATTCAGGCGTTGCATCTAACATGTCAAACATGAGATTAACACCGTCGTCGTCTGTTATCAATAGAGTCATGTAATTAATGTGAGGTGAAATCACCTCCTGAGGACAACGGTATGTAACTGTTATACGATGAGATTGATTGTCCAATTGTAGTGCATTGAATATCTTCGTTTCCAATTCGACAAAACTAATCCCACGATGAACCCGGATGAACTTCATTTGCGACCCTTGATACTCAGCTCCATGTTGACCATAAATAATCTCCCCATTGAAGCGAAGATAGACAATATACATAGTCGGTGCCATATGCAAACCTATTTAATTTAAATGTAGTTTACAATTAGTTAGTCACATAAAAAAAACAAGTAATAACATGCTAATGGTAATATTTCATATCCAAATGTTACATAACATATTATATAAAAATGGTTGTAATATCCAGTAGACATCTCCAAGAAAGATTTGGGAAGTCTGGAGTACTTGTTCAATCCAGTCTACTGAAACACCAATCCAGTAGACTGGATGACATGTATTTGGCAGATCCAGTCGCCTGGATTGATGGTCCAGTAGACTGGATGTAGTGTCTGGGAATTTTCTGACTGATCCAGTCGACTGGATTTCTGGTCCAGTAGACTGGATGTAGTGTCTGGGAATTTTCTAACTGATCCAGTCGACTGGATTGATGGTCCAGTAGACTGGATGTACTGCCCCAGGACTTTCTGACTGATCCAGTCGACTGGATTGATGGTCCAGTAGACTGGATGTAATGTCTGGGAACTTTCTGACTGATCCAGTCGACTGGACCACTGATTCAGTCGACTGGATCATTCAAACACTTCACATCTTCAGTTTACAGCTTGTTACTTCATGTTCAATGAAACATACTTCACGTTATGCAAGAAATACAGAGATGCTTCATGTTTACCAAAGGAATAATGTTCAACAACCACGCAAAAAACGTTTATAACCTAATAATGATACTAACTTTAAACAACATATAAATTAAAAAAACGATACAGCAAAGACAAAATTTTTATTGTTTTTACCTTTTAATTGATCAATGATGTTGGTTGGGACGGTGAACTGATGTTGGAAAAGTGAAAGGACGATGAAGAAAGTTAAGAATATGTTTTAAGTGTAAAGACGAGTTCAGTTTTTTTTTCATTTATGGCCACCGGTTCTCTTAGCTGTAGTACATATTTGTATGGAACTCATCTCTGCTAAAGACGAGTTCCAGCCAAAATAACCATTTTTAATGCAACTCGTCTCTGGTAGAGACGAGTTCCAGCCAACACCAGCCCATTTCAACGCAACTCGTCTCTACCAGAGACGAGTTCAAGCCAAACTTTTTTTTTCCCATTTAATAATTTCTCACAATATCAGTAACGGTAACAGTATTCGCGCCAAAACGAGGGAATTGAAACACAAGCATGCAACTCGTCTCTACAAGAGACGAGTTCCACGGTCCAATTTAATGCCAGCTCAGGATGCTTACTGCCAGCTCAGGATGCCACGAAATGGGAAGGAAACTGCCATGGGGCAGTTTTTGGGTAGAACTCGTCTCTAGGAGAGACGAGTTCCATGTGGAACTCGTCTCTCCCAGAGACGAGGCTCTTTTCCTGAATACTTCCCCGACAGTGTTTTTTCGCGAATTTCTTGCTCAAAACGGCTTATCGTGCGTTTTCCCCCTTGCATACTGGGTGTTACAAGATAAAAGAGGTTACTTGCATAATTGGGTTTGAACGAATAATCAATATTATTGGGGAAATCAACAATGTGATGTATCCAGTTTGTACTTTGTGGTGTTCCCAATTGTGTCAAATGTGGATTGAAACCATTATATAATTTATGATTAATGGGGTTTCAAACTGTTGGCCATAGCACTCGCACCCTCTACGATGATTACTGCTTGGGTTTTGAAACCCCCCACTTCATTTTCCCATTTTTTACCTAACAAAAAAATAACAATTCATGTATAAAAAATGGGTACTGTGGTTTAGGTGCATAATAACAGTGGTTAGAATGGACCCAGTCTAGGAAGTTGGCATGATCAACCCCAATGTTTGAAGAATTTAAAGGGCTTAGGACTAAATTTAGGACTCAACCTCCAGTTGAGTTCGTGAGTGTCTTTTGGGTTGGTAACTCCTAAAGTGTGGGCTTGGGCTTGGCTATTGCAAATAGGCTCACAACCCACCTCATTGTGACCAATCCTTCCATTTCAGCATTTCTTGCCAGCTCAACATTAACAAAAATGGGATTGTTCATTTTTCAATAAAGCTTAAAAAATATATGTGTTATGGCAGCTTGGCATGATTGATTTAAAGGAAAAAATATGAGGGACAGCTAACCCTTTTGCTAATTGAACAAAATCCCAAGGACCAAGATTTGGAGCTTACTGGAAGCAAAAAATAAAAAAATAAAAAACATGGCTTCTAGCCCATGTTATGCCCTGCACACAAAGAAAATTAACATTAGTCATGTTTAGTTACTAAGAACATATGGAGAGGAATGTTAAGATTTGAGATGTGGGTGTTGGTATCATTGAACTATCTCACTTGAATCCCTTGTCTATTATTGAACCTCTTAGAGACTCATTGTAGACTAATAATACACTTCTATATGAAAATCAAGTAAAACATTCATACAATGCTTATAAGTCCATTACAGAAAAGCAAACAAAAAAGCCAGATGTCTTTGCTAGATTGAGACACACGAGATAAACATAAGGGGAGGTGGGGTTTGAACTTTTGAACCCCAAACAGAAGACACCACCGGGAGGAAGTGCTAGTACCGCTGGACTATCACTTAAACACCACAAATTTGTTTACTATATAATAAAATAAAGCTCCAAAACAAACGAAGACTTCCAAGAAAGAGCAGCTTCATCCTTGAATAGTATGGTGCTACATGGTTTGGGCCCGGAACACCTTGACCTATTACTTTTGAAGTTCTAATGAGTCCAAGTCTGGCTCAATTCCATTCACACCCTCCAGTGCCACACAACTAGTCTAGAAAAACATTAAAAAATAAATAAATAGACAATGTCTAGTGACGAGCCAATTTACCCATGTGTAAGAATTTGTTTTAAAATTTCTGAGACAAAGCAGATTAATAACATGGTGTTTTGAAAATAGATAATGTCTGGTGACTAGCCAAGGTACACAATTCTTACTAGCAATTTCTGGTCAACGACAGCAATACTCCAATAACATGGTGTATAAATTGCAATCGTAGAGACTAATCCATTTTGATACTTCTGACTTTGGTAAAAGAGAGGTCAAGCTATTGTAGCTGTTATAAGGCAGGCCTAAAACTATTATCAATTTTACTGCAAAATACTTACAAACTGACAAGAGAATGATTTTGATTAGCACTACAACAATCACATTTTCTAGATAGCTGCTCTCCTTTTTAATCTTTGTTTTCTTCCTAGTATATCTCTTGTGTAAATTCTTATTACTTATATATAAAAAATTGAACATGTGTGAGGTTGTGATTATCTTCGAGTTTTCATTAATGTGTGTGTACCAACTTATTACTCCATTTATCAGATTTTAGAGGCAAAAGAAAAGGTTGGATTGGATGCTGTTTGTTGGATATATTATGTGTTGGTAGAATTTTTGGCTTTGTATGCTTATCTGGTTATTGGGTTATGCAGTGGACATAGTGGCAGTGATGAAGATGATGAAGAGATGGATGTTGATGCTGCCAAGGAGGCTGGTGAAGTTGCCCAGGCATTACTGGTGAAGATGCACTTGGGAGAACTTCCAATATCACAAAGTAGAAGACCAGTTTTGACAATATAGCTGACGGTTTGAGAGAAATTGACATGGAAAATTATGGTGAAGAAGATGATGGTATGAATCCCATCTGCTTGAGTTCTTAGTATGGTGTTGGATTTGATTGGTCCTAAAAGAAAATAAGAAGTCATATTCGATGTATAACATGGTTGCATCTTCTCATGGCTTACCTTAGGAATTGAGTTATTTAGCTCAGGGCTTGGAGACATTTACTACCCAAGTAATGACCTGGATCCATATCTAAAAGATAAGGATGTAAGTTTGATTCCTTGAGTATTCTGTGTTCTGGCTTTTCTGTACTTGTTTGCCTTGTGATTCTAGAACATCTAATTCTTTTTTCAATGACTCCTTTCCAGGACGAAGACTCTGAAAATGCTGAAGACATGACTATTAATCCAACGGATGTTGTCCTAGTTTGTGCACGTAGTAGGGAAGATGGTAGTCATGCATCCAACGGATGTTGTCCTAGTTTGTGCACGTAGTATGTACTCTTGCATCCACCAACACCCCCCTTCCCCCATTCTTCAGGCACTCATGAGTGATCCCATTTGTCTACTTGCAGGTTTGGATATATGAGGAATCTGATGATGGTGATCCAAATGTGTATGTTCACCATGATATCATCATTTCAGCAAATCCACTTTGTACTGCATGGCTTGATTGTCCATTTAAAGGTGGAGAAAAAGGTGCGACATACTGATTTTGTTTGAAGTTTGCAGTTCATCCAAGAGCATTGATGTACTTGAATATCACTGTTTTATTTCTTGAATTTATTTTTCTTCTTTCCTATTGTAATAAAGAAATAACTGTGAGCAGAATGCCCATCATTTTGAGGATTGTGAAAGAACTATTCCGGCTCTAAAACTGTTCTTTTTTCAAACTTTGTATGAGTGGCTACTGGGTAGTGGCACTAGGAGTGTTTTCTATTCACTCCCTTGTGGAGTTGATTGATATTTGTACTTTTTAAGGCTCTTTGTGTCCCTTTGTATACTTCTAGTATGCTTGGGCTTTTTCAATAAAGTTTCTTACTTCTCAAAAAAAAAAATTGATGATGAGATAACTGTCAATGGGGTTGGCCAGGATGCAGATCTGATCAAAATTTTATCTTCCATCATATCCAATGGTTTGCATTGGAATCTAATAGAGTCTCTCCATTTGAATTTGGCTTGGGTAGATTCAATTAAGATCGGAACCCCATTTAAAAAAAGTACAGAAGTATGTGCATACTATAATAAAAAGTCTGAATCCCATGCCAGGCTATTGTTTTTTCTTCTAATCTTTAATCTGGACTTGGTGGGGTCTGTCAAATATAGATTTTGAATTGAATTCCGGATATTTAATCAGTGTTGGACTGAATTATATCTAATCCAGACTTCTCAACAGCCCTTATGTAGAGTGCAAAAAAAGAATTTCAGAGATCTTTGAAAATGTTTCCCAATAATTGTTCTAATAAATTATAAAAATAATATGATTGATTGGAAGAGATAACTATAACAAACAATGTAGCATATCATATATTTTTTTTCATAACCATTAGCTCTCTTTTGGATGAAGCTTATCATTCACTTGATAAAGGATGGTTTCCTAACAACTTATTTTACACTTGAAGTTCAATTTGTTTTCTAATTTCTGCAGTTGCTGAAAGCTTTCTGTATGTTGTCAGGGAATTTTATTGCTGTTGGCTCAATGGAACCTTCTATCGAAATATGGGATCTTGATATTGTATGTTGATTATTGATATTATTCCAATTAGACTATGGGTCAAATTGAGATGTTATTGCAAACCTTAATAGATTTTTTCTCTTGTTCTTAGATTGATGAAGTACAACCATGTGTGGTATTGGGTGGCATTGCTGAGAGGAAGGAGAAGAAAAAAAAGGTTTGTCAGTAGATTACTTTCAAGATTGATGCAGATTAAGCCCATAATGTTTTCACATGTAAATGATATGTCCTTTCATGTGGCTTAATACATGTGAAGTTATCATATTGACAGCTTTATGTTATTTGGCATGTGTTCATAAACTAAACCCAGCTTCATTCAACCCCTGAATTGTGTGTATGTTGTAGAGATGAAATTTTTTTTAATAGGAAAAATTTCCTGTTCCCGGTTATCCGGTCGAGCCAATTGTCATTAAATTGAAAAATTCATGATAATGATTTAAGAAATTACTATCATTAGGATAATCCCGGAAGCATTTATTTTTTTACCAATTGTGATATCAGTAGTCTGATGGTGAGCCTTTTTGATGCTTGGTGAATTCCAATCTGTGATTCCCAGACACAACATGGTTTTCTTGGGGTGCATACATTTTTGTTTATGGTCATGTTGGTAATAAACATGGACATGCCTAGATATGGCTCCAATACATCTGCTTATGTTGGACATGCCTCCTTAGTGTCTAAAACATCAATTAAAACTTTCTTATGTTGGACATCAACAATGTGCCATGTGATGTTAAAATGGCGGTGAACATATTGAGAATTTGAGAGTAGGTCTCTTAGCTCATATACAAATAGAGTATGAAAACCTACATTAACTTATCAAAACAATTTACAGTTGTCCAATATGATGGTTTGTTTTCTTATGGTTTCCATATTTTCCATATTTGCCTTCTACTCTATGTTTTTCCTTCTCTTGCTTCATTGGGGTATGTGTACTGGAAATAATTCTCTGTTTCTCTTTGCCTTTTTATTAAAAAAAAAACACAGGAATATACTTGCTAGTGCAAGTGGTGACAAACGAGTCAAGATTTGGGATGTGGCCACTAGAAAATGTAATATTACCATGGAGCATCATACAGACAAGGTCAGAATTAAGTCTAATCATGTGTATTTTCTGTTCATGACATAGTTGGATGATAAATAAGAACACACTTGTTTTATCTACTGGTCCTTAATGAAGTATTAATTATTGGTATGATATTAGAAGCTCCATTTTCTGGCGGATTGGGGGTGACAAGATTAAACAATTATTAAGTAAATTAAGGGTGGTAATCTGGTGTAGATTATCGAGGTTCAGTCTCTCTGTTGTATGGTTATATCTTTTCAAGCTAATTGTTAGGCTTTTGGTATTTGTAACTGGGCTTGGGACCTTGGGTGTAGTTTATTAAATTTGATGGGTCCACTGCCTTTTGTGCTTGATCTTCATTTAGACTATGGATGAAAAGCTAAAGGACTGATTAGATATTGAAAGATGGACAAAAATGAAAAAATGAGGGGAAGAGGTACTAGATTGAGATGTATATGTTTCTACTTTCACCTTCTTCCCCCTAATCCTTGCAGGTTCAAGCAGTTGCATGGAATCATCACGCACCACAAGTTATTCTTACTGGATCTTTTGATCGTTCAATAGTCATGGTACTAAAGATTTTTTGACTTAGTTCGTTATTTTTTAGTTCTTATTGATTTGAAGATAAAGTGACTTGATGTTTTTATCATGTTTGCGCATTGCAGAAGAATGGAAGAATGCCAGAGCATTCTGGTTATAATTATAAATGGTCAGTCACAAATCCTAAAGCAGGTAAACCTTTGGGATCTGTCAAACAATCAACCTTCATGTATTGCATCCACAAATCCTAAAGCAGTAAGTGATTATTATAATTTTTCTGATATTAACATCTTGTTTTAGCTTTATCATTCTTTGATAAACTCATGCTTTGTTCTGGATGTTTGTTAGGGAGCTGTAGTTTCCGTTTCCTTCTCAGAGGACAGCCCCTTTTTGCTGGCTATAGGCGGCTCTAAAGGGAACTTGGAAGTGAGTGGAAAAATCTCGATATTTTGTTAACTAGTTGAGTCATGTTTTCCTGGAAGTTGTGTAATTGATGATAATGATTGATATCACTTGAAAATTTGCAGGTATGGGATACATTATCTGATGCTGGGATCCAACGAAGATTTGGGAACTATATCAAGCAGAAGACACCTCAACCCAGCTTGGAAGATGAATGAGGCTTTTGTTTCTTGTTAAGCAAGGGGTTTCTGTTTTTGACATGAAGAGTTTCTGTATTTTTATGAAGAAAAGGGTATTTCCTGCTAGTAATGTTGTTGAAAGTTTGAAATTCACAAGGCTGTAGATGATTTCCTTCCAAACCAGTAATGCTCTCAAAATTTTGAAATTCATATGGCTGCAAGTTTATTTCATTAACTAAAAATAAAAGCATTATGACTCCATTTAATGCTAACTGATTTAACAAGTTCTTAAGGGGTTGTTTCCTCTAAAGGACAACGGAAAAGTCGGTATGGTTAACTAGATTACCCAAAATGGGTAGCAAACCAAAAGTCCACTACTTGAGGTTGTCATTCTTTCAAAAACTCAGCATTCAAAGGAACAGCCCGATCCCTACCTAAAGATGGATATTAGGCATTTCTTTCACATGCCTTGTCCCAAGCCAAACATTAATCAGACTGAATCTATCTTACCAGCATCTATGTTTACTAATGAGCTCCAACTAGCACTTCTTCTCCTTTTAAGTCTTAGGCAGAGGGTGGGATCGTGGCTTCAAGAGCCATCAGATGCATGTATAACTTACTAATAATAAAAAATTACATTTATATTTCTTACTTAAGCCTATACCTCTTACCATCAAAGGATAGCTGATTTCAAAGGGTGCTTTTATGTGTGTGGTAGCACAAGCAGTGCTCTCTCTCTCTCTCTCTCACCACTTCTTTTTTCTGCCCCACTTCTTTGTATATGATCATAATAATACAAGGCTTGTTCTTAGTTGATGTCCCTTTGCAAGCATCCCAGAGTATTTCTTCATAATGCACCACTAGCCTTCATTGGCTAAGAATAGGAGTGAGTCAAATTAAGTGTTTTTAGAGATGGATTGAAATGATTGTTTCCTAAAAATGATTCTTGATTAGTGTAACAAATGCACACATAACAATTTGAGTTTTATATTATTTTCCAAGAAAATATATCTGGTTTCTCAATATTAGAGGTATCCATAACAATAAATCTAGACATACAACAAATTATATGTTTTTTTCACAACTGTTAAGATGACACATTGTGATTGATGTATGATAAAAGTGATGTAAAAAATGGTTTCATGTAAGAAAAAATTATGTTATACTAATTACAATATGTCATATTGCTGTGAAAAAAGTTTTGAAATTTGTCATGTCTCTATCCTAATTCACCCAAAAGAAACATTTTTGCTTGACGATCCTATAAGTTTCTAAATTTTTGCTTGATGATCCTACAGATCGTATCTTGCAGCTGGTGTTTTAAGAGCTTACACCTCAGCTTTCATAAGTACAAGTGCAGCCGCCACACCTTTCATAAGTACATGGGATAAGGCTTCACAAATTGTGTGACAAAGCATGCCCCTCACTGGCAACTCTTTCTTTTGGTATCAACTTCCCCTAAGATCAACACTTGCCACACCAGACAATCAACAAAGTGTATTTTTATTGCACACAGTAGGTTTACAGCTTCTTAGAGAATGGTTCTCATCCATTGCTTCTTGACAGATCCTGACCAGGTGTCTGCAGTAGTTAAGAGCTTGAGAAGCATTGACAACCCTCCCTTCAAACATGGCCACATTTCTGCATTTCCAAATACTTCAAAGAGTGGCTGCAATAACAAGAAAAACAGAAGAAAAAATATGAGCATCTGTGATGCATCTCTCCACCCAAACAGAGAGCCAATTACTAATGAAATTTTATTCAATAAATTCACCCAAGACCAAAAAGGAAACAACAGAACAAGCAGAGTAATGGCATATATATACTTAACATGAAATGTAGACAAGAAAAATATTTGTAATTACCAGACATGCAAAATGAGTTGAATTGCTTTGCCGTTTCTATGTTCTCAATGGTTCAGGACATCAATAATACCTGGT
Source organism: Fagus sylvatica (assembly GCA_907173295.1). Taxonomy (NCBI): domain Eukaryota; kingdom Viridiplantae; phylum Streptophyta; class Magnoliopsida; order Fagales; family Fagaceae; genus Fagus; species Fagus sylvatica. The sequence goes on along the minus strand of OU015762.1, from coordinate 6,529,574 downwards.
TAGCCTCATTTAGGTTGAATAACCAATGAAAATCTTGCCTGAGAGTTTACAAATACAAATTCGGTGACAACCAAGACCTTGGTTTTTTGTTCTATACTTCTATGTGATATTTACGGAAATGAAGGTAACATAGCATACACTAAACTAAAGACAAAAATTAAAATGAAAACATATTAGAATTTATCTCAAATTTCTAGTAATCTCTAACTTGCCCTTATTTCAAAAGATGAATGAGATCAAAGAAAGGGGTGCTGAGGTGGTATATTGGGAGGTTTAATCATTCTTCCTTATGCTTGCCAGATCTAGCATCAACAATGAATTTTTGCATTTAAAAATCAAGAGTAGAAAGATTGCTTTCCACTGAAACACAATCAAGTGAATCATCTTGCTATACTAAAATCAACATAAATCCAGATCAAACGAGTAGAAATGTAAAGCCAAAGTTTCCAATTTCCATCTAAATCTCATATCTGTCCTATAATTAGAGTTTGTTTTGAAAAACTCCGCATATTCAGCAAGATATAAATTCAGGTTCTTAAGTTTTGTTTTCAACAATATTATACCTTGTGTTGGGGGATTCCTTACAAATAGGTTGCTTTGTTTCATTCAATATCTGTAACAAAGTCCTCCTAATAATATATATTTACTGAATGGAACCATTACATTAGTTAAAATGGATGTCTCTGGTGGCATATTGCAGGGTTTAATCTGTGCCCGAATTTTCATCAAGTAAAGAAGTATTATAAATTAGATAAAATGAGATAATAAAATACTGAACAGGAATCTAACATTTTATAGAGGGCATGTGCAAACTAGTATAGTGGCCCTTCTTTTATAGGTCCTTTGTGAAATGCTTGAAAGTGAACATGAGAGCTTTGAGAGTGAAACCACAATCAATTAAAGCCAAGTATCCCAAATAGCGTAATTCAATTAATGTGTCTTCCTTACTGATCAACTCTTTTATTTCAGTTGATCCAAAAATTTAGCTAATCTGACCATCTCCGCAAGAATCCAATAAAATCAATGTAATGCTAGGTAAAATCAATGTCAATCATAAAGCAGCTAAAAATTTGATATGAAATTGAGTTGGATAAAACTACAAATCAAAGATAAAATTTCTGTGATTTCACTATCAAGAAAAATTATGAAAGAGAAAAAAAAAAAATGATTACGGTCCTACTAGATAGTAAATTACAGTAATCACCATAGTGGCAGATCTTTAAGCTATGATTTCAAGCACAATGCGTAATGCTGTACAAATGATTCTTTAAGTCAAGATTATATGATGGCTGAAATTAAAGTTTCAAAGAACAATTTTCAATCCATTAGTCAAACTGGTTGCAAGTGAACTGCATCCATAACTATATTCTGTAAACTGGTAAGCTTGATAGGGCTCTTTATTTTTTATTTTTTTTTAAACACAGCCAAAAAACAGAAAAACATAATAACAAAATGTAATTAGTACATACAATTTTTAACATAAAAGTTGCATAAAAAAGAAGACTTGGCTATGTGCATCAAAGAGTAAGTTGCAGAACTCACAAGCTGACGAGCATTGGTGAGAATTGGCCAAGGGACTTGAGGAAACCAGAGCTTAGAAAATCGCGGACGCAACACAGCTAGCAGTGTCTTCCTTAACAGCTTATATCTCCCAGCTTGGTGTTTTTTTTCCCGCAACAAAGGCTGCAAACCTCAGAGCTACTGGTAAATAAAAGTGCAGCCAACATGCCTTTCATAAGTACAAAGGATAGGCTTCACAAATTGTCTAACAAAGGGATACAAATTTCTTCTAAGGCATCCAACCATAACAGCCTACTAAAATCTTTGCATAGAAAGCCTGCATCTCACCAGCGACTCTCTTTTTTGATACCAACTCCCACCAAAATTAGCACTTGCCAGTTGCCACTCTCGACAATCAACAAAACATGTCCAGTTGCACACAGAAGCTTTACATCTTCTTAGAGAATGATTCCCAGCCATCGCTTCTTGACAGAGCATGATCATGTGCTTGCAGTAGTTAAGAGCTTGAGAAGCATTGAAAGCCTCCTTCAAGAATGGACATATTCCTGCATTTTCCAAAGAGCCCTAAGAGTAGCTGCAATAACAACAATAATAGAAGAAAAAGTAATGCAGGTAGAAAAATATCAGCATCCAGCAGTAACAACAATACACATTCTGTCTTTGCAAAAGAAGCATGAACCTTTCTACCTTAATCTCTAAGACCCCATCACATCCAGCATAACTAGGAGTTGCCATCCCTGGTTGCCTCTAACTTGTCATGTCTGAAGTACTTCCCTCAGGTTGACAACTTGGTCCTTCTTTAACGAGTAATCATCCCGACGAAGCTATTCCATTTCCTTACTATAATCAAGCATTGACACAGCATTGATCTCACTACCTTCGGTGGCAGCTTTGTTTTTTAAAATTTCAAATTGCCCACAGCCTGTAGTTGCAAAAGTGTAAAAGAGGTTAGTCCAAGTATCATTGTTGTTCTTTATTTCAGTAACCAGCTTAGAGTCCAATCCATAATGGAGCAAAGGATTAAACAGATCTGATCTCAAGGTTAAATTTGAGCCAAACCAGACAGCCCTAGCTAGATTGCAAATAATGAATAAATGATCAAGACTCGCACTTCTTTCTTTGCAAAGAGGGCATGAAGTCTCCAAGTCAATATGATTTTTTTTGCAATATTTCCTTTACAGGAATTGCTCCAGTCAAGATTTTCCAAACGAAAATGACTACTTTGACAATTTGACATGAAGCTACTTGAGCTAACTTTAGGACTAAACCAACACATACTGAGTGAATGTGAACAAACTTGGTAATTGAACTGACAAATCTACAATTTTGCTTTTCCTTTGAAGTAATTTTCATTAGCCAGTGAACTAGTTCTGTCTCCAAGCCAGTTACCACAGAGTAAGGCTTCATATGGCTCTTAATTGCTAAACTCCACCACAGACGTGAAACACACAAAAGATGAAATTTTATCTCACCTGGGTACATTCTAAATAGTCCCCAATGAAATATACAAAAGCAATTCCTCTTAAGGATAAAAAATCTTCAACCAAAAACAAGAAAAAAAATACATATAAATTGCTTGAAAATTTCATTGCCTCTAAACTAGAGCTAATTTCTCACACCCATTACCTTGAATATGAATCCCACACCATATACATTACTTGCCCACAAAACTCACTTCGATAAACAATATCATAAACCTATTTGCGCACAAAACCCACTTTGATGAACAATATAAATGCACAATCTGAAGCAGCACTCAACAAAAGTAAAAACCAACACATTCATTGGAAAAAAAATAAATTACAATTTAATTCAAAAAATTGCAAACTGTACCTCCAAATTTTGGAATTTGAGAAGAATTTTTAGGAGCTCAGATTTCAGAAGCTTGCCCCTACTGCAACACTACAAGAATTAGCTAGGATTAGGGTTCAGATTATTTAAAAATCATATTGTATAAATATACAGAGGGAGGGATGTACCAATTTGTAAATGTTGTACCTGCAAGGAGTAAATATGTATATTTGTCTACTTTTTCCTCTCTGTTTTACACTATTATTGCTCCTCCTCCACCTCATATACAGACCTGTCATCAATCTTAACACAAGGGATGTTGGCGATCTTGAACCACTCTCGCCCTTTGCCTTTCTTGCAGTGTTGTTTCAGCAGAGGACAATTATAAATATAAAGATCCAGAAGCGAGGGAGTCAGGCCCTTCTTTGGGAGGAATTTGAATTTAGGGAAATCTTTGATATCCAGTTGTTCAAGATCAGAGAGGTTTTGAAAACACTTGGAGGATAGGAATACCATGTTTCAAAAATCAAAGATATACACGATGGTGAGAGAGGTAGGCAACTCATCATCATCTTCTCATCTTCCTCCTCAAAAGAAACGACTGCCAATCCGGAAATCCACCATCAATGTAGAGAGATGTAAGAGATGTGAGTTTGCGCAATCTACTTCTAAAGATCATATAGGAGTAGGGAAGGTTGTTTCCACTGAAACACAATCAGGTGAATCATCTCACCATACTAAAATCAACATAAATCCAGATCAAACTGAGTAGAAATATAAAGCCAAAGTTTCCCATTTCCATCTAAATCTCATATCTGTCCTATAATTAGAGTTTGTTTTGAAAAACACTGCATATTCAGCAATCATGCATGTTATTGTTATCAGGTTCTTGAGTGTTGTTTTCAATATTATAACTTATGTTGCAAGATATATCCTTACAAATAGGCTAATGAAAAAGAGAAAGAGTGATGACGTTATGGAGTTTTTGCTTCCAAAAGCCTCTTGAAGGAATTGCAGATGCTTGTGGAGAAAAGCAAGATCAAATCAGTTAGCAAGGAAGTGGAGGCACTATACTATTCACCCAAGACCAAAAAAGAAACAACAGAACAAGCGGAGCAGTAGCATATATATACTAACATGAAGTGAAGACAATAAAAGCATTTGTAATTACCAGACTTGCTAAATGAGTTGAATTGCTTTGCCGTTTGCTGACAAGCATTGGTGAGAATTGGCCTAGGGACTTGACGAAACCAGAGCTTAGAAGATCGCTGATGCAACACAGCTAGCAGTGTCTTGCTTAATAGCTTGTATCTCCCAGCTTGTCTGTTTTCCACAACAAAGGCTGCAAACCTCAGAGCTACTGGTAAGTACAAGTGCAGCCAACATGCCTTTCTTAAGTACAACAGATAAGGCTCGAATTGTCTGACAAAGGGATACAGATTTCTTCTAAGGCATCCAACCATAACAGCCTACTACAATCTTTGCATAGAAAGCCTACATCTCACCAGCAACTCTCTCTTTTGGTACCAACTTCCACCAAAATTAGCACTTGCAACTCTCGACAGTCAACAAAACATGTACAATCGTACACCAGAGCTTGACATCTTCTTAGAGAATGATTCCCAGCCATTGCTTCTTGACAGATCATGACCATGTGCTTGTAGTAGTTAAGAGCTTGAGAAGCATTGACAGCCTTCCCTTCAAGCTTGGACATATTCCTGCATTTTCCAAATAGCCCTAAGAGTAGCTGCAATAACAACAATAATAGAAGAAAAAATATCAGCATCCATAGAGCATCATCTCTCCACCCAAATAGAGAGCCAATTAATAATGGAATTTGATTTAATATATTCATATCTAATAGTGAGCTTTTATTTAAACTTAAGTGCTCTTGCAATCTTATGAAATGGTCAAGATCATTTATTACATTCTAATATAAGGGTGGTAAAGATTTTAATGAAAATATGATATTTCATTTCATACCATGACTGCTTTAGAATAAGTGAAATATCTGTCCATTTAGTGCATAGGTTACAATGCTTCGATCATATGTGCAAGGCATAATCTTTGATTGAAATGACATCCCACTTAGGTATAATATTAGAAAGCCATCCCGTTGTTCTGTTCATACGCATTGATCACGATAGATAACCTGCAATCATCAAATTCCATGATACAATATCTCTTTCAAGCATTTCATCAAACAGGTACGTGCATTTAATCAAGACACGCTATATAACCCACTTTGATGTACAATATAAATGCACAATCTGAAGCAGCACTTACCAAAAATTAAATCCAACACATTCATTGGGGAAAAAAAAAAAAAAAAAACAGAAGCTTCAATGTAATTAAAAAATTGCAACACTGCAAGAATTAGCTAGGACTAAAGTTCAAATTTTTAAAAATCATAAATATGTACGAATTCCTAAAATGAAAAGTCATCATTTGCTAAAGAATTGTAAATTTGTTTCCTTTCCTTTTCGTTTCCTTCATTTTTCTGAGCAACCAAACAAATAATAAAGAAACCATTCAATTAAAACACAACAGCTCCATTCTAATCATTTCATTCGGTTAAGAGAATCAAATAAATTCTGAAGATTCAAAGAGAAATTATATATATATATACCTTAGCGAGATTGACGTAGAAGAAGAGAGGGTTCTTGGTGTTGGAAACCTGAATTCTGTTCTAAATTATTGCTCCTCCTCCTCCACCTCATATACGGACCTACCATCAATCATAACAAAAGGGATGTTGGCGGTCTTTAACCACTCTCGCCCTTTGCCTTTCTTGTAGTGTTGTTCCAGCAGAGGACAATCAAGAATACGAAGTTGCAGAAGCGAGGGAGGCAGGTCCTTCTCTGGGAGGAATTTGAGTTTAGGGCATTTCCGAATGAACAGTTCCTGAAGAGCAGAGAGGTTTTGAAAGCCCTTGGAGGATAGGAATACTATATTTGGAAGGTCCCAGATCCACAGTTGGGTGAGAGAGGTAGGCAACGTCATCATCATCTTCCCATCTTCCTCCTCAGAAGGAAACGACTGCCAATCCGGAAATTCACCATCACCATCAATTCTGAGTATTGTAAGAGACGTGAGTCTGTGCAATCCCCACTCAAATACTTGCTTACAGATATTCACCCCTGACAACACAAGTGATGTTAGGTTGGTGGGGTAAACCTCTTCCGGAAAGGATATGATGTTTGGACAATTACATATAAATAATGTATGAAGAGAGGTGAGGTTGTGCATGCGGTTGGGCAAGGCCTCGAGTTTCTCACAACGAATGATCGAAAGCTCTCTCAAACTGGTGGGGAGCAACCCTCCATCCGGGAAGGAAACAAGACTAGAACACCTCTGTATCAAGATCTTATTGAGGTGGCAGAGTTTGTGCAGGCCCTCCGGTAAGGATTTAAGCTTTTCACAATTACTGATTCCAAGATGTTCAAGAGACACATTATTGTGTAACTTGTCTGCTACTGACTCCAGCTTTGGACATCTACTTACATCAAGCTGTTTGAGTGCTATGGGTAACTGGCCGCTTGATGATAAGGATGCCAGCTCTAAGCATTCATAAATCTTAAGGATTTTAAGTGTGGCAGGTAGGTCGCCTCTTGATGATAAGCATTTTAGAGATGGGCAATTACTAATCATCAACTGCTCAAGAACAGATGTATTAAGATTCTCCTCGTTCATCAATAGAGAAGAAGAAGAAGCCTCTCCCTTGTCTACCACCAATTGCAAATTCTTACAATTTCTTATCTCTAGCCTTTTCAAAGTTGAAGGTAGTTGGCCTCTTGAAATGAATGTCAAAGAATTACATTCCTCAATAGTTACGTATTCCAGGCATGTACAATTGGAAATTGGCAAGGATTGCAAAACACTACAACCTTTAATTGTTAGTCTCCTTACAGTAGACATCAAGTTCAGGGTGATGAGACTTGGGCACGATCGGATATCGAGCGCTACAAGGTACATGAGCCTGTCTTGCCACATAGATGTCAGCTCCTTACAATCATCTATCGTCAGATTTTCTACCTTCACTAATCCGTGCATGAACTCCTCTGTCAAGCTTTTTAGATCTGGAATAGAAAAAACAATTGACTTCAGCGAGCATAACTCAATCGTGTTTCTACGCACCACCTCTTTGCATCCCACAATTTCTAATTTATGAAGCATTGGAAGGCTTGGAATTGAAACAACCAATTCCTCACATTTACAAATAGAAAACTTTACCAATGATGGGAGATGGTAAGGCAATTTTCCTTGCAATTTGGGGCAACAAGAAATAGAAAGCTCACGCAAACGAGGGAATTCTTCGTACTCAACTCCGCTAGGAATCCAATCTTTCCATTCTTGCAAATCCTTAAAGCAAAGTGTCTCCAAAGATTGAAAAGGTTTCAAGCAACCTTCCCCATAAAACTCAGGACCAACTCTCTGCACATTAGCCATTCCTTTAATGACAAGGTTTTTCAAAGATGGTAATTGTCCAATTGCAGGCAAGGAGGTGCATTTTCTACAACTCTCAATCCTTAGCAGCACCATATTAGAAAACGAAGGATGTCCTAACCAAGTCGGGAATTTCACACCAACATAGCCATCAATTGAAAGTTCTTTCACCGTTGTCCAAGGGCGTAGCATGTCAAGAACATCCATCGCAACTTTTGCATCTTGTAAATCATCATCTACAGACTCCCATTTCATCGCCAATTCATCTAAATTCTTCTTATCATTTAAGTTGGCCCTTCTTGCATCCTCAGCATCAAGCACATTCTCCAATCTTGAAATGCAAAGTCTTCCGTGAAGAAACTTCAAATTCATCAAGTCTCCTATCTTGGATCCAGTATGTTTCCCCACAACAAAATTAGATAGTGTTTGTAGACTCTTTAATTCTCCTATTCCCACTGGCATCTCTTTAATTGAATTCACATTTGTGATATCTAGATGTCGAAGATTGACTAGATTCCCAATTTTCTCTGGTAACTTTATGAGACGAGAACAACCTTTCAATATCAATGTCTGCAAGTTGTATAAAGAACTTATTGATTCTGGTAAACTTGTAATCTTAGTACCAGAAAGGTTGAAATATCTTAGATGTTTCAAATCACCAATTGAATTTGGTAGCTCAAAAATTACATATCCATATAAAGATAATACCCTTAAGCATCTTAACCCTGGCAACAAACAACTAGGAACATAATTTGTTAAGTGGCCATAATTTTTTATTGGTAGCGGCAGGAAGGTCCGCAGATGCATATCTTCGGGGAAGTCTTCAAACTTTTTGATGCCATCAAGCCAATATCGAGTGTAAGAGAAATGTCGTACCTTTGTAGATATCTTGGATTGCTTATTACCACCCATTGTATCTTCCAATCTATAGCACAAATCTCCTGCTGCCCATTCAGCTAGATCATTGATGAGATCGTGCATAACAAAGAGTGAATCATTGTTGTTTGATTGTTGAAAAAATGATCTCCCATGTAGGTCAGCAAAATATTCACCACCAATTTTTTCCATCGGCTTGTTTCCTTTTGTCTCTTGAACTAAACCTTCTGCCATCCATAACAAGACAAGTTCTTTCTCCTCAAATTCATAATCTTTTGGGAATAGTGAACAATAGGCAAAGCACCTCTTTAAATGTGAAGGGAGATATTGATAGCTCAATTTAAGAATTCGAGGAATATTGCTTTTCTCTTCAGGAAGATCCCAAATCTTGCTATTTAACACATGTTCCCACTCATCAAGATTGCGTTTAGTTCGTAAAAGGCCTCCAAGTACTTTTGCTGCCAAAGGTGAGCCCTTACACCTCTCTAAAATTTCTCTACCAATTTCTTCAAGTTCTGGATGCACACTAAAATCTGTTGCCCCCAATGCGTGTTGGGTAAATACATGCAAACAAGCATCTTGTGACAACCCTTTCAACTCATAAGCAGGAGTAGTTCCCATTATTGATGAAACACCATCATTTCGAGTAGTGACAATAATCTTACTTCCTAAATCCCCAAATTCAAAAGGACAACGTAGTTTAGTCCAATCATCATAGTCTTCATTCCAAACGTCATCCAAAATGAGCAAAAACTTCTTGCCAGATAATTTCTCCTTCAATTTGACTTGAAGTGAATTCAGATCTTGAACATCACAAGTCTCAGAAGTGACAGATTGTAGAATTACTTTTGTCACCCTTACAATGTCAAAATCTTCAGAAATACAAACCCATGCTTTCAAATCAAAATAACGACTCACATCATGGTCGTTGAAGACTAGTTGGGCAAGAGTTGTCTTACCCAATCCCCCCATACCAAGTATGGGAATTACAGAGAGTTGAGGATCACTCGATTCGCCACTCAGCAACAACTTGACAATAGCCTTTTTATCTTCATCCCTGCCATAAGTACGACCTTCATTCACTAGAGAAGTTGTGGCCACCCTTGATATTGTTGTTCTAGTCCTTCCCCCAGTATTTTCGCTCAATACCAGAGCATTCTTATCCGTCACAATTCTTTGCAGCCTTGTTTCGATATCTTCCATCTTGGACCGCATCGACATAACAAAACTTCTATTCGAACCAACATAACCATCGAAGAACTTCTGTAACTTATTTTTGCTGGGCTCTGGGTTCAACTCACGTCGCAAAGCTTCAGTAGCAAACTCATCCAAGATGTCCTCCACGTCATATGCCAAGTCTTGCAGCTCATCCAGCCACATCTTCACCAACCTTCTTGTCACCTGCTTCTCTTCTGCGTCATCCAGAACTGCATGGATTTTCAGCAACATGCTCTTCCACTTCTGGAAGTCAGCATCCCTTGCTCTTGCTTAAAGATCTTCAACAAATCAGAGGAGGTTAACTTGTCAAGCAGCTTCTCAACGATATAGGAAAGAGCAGTCTCTCCGATTACTGACATGATTCACTCGTGGGAAAGAAGGAAATATGGGAAATGAAGTAATCAAAGAGACACTCCACAGAAAATTGAGTTAGGACTTTTTTGTTTTGATAAACAGAGAAATTAAATTGAGTTAGGGCTTAGGAGTGAAAGGTTTACTTTGTTCTGTGAAAGTTGAAGAAATCTGAAAGTGTTTTCTATATTTTTTCTTTTGCTTTGTCAATTGGTGGGTCTGGTTCTGTAAGACTTTTCTTCACCCTACGCGGTTTCAAAGTAATGACAAAAAGGGTGAAAGATACAAATGAATGGAGTACACAAGCTCCACTCTGTTTCTGTGATAGTGCTTACAACTTACATCGCAAGTCTGAAAGTGGACCAAGAACTCAATAAAGAGAGAAAGGTACAAAATGGAGCACGCCAAGATTGACTACTTTATTACTCACCAGTCACCAAGACTTTGTAAATTTCCAATATCATCAATTTTTTTTTTTTTGCTAAAATCCAATTAAAACAATGGATATGCAGAAACTTTATGTTTACCACAAATATATAATATATTAAAATGAAAATTTAATAATATTCAAATGAAATTTTAATTACACTCTAACTATGTATTAATTGTCATCTCAAATTGTCAAAAAGCTTGTATCTTAAGGGTAATTATACTATACTCCGGGAGTACATTAAATGCGTACTCCCTCCTCTCACAGAAGTTATGGGTCCCGCTAATTAAATTCATGATGGGACCCACCACTTCTGTGAGAGGAGGGAGTACGCATTTAATGTACTCCCGGAGTACCTAATAATTTTCCGTATCTTAAACAGGTTAACACCTCTGTTGTTCTCCAAATAAAAAATTCACATTTCAAATCCTTCCCCCTCCCTTGACCATCAAATTATAAAAAATAAAAAAATAAATGTCATCTCAAATTATATTTTAAATGCTTTAATTTTATGTCAAGTGTCTTTGTAATTTAAACAACTTTTCACTCATTTAAAAGTATTTTAAATGTCTAAAATAGGCAAGTAATTTGAAGATGATACACATATATACATAGCGTAAAATACACTTCCTATCTTTGAAATTTGGGTTTGAAATCGATTTTGGTTTTTTAAATTTAAAACATTACAATTTAGCCTTGAGAATTTTAAAAGGCATCAATTTTGTTATCTTGTCTGTGTACTGTTAAAGAAATTGCATGTGTAGCAAACAAAGTATTAATGTAAAGTTGATGTGACTTGAAATAAATTTAGCTAAAAATAATTGGTAGGATGAAATTATTACCTTTCAAATAAAAGTTAAAAGTATAATTTTTTAAATTTCATGTTCAAGCAAGTTCTCAACCCATTAAAAAGGATTTTTGTGATACATTTATAGATAATGTTGCAACAGGATATTGATCGAAATTCCCCAATTTTTTTTATAATAGTTGCATTAACTTCCCTAAACATTTTACCTGATCTAAAGAAGGAATGTACTGCTGCTAGCACTTCCTTTTGTAAGAGAATGATAGACTAGGCTCGCTTAAAGAATAGAGCTGTAAAGCCACCAAGATTGGGAGATTTGTCATCTTTCATAAAGAATAATAATTGTTTAATTTCAGCATCTGTAATCTCAGCTTGCATAAGTTGCTGTTGCCTACCAACTACCAACAATCTGTAATCAACGATGAATATTGTTTTGCTTGGGGTTTGAAGGGTAATTTAATAATACCTATGTGGCTACTGTACTTCTAATAAGTAAAATCTCATATTAATGGTATTAATATCATACATTATGGTATCTATCATTTTTATTTATTATTTAATATATAATATATATAAAAAATCAGATAGTACCAACATCGCATTGAATAATATCAACATCACATATAATGGTACTTATATCACATTTGATAGTACTAATTGAGTGGATACCATACCCACAAAAAGAGTGTGGGTATTGTTGAATGACCTTGGGGTTTGAAACCCCCTCCCCATTTCCCCAGTTTTTACCTAACAAAAAAATAACATTTCATGTATAAAAAATGGGTACTACGATTTAGGTGCATAACAATTGTTAGAAATTGGGATGAAACCCACTAGACATTTGGCCTAGTAATATACTCTCTATTCCCCATTCAATTGGATTTGGGTTCAATCTTTCTCTCCCTTCATATATCTTGTCTATGTATTTAGAGTAGGATTTTTTCTTCAACTGAAAAATAAAATAAATTAGTTGTTGGAATCCAACGTACAAGTAGAGTTGTCAAACCCAACGACATGTATGTTATTTTTTTTCTTTAATAACTCCACCACTAACATCTAAATACAAAATTATTCAATAAACTTACTTGGTGAAAGAATTCACTTGGCATAAATTTAATTCCGAGATGATGGAAGAGAGACAGAGACAGATATAAAAGTGACAACGAAATAAAAGTGGCCACTAGCATAGTTGGGTTTGAAGGAATCACTAATTATTGGGGCAATCAACCATGTATTTTTGTTTCTAATGTTTCGAAATCTATCATGGGATTGAAACCTTTAAATAATTGATGGATTGATGTCTAGGAAGTTTGGCACTGCGTTTTAGGTGTTAAATTGCATAACTGTGGTTTGAATGGGACAAACAAGATATACAGAAATTTTATCTATACCACAAATAAATAACAAAATTCACTTTAACAAAGTACTATATGAATATATTAACAAGTCTACTTTTTGCATACACTACTAATTGTTATCCTTACAAGATCTTTTCAAAAGTCGACAAAAGTTTAAAAAACGAATATCGATAATTTCAACTTATGTACGAATGTTTAATATATACTCTCTTTTTTTTTGGATGAATGATATATACTCATTTAATTGTTTGAATTCTTGAATCTTAAATGTGTATATATGCGTATGTAAGGAGTTACAAGCTAGTTTAATGTTTTTATGCAAGTATCTTTACTAATATTATACCTATACATGCTTCTTTGAAACCGGTTAACACAATAATATGAAATTTGTGAATGCTACAATATGAACTCAAACTTTCATAATTATTTCATAATACTATACCATTAGATCAAAACTTCTCCTAATATTCGTTGTTAATTTTTTTTCATAACTTAAAAATGAACTCTACCACGTTCATAGTATTCAAAATTAAGGAGTGTTATTTCAACACCACAAAATTTTAAAATGAGCCCACCCATGTGAGGAGGCAATGAAGTAAGAAACTAAGAAGTGAAAATAACATTTCTCTTAAATGTTTAAAAGGGTCAAATAATTCATGAGAGAAGGATACATATATACATAGACTTAAATATACTTCGTATCCGTATCTTTGAAATTTGGTTCAAATTCTATTTTGGCTTCTTAAATTTAAAACATTAAATTTAGTCCTAATTGAAAATTTTGAAATTGCATGTGTAGCATACAGAATATTATGCAGCACATTTTAAAGCTAATGTGACTTGGAATAAATTTAACAAAAATAGATGGTAGGACGAAATTATTACCTTTTGAATAAAAGACGAAAGTATAACTTTTTAAATTTCATGAACAAAAATCGAGGTTAGGCTAAAATCTACGGGTAAAAAAGCATATTTCATCATTTTCTTTTTGAAGTATTGAACTCCTTGATTATACTATTCTCTCGTACATTATGTACTCTATACACTAATTAAATAAAAAATTCCAAAATCATCCCAATTGAATTCCTATTAGTAATTTAAGTACTTAATAAAATTAGGTCAAAATTTCTCTCCAAACTAGTTTAGATGACTGTTCTTCTAATCCATTACGTGATGATTAAATGAGTTTTCATATATACTTTTAATCACATAACCTTTTTAATAATTATATCTAACAAAGTAAACTACATAAAAGATTAGTGTCACAAAATTAAACCATAAAAAATAAGTGTCATAAAATAAATTCCAAAGTTAAATGCTTATAGGTCAAGGGTGATATAATCCATACCTTGCAAACTAATCCGTGTCTACCGGTTACATTGCAAACAAAAGGCCAAGGGTGATATAATCCATACCTTCTACCACGGTCCACAAGGATGCATTGTTTATATCTTTTCCTTCAAAATGATAATAAATGCTTATAGGTCCACAACACAGAGGGTTCGGAACATGTGGGAGTGTGGGACTCTAGCACATGGCCAACGTTAATGGCAAAACGCAGCCTTAATATGTCTGCATCGTGGGACCATTACTACTCATATAAAGAGAGAGAGAGAGAGAGAGAAGAGGAACTGGTGGGAATTTTTAAAGTGAAGGGGCCAGCTTCCTCCCCCACCATTGCCTTTCTTTTAAGGATTTTGTTAACCAGTGCCCTTAGGGCAATGGCTAAGGAGCATTAAATGATTGCACTTTACGGGAAATAACGAACTTTTAATATTAAAATAATAAATAGAAAGACTAAAATACCCTTAAAAGTCATTTTTGTATTAAATGGAAGTATTAAATGGAAGCATTAAATGCTTCCTTAACCATTGCCCTAAGGGCACTCGTTAACAGGACCCTTCTTTTAAATCGATATGTATCTAATCCACCTAATTTGGTTGCAACAATGGACTTTAAATAGGATTTTATCAATCTTAATTTAAAAAAATTGCTTTATGTATGAACAAGTTTAACTCATATTGTCACTAAGATTTTGTAATCGATACATGTATTTGAAAAATAATCTAGTCTTTTTATGTAGTTGAGAAATGTTAAATTTAATGTCTCAAGTCTCAATAACATTTATATCTATATCCATATAATATATAAAATCAAATATGTTTGTCTTTTTGTTGACTTATTCACAATTTTATATATCACCATTTATTTATTTTTTAGTTTTTAAACGCCAATTTTATACATCAACATTTTTTTTATTAATTTTTTAAATGTCAATTTTACACATCATCATTTCGTAGAGTTTAACTAAAACTCTATTACTTGTTAATACTAAAATCAATCCAAATTAAATGGAAACTATAAAAGAAAAAGTCATTCTAAATGTTGGCAACTTTTACCTATTCACTTTTTTAAATACACTCCAACAAACTCTTTATCCCTTTCTCTACTTTTATTTAAATAATATTTTTAACTATTATTTTAATTTATGGAGGAGAGAGAAAGGAAAGAAATAATAAAAAGAAAGATGTGATATGAATATTTTAAACTGGTGGAGAGCTACAATAGCTCTTCCTTTGTGGAGAGCTACTGTAGCATTTAAGAAATGTGGACAGCCTCTACAGAAGTTGCTCGAGCACCATTTTTGTGGTTTGGCTCTCTACAATAAAAATAGAGAGTCTACTAACTAGTCTGTTGGAGTTACTCATGGGTCGAAGTCAGCCCAATTTCATTCACACCCTCCACTGCCACACAACTTGTCCCAAAAAAAACTAGATAATGTTTAAGGGACTAGCCAATTTACCTATGTGTAGAGGCATTTCTTCCAAAGAATTTGTGTTAAATCTTTTGAGATGATACATATTAATATGGTACTTGGCAATTTGTTTCCACTACAACAATACTCCAATAACGAGGTGTATAAATTGTAATTGAAAGACTAATGATTTTGGTACTTCTGACTTTGCTAAAGAGGTCAAGCTATTGTAGATGTTATAAGGAAATAAATAAAAAATTACTACTAATTTTACTACAAAATGCTTAGAAACTGTACATGACAATGATTATGATTGATGTCACATAAATTCAATATTAAGTATTTTTTTTTTTTCTCTTTTTGATCTTATGTTTAAAAGTTGACACATCATTTTATAAACCTAATGATATAAAATTTGTAATAACCTTAAAAGTACGCATGTTATAAATGACATGTTGAATTTTTTTTTTTTTGATAGAAATGATAGAAATTGAACCTATGGCGTCCGCTCCATGATGATTGCTCTTTATCATCAAGCCAAGACACCAATTGGTTTTTGGTGTAGGCGGGATTTGAACCCAGGCCCCTTATGCGACGATAAGAGACTTTACCAGTTGAGCTAACTGGAACCCACAATGACATGTTGAATTTGATTGCTCAACTATGGTGTACTGTATTCACCTTTCGTTTATGGTTTAATTTAATTATTTGAATTTAATGTTGATCTGTTCATTGGTCCACAACACAAAGGGTTAGGCACATGTGGGACTCTAGCACATGGCCAACTTTAATGGCAAAACGCAGCCATAAGTTGTCTGCATCGTGGGACCATTACTAGTTATATAGAGACAGAGAAGAGGAACTGGTGTGAATTTTTAATCGATATATATATCTAAGCCACCTAATTTGGTTGCAGCAATGGACTTTAAATAGGATTTGATCAATCTTAATTTAAAAAATTGCTTTATGTATAAACAAGTTTAACACATATTGTCACTAAGATTTTGTAATCGATACATGTATTTGAAAAAGAATCTAGTTTTTTATGTAGTCGAGAAATGTTAAATTTAATGTTTCAAGTCTCAACAACATTTATATCTATATCCATATAATATATAAAACCAAATGTGTTTGTCTTTTTGTTGACTTATTCACAATTTTATATATTATCATATATTTATTTTTTAAACGTCAATTTTATAAATCATCATTTCTTTTTATTAATTTTTTAAACTCCAATTTTACACATCATAATTTTGTAGAGTTTAATTAAAACTCTATTATTTGTTAATACTAAAATCATTGCAAATTAAATAGAAACCATAAAAGCAAAAGTCATTCATGGGTGGGAGATTCATGATCGTCAATTTTTATCGTGCTAATCAAACCTAGAGGTTGAGGTCCCCAACCACTTATCATTCTTAATGGTTTGCTCCCAAATTTATCTGTTTTCTTTCTTCTTCTTCAGTTTTTTTTTTTTAATAGAAATTCACTTATTATTTGAAATCTATTAATATACCATATTCTATAGTTTTCCTATACATGGTATCGGTTTGTGACTAGTTATGATTATATTCATAGTATCTTTCTATTATATTATATTATTATTATCTTATAAGTTATAACTTTTTGTTATTAATTTTCTTGCTATTATGTTGCTAATAACAAACTTATCAAAAGATCCTACTGAAGTTGAAGTGGGTTGCAAAGATCCATGTTGAATGTTGATGCCACCTGCCTTGCATCTATTGGGAACCTGGCTGATGATATATTATCTGCTCATCAGTGTTTTCCTTTTTTTCAATTTTCTTTTGTCAAATCTAGGTGTAACAAAGGAGCTATTCTATAGAGGTTTTGTTCTCAAACTCTACTCAAGTTTGGTTGGAAGACTGTTCTGTTAAAATTATTTTATATGTACAGTACTCTCATTCAGTTGTTTAATAAAGCTATTGTTTCCATTTAAAAAAAAAGGATCCTATTTATGATTCAATTAATTTTTTTTATTCCTCTATCTCTCTCTCTTAATTTTTCATATCCATGTCGATAATTTCTAATAGACATATAAAATTTAAAAAAAAAAATTCAAAGCGTGGAACAATAAAATCTAATTTATCAAATACACTATTGTAACTTCACTTAACAATAGAACCACCCATAGTCTCAACATGCCACTCAACATAAAATTGATGAATTAATTTTCACAAAACCAAGATTAATTTCATACATAAAATTTCATGGTTCAAGTGTAAATTTTAACAAAAAAGATGAAAATTTGTTTTATTTTTAAACCCCCAAGATCTTATATATTCAATACTCACTTCAAATCTTTTTAACGTGGGATTGATAATCTCTAACTAAAGTGATTGAAAGATATAGGGAGCCAAAAGGCTGCTTATAAAAGTTCATCGCCAATTCTTTATAGCCTTGTAGAATTTTTGGCCTTCCTTTCACTTACAAGTTACAGCCTTGTGAAAAAAAGTTGTGTTATAGCATAAGACAAGTGTTTCTAGACTTCTGTTTCGTGAAAGCCTAATGAGACAAATTGATTGAGACATTCCTTTTCCTTGTTAATCAGACCAGCTTTACTAGACAGCAGCAACAATTGCTCCTGAACTAACCTGTCAAGTGTTTTTTTTTTTAATAAAAAATATAGATTAGAATTAAGATAATTCGAGCAGAACAATTAGAAGGAGATACTTAGGACCTTCTTCAAACCATATTGAAGGTTCTGGGCACTCCTTTGCATAGCACGCCATTACTAAGGCTGGTTTGTTACTGTAACCAGAGATGGTAAAAAATTCTAACAGAAGGAATACATTATAATAGGCTCAAATTAAGACCAATAAATCATTGTTCTCCGTAAGGTATGCTTCTGTCCAGCTTTGAAAACCCTATGAGAAATATTGCCAATTTTTTCTGCATTCATTTTCCTTAAAACTCCCTTACAAGTTACAACCTTTAGGGCTCGTTTGGTACGCTGTAATGGTTATTACACTGTAATAGGAATCAGTATTACAAGGAATAGAATAAGCTGTAATGGAATAGCTATTACTATTCATTAGTTTGGTAACAACACATGAATAGAACCCTGAATCTCTATTCCATAGTTTGGTACAGTAAAAAAACGTGGTGGAATGACATTATATTTTAGTCAAATTCCTAAAATACCCTTTTTGAAAATTTACACTTTATGTGAGTCTTGCTTAGTATTCTATTATGTATAAATTGAAAAAATAATAATAAATTTTTTTTGTTCTGTATTCATATATATATATATATATATATATATATATATATTGAAAGGCATTATATATCTACACTTTTGTGAGTCTTGCTTAGTATTCTTTTCTATATAAATTGAAAAATAATAATAATTTTTTTTTTCTTTATTAAAAGTTAAAATATCCACACACACACACATATATATATATAAGATCTCCGTTGAACTTGGGAAAAATTTCACAAGTATGAATATCTTATAACCATTTAAAACAAGCTCATAATTGCAATATAATAAACAATAATAAAAAAAATAAAAATATAAAACATATACCTAAAAAGAAATAAAAATCATCCACATCAGTTACTCATTGATTATTAAAAAGAAAATAGATGTTCACATGAAGAAAAAAAAAACATAATTAAAAAATACATAATCCAATTTATCAAATACTCAAAAGTCACCATTAATAAGTCCTTTAACCCATTCTTCTTTCTCTTCATCTGGCACGCTGAAGAAAACATCTATTAGTTCATGTTGACAAACAATCAATTTTGTTGCCTTGTGACGTTCCTTGATGGTAAGGCCAACTACTTTCGACAACTCCTGATTGATTCTTGACCTGTTTTCAGATGCTATTGTTCCAATAACTGCCTTACTAAGGTTATCTGATGCATCCTTTAATTGAGAGCCAAGCATACTTGCAACTTCTTTCATCACTTGCATCATATTATCTTCATTATTTTGACCTTTTTTCTTCCTTTTCCGAGCAGAAATTCCCTCCACCCTACCACCAGTTGTGGGTATTTGTGTGCATGACACGTCCTCATGAATCCCATCTAGTCCGTTTCCCACATTATGATTTGTATCATCAATATTTGTTTCTAGTTCTTCAATAACATCAGCAGGTGTCTGAGCATCTTTACCAGTAGCATGGTCTTTGGCATACACAATGCAAAGCTCCTCATAAAGTGGAAATGATTTGTTCCTAAAGGAACCTGCTCCTTTATGACCCTACAAAAAAATTAAGCAAAACAAGATGTTGAGTATATTATGTAAAAAATAAGAAAAGATAAAGTATAATAATACACAATATAGTGAACTCTAACCTGCACGTATGCGTCCCATACATCATTTTCAGCAGTAACACACTTCCTCACATTGTCCCATCCAAATCCACTTGTGTTTGGCCCAGTCAGCATGTCATGAAGAATTTGAAATTCTCTTTTCAAAGTCCTCAATCTTGATTCAATATGTGGTTTTGCTCGTAACCCACAATTAGGCAATTTGGTTGAAAGCTTTCCTTCCAATACTTTCAAATATCCAGGTTTAAACTTATTCTCTGGGCTACCTTCTCTTTCATGGTGATACTCTACCAAAGCCTCAACAAGCTTAATATCTTCAGCAGGAGTCCACTTTCGTTTACTAGGATCTTGAGAATCCAATGCAATTGATTCCATATCTAAAAAAAAAAAACTAATAATGCAACAAAGATACTAACACTCAATTGACAAGAAAACAAAATTAAATGTACGACATTAAAAATAAAAATAAAAATGAATGGCTCATACAAAATGTATTTATTGGGCATAGGCAAACCATACATGAAAAGTTCAAAATTCAAATTATAAAGGTGATAGTATATTATATCATATATCATAACTATCAAGTGCTTCGCCTATTTCTCCTCCACAAATTAAACATTTCATTTGCCAAATTGGTTCTCCACCCACTCCATTCATTTGAAGTCTCAATTTGTGTTATTGGGTCACCATTAGTTTCTGAAAGCAACTGCTCATGCTGGTCCAATTCTTCCTCTAACGGGTCTACAGCCATCTCTTTCCTTATGAAGTTATGTAGAAGACAACACGCCATAATGATCCGATTTTGTGTCGTAATTGGATAGAATGAAGGACTCCTCAGAATTGCCCATCGTAATTTAAGCAACCCAAAACATCTCTCTATAACATTTCTAGCTGAAGAATGTTTCATATTAAAGAACTCTTCTGCGGTTCTCGGTTGGTGTCCATCTCTCCAATCATTTAGGTGATATCGTTGTGCTCTATATGGGGCAAGAAATCCTTCGCAATTTGTATAGCCAGCATCAACCAGATAATAATAACCTATATTTTGTAATAGTTTTAGTACAATGAGTATATATAAAAAATGTATAATTTTTTTACTAGACAACCCATTTCTCTTACCATGTGGAACTCTCAATCCATTTCTCCTACTTATTGCATTTCGAAGCACTCTACCATCAGCAGCAGAGCCTTCCCAACCAGGTAAAACATAGATAAATTGCATGTCTTGTGAGCAAACTGCTAGTACATTTGTGGCAATCTCCCCCTTTCGGTTTCGATACCTAGGTTTGTCTTCTAGAGGCACTCTCACTCTAATATATGTTCCATCTAATGCACCTAAACAATTCTATAGTTATATATATACATATAAAAAAAAAAATTAGTTTATGGTCTAATTATATAGTATTGACATAAATTAAAAAGAAAATTCTTGTTGTTAAATACCTTAAACCATTTCCACTTGTCATCAGTAGAGTTTTCTGGAATTGGCTCTGGTTTCTTAAGTAACTCTCCTTGTAGTCGTATGACGGCATGTAATACATCATGGAAATGTCTACTAATCGTCTCTCCTGAGCGCCTAAATTGGTATTTTATGACTCGATTTTTTTTATGATGAGCTAGTATATATAGAAACATGGCAACTTGCTCATCCACCAACATGTGTTTTGTATCTTTTAAGCCGGCCATTGTTTCAAGCATATTACATAAAGTCTTGAATGCATATCTACTCATCCTAAGTTGCTCGATGCAAGTTGTGTCACTCTCATAGCATAAACGATGAAGCTCCCCTCTCCTTAAATGAAAATCATGACCATATTTTGCTCTTAACGATTTTTTTCGAAAATGATTCTCTACCACAAAACATAATAATTGGAAAAACATACTAACAACATGTAACATATCCAACCAAAACATCAGAACCAAAACCAACTTCCTCTTCCTTATCATGTTCCTTGTGGCCAAACTCAAACGGGCCATAACTGCAAACGATAGTATTGAACAAATTCACACTTCAATTGACAAAATTTGTTGCACATTTCTTTAAAAAATAACTAAAGACAAAATTTGGCATACTCTAAAGCATTAAAAAAAAAACAAAAACAAAACAAAAATTGAAGAACAAAAGTTACAATGGACATGCTTTCGTCTAGTTATTGTTACAATGGAAATTCTAACCTGAATCCTGGAGATATAGGTTGCTAAATCTTTTTATCAACCTTGGACCAACTTTACGTGCCAAAGGAAAACCATATAAAAAAAAAAAAAAAAAAGTCGTCAATATACACAAAAACCTTTCCATGAGTAGTACTGTACAAATGTACAACAATGGTTATATAGAAAGAAAAATATATATATATCAGTACTGTACAGATTAAAAACACCAACCAGTAAACACAAAAACCAAAAGCAAAAAAAATTATATAACTGGTTATTTTTTTTATGAACAGTACCGTACAATTGTACAACAATGGTTATGTAGAAAGAAAAAAATAACCAGTACTATACAGATTAAAAACACCAATCAGTAAACACAAAAACCAAAAACAAAAAAATAAACAATACTGTATATATTGTAAATCCAATAAACACAAAAAATAAACATAAAAATATATATTGTACATGTTGAAAATAGGACTATCAATGGATATTCTTTTGTCTTGTACAAAAGTCATTGATAGGCTGTATCACTTTCCCTCAAAAATATCTCCTTTTTTTTTTTAACTTTTTTTAATTTTTATATTTTTATGAAACTCTCAAAAATATCTCATAACCTTTAATCAATATTTTTCAAAGTCATTGTTGACCTGTTGTACTTTTCATTGTTAAAGTTGTTTCTATCTTCTTCTTTTGAACTAGTACGTTACAGCAGAAAAAAAAAAAGAAAAAAAAAGCAGAAAACTTAACCAGTAACGTTACAGCAGAAAAAAAAAGAAGAAGAAAACTGAACCAGTACAAAAAGAAGAAAACTGAACAACAAACAAACCAGTAACGTTACAGCAGAAAAAAAAAAAGAAGAAAACTGAACCAGTACAAAAAGAAGAAAACTGAACAACAAACAATACAGCAAACAGACCGTGAAATAAAAAAAATAAAAAATAAAAAGGCAAGAGGTGAGAGAGAAAACCTGATGAGGAAGATGAAGCGGCAAAGAGAGAAAGAGGTGAGATGGAGGGGATGTAGAAGCCGTACGTTTTGATTGGGTTTTTGGGTATTTTATATTTTTTAGTTATTACGTAGGGTAAAGGAATAGCTATTACACTCCTTTTTGGGAGGAATAGCTATTCTTCATTTTAAGGAATAACTATTACTATGGAATAGCTATTCCTCGTAATAAAAACCTAACCAAACAACTGAATAGCTATTCCTACGTAATAGCTATTACATTACAGGGTCTATTACAGCGTACCAAACGAGCCCTTAGTTTAGAATAAAGTTGGAACATAGGAAAACGGTCCACATTAGTACGTATTCTAAGCTTCTTGGACCCAGTCTAGGAAGTTGGCATGATCAACCCAATAGTTGAAGAATTTAAAGGGATTATTAGGACCAAAATTAGGACTATTTCTAAAATGTTGGAAGAGCAAGGCAATAATCAAGGATCCCAAGGCAGCCTCGTTAATGGGCTTTTTTTTTTTTTCTTGGCAAAACAGGGACGGATTCGAGTGATTCTTAAGTCCGGAAGCTTCCTACTTTCTTTTTCTATTCTTTGGAGTAAAATCCTTCCAAGCTTTGTCGTTTCTTTTTTCTTCTTTTTCAAACTTTGCTGATTGCTTGTTTAGAAATTGATTCCCTTGCATTGGAATGGCTGTGCGCTTTGTCCTTTAGTGGTGATTTTCTCCCTTGACTGCAAGTAGCTGTCTTGGGAAGAGAATCATTGGATTACTTTTTAGATTTGATTTAATTGTTTTTTCAGAATTTGTGTTCTTGGCATTGAAATTTGAATGGGTGGGTGTGTCTTTGTCGTTTTGTCCTTCAGTGGGGTGGGGTCCACACACCCGTGAAAAACACAAGTTTGTTCATAATCCAATTATCGAGTGATGTCTCCCTCATGGTTCTTATCCTTCCATGACCATGTGAGTTCAAGCCCTTAGACACGAATAAATAAATTAGAATTTCCATCTTATATTAAAAAAGAAATTAAAAATAAGAACCGTTGAGAAAATGATTGTCTGCTAGAAGAATTCTTCCCATCACATGGGTGTGGGCTACTGCGCCCACATATGGGTGTCTACCCCATGCTGAGTTTATCTCTTTCACTTTTTTTTTTTTTTTTTCCAAACATGGTTGTTTACCTAACTGGTCCAAAATATGGGCTTGGGCTTGGGCTTGCTATGGCAAAGAGGCCCACAACCCAATTTTATATCAGCATTTCCTACCAGCTCAGCAATATTAACAAACTTACACACTTTTCCCTCGCGAGTTAGATTGCTCATTTTTCAAATACATAAAGCTTGCTCATCTTTGGTACAAGATATCTTCAAACAAATTCAGTGAGGACTAAATATGAGGGAGAGCTAAAGTTAACATTAGTCATGTTTGGTTGCTGAGAACATGTGGAGAGGAATGTTAAGATTTTTGGTGTGGGTGTTGGCATCATTGGACTATCTCACTCCAATCCCTTGTCTATTATTGAACCTCTTATATGAAACTCAACAAGGATTAAAAATACATTCCTATATGAAAATCAAGTAAAACATTAGTGCAATGCTCATAAGTCCGTTAGAGAAAAGCAAACACAAAATGCAAAATTCTCTATGGAAATGCAATTCTTCTTTATTTTTATTTTTTGGCTAGGTAAAAGGGGGGTTTGAACCAACACATTGACACCACAAAGAGTACCAATAGCATTGGGCTATCACTCAAACACCACAAAATTATCTACTATATAATAAAATAAAGCTCTGAAGCAAATGAAGGCTACCAAATAAGAGCAACTCCATCTTTGAAGAGCATGGGGCTCTATGGTTTGGGCCTAGAACACCTTGACCTATGGCTTATTAATTATAAAGTTCTAATGGGTCGAAGTCAACCCAATTCCATTCACACCCTCCACTGCCACACAACTTTTCCAAAAAAAAAAAAAAAAAGGGAATGTGTTTAAGGGACTAGCCAATTTACCTATGTGCATAGGCATTTCATCCAAAGAATTTGTTTTAAATTTTTAAGATGATACATATTAATAAGGTACCCAATTCCTACTAGCAATTTGTTTCCGCTATAGCAATACTCCAATAACGAGGTGTATAAATTGTAATTGAGAGACTAATGATTTTGGTACTTCTGATTTTGCTGTAGGAGAGGTCAAACTATAGTAGATGTTATAAGGAAAAAATAAAAAAATAAATTATTACCAATTTTACTACAAAATGCTTAGAAATTGTACATGACAATGATTGTGATTGATGTCACATCAACTACTTATTAAATATTTTTCTTTTTGATCTTGTGTTTAAAAGTTGACATGTCATTTTGTAAACCTAATGATATAAAATTTGTAATAACCCTAAAACAACTCATGTTATAAATGACATGTTGAATTTGATTGCTCAACTGTGGTGTACTGTATTCACCTTTCGTTTATGGTTTACTTTAATGATTTGAATTTAATGTTGATCTGTTCTTTGGTACTACTACTTATCAAAAATGATGAAACAGAGTCAAGGAATTTAGATGCTGTTGTGATGGGAAAGTTACATGTTTAATGGCATTGTCCAAACTGGCTTGATATTTCGAAATGTAAACTCATTACTCATGGCATGATAATCCTATACATACCGACAGACACAGCATTCCTCGTTCTTCATAGATTGCATGTGGAATTAGCACAACCAGTAAACAATTTTAGCTTGTGAACCTTCTTATTCCTTGCTCAGTTTTTATGTTCTTGTTTTCCTAAGTTTACTTTCACTACCAGTTTGCAAGTGGTGAAGTTGAATTTCTCATTATTCAAATACACCTCTTTGCGTTTCTAATTTTTTTTTTTTATATCGAGAAAAGCATTTAAAAGCTTGGAATTGAAACCAACTGCTAACATCCACCCACGTGAAACCTATCTAAGCAACCTTCTCCATAACACACACACCTATCAATAGAGGCATTTCTACCAAAGAGCATAATGCAATCAGTGTCTCTTCCTAATTGAGCAACTTTTTTGAATACTAGTAGACCTTAATAGTTAACAATGATAAGCAACTATACATAAAAAGTCATTATGACCTGATCCCCGAATTTAGCCAATGTGACCATCTCCAAAAGATTCCAATAAATCAATGTAATACTGGGTAAAATAGTCCACTTTACATTCAATGTCAATCATAAAGTAGCTGAAAATTTGAAATGAAATTGAGTTAGATAAAACTACAAATCAAAGGCTTAAATTTCTGCATCTCACTATCAAGTAAATTTTGAAAAAAAAAAAAGAATGACAATGGTCTTACTAGATAGAAAATTACAGTACTCACCACCGTGGTAGACTACAGTTTCAAACTTTCAATCACTATGTGTAATGCTGTCAAAATGATTCTTTAAGCAAAGATAATTTGATGGCTGAATATAAAGTCTCAAAGAACAATTTTCCACACATTGGTCAAACTGATTAAAACTCAACCGCATCCCTAACCATATTTTGTAAACTGGTATAGGACCCCCTTTTTTTTCTTTTTCTTTTTTTTTGTGGATACCAAGCCAAAAAGCAGCAAAACAAAATGTTGTTAATACATATGATGTTTAACATAAAAGTAACATAAAAAAGACGAAGCTACAGAATTGGCAAGCTGATGAGCATTAATGAGGATTTGCCAAGGGCTTGATGAAACCAGAGATTAGAAAATTGGAAATGCAAACAGCAATATCTTTACAGCTCGTATCTCGCAGCTTGGTGTTATAAGAGCTTGCACCTCAGCTTTCAAACGTACAAGTGCAGCCGCCACGCCTTTCTTAAGTACATAGGATAAGGCTTCACAAATTGTGTGACAAAGCATGCCCCTCACTGGCAACTCTTTCTTTTGCTATCAACTTCCCCTAAGATCAACACTTGCCACACCAGACAATCAACAAAGTGTATTTTATTGCACACAGTAGGTTTACAGCTTCTTAGAGAATGATTCTCATCCATTGCGTCTTGACAAATCCTGACCATGTGTCTGCAGTAGTTAAGAGCTTGAGAAGCATTGACAACCCTTCCTTCAAATATGGCCACATTTCTGCATTTCCAAATACCCCAAAGAGTGGCTGCATAACAAGAAAAACAGAAGAAAAAATATGAGCATCTGTGATGCATCTCTCCACCCAAACAGAGAGCCAATTACTAATGGAATTTTATTCAATAAATTCACCCAAGACCAAAAAGGAAACAACAGAACAAGCAGAGGAGTGGCATATATATACTTAACATGAAATGAAGACAAGAAAAATATTCGTAATTACCAGAGGTGCAAAATGAGTTGAATTGCTTTTGCCGGTTCTATGTTCTTAATGGTTCAGGACATCAATAACAACTGGTTGGCCTCATTTAGGTTGAATAACCAATGAAAATCTTGCCAGATCAAAGAAAGGGACACTGAGGTGGTATACTCGTATATAGGGAGGGTTTAATCATTCTTCCTTATGCTTGCCAGTTCTAGCATCAACAATGAATTTTTTACTTTTTAAAATCAATGGTATGGAAGGTTGTTTCCACTGAGGTGGTATATTTTTACTTTCAATAAAATCAATAGCATCGTAGAACATATCTCCACCCAAATAGAGAGCCAATTAATAATGGAATTTGATTCAATAAACTCATATCTAATAGTGAGCTCTTATTTAAACTTAAGTGCTCTTGCAATCTAATGAAATGGTCAAGATCAGCAAAAGTTATGGAATGGTCAAGATCATTTATCATATTCTAATATAAGGGTAGTACACATTTTAATGAAAATATGATATTTCATTTCATACCATGACTGCTTTGGAATAAGTGAAATATCTGTCCATTTAGTGCACAGGTTACAATGCTTCGATCATATGTGCAAGGCATAATCTTTGATTGAAATGACATCCCACTTAGGATATAAGTTACCACAAACTATATAATATAGTATACTGAAGTGAAAATTTGATAAGAATCAAATGAGATTTTAATTATACTCTAATTTTGTATTATTGTCATCTCAAATTAAATTTTAAATACTTGAATTTTATGTCAAGTGTCTTTAAAACCACAATTTAGACAACTTTGAACTCATTTAAAATTATTTTCAGCCCATTTAAAACTACTTCCAAATCATTTAAAATCAATATAATTTTTTTTACCAAAATTTTATTATTAATTCAAGTACAAATTTCAATGAAAAACTACATCATGTTCTAAAAAATTAGTTGTTCTTAATAACTTAATTTATTGTATCACAATGACAAAATTTACTTTAAGACTTAAAAACTATGTATTTAAATAGGTTAACAATCTACCTTAAAAAAAAAAAATTGGATTGCCATAAAAAATCTAAAACTAAAATGGATCAACTAAAAATAAACAATTGACATATTCTACCCAATGTCATTCTTACAAAATTTATTATTCAGCTAGTGATATAAAAGTGAGGTTGAGGACTTGTCTATATCTATCCATCTATATAATATATAATAGCAGAAGACATGAGCGTTAAAACCAAGAATGTCTGACATCATGGCAAGTGGTATGTCTATCTATCATTTAAATTTCTGAAGTGATACGTTGTTTAGATTTCCTAAGTGGTTTGCATGTCTATCTATCGTTTAAATTTATGAAGTGATACGTTGTTTAAATTTCCTAAGTGGTTTGATTTAATAACTGCCAAACACTTTTAAATAAAAATAAATAATAACAAATTCTTGATAATAAGTCTCCTACTACTAAAAAGATATCTTAATAAAATATCATAATAAAAATCTTTAAAATAAAAACAGATAATAACAAATTCTTTAAAATAAGTCTCCTACTACTAAAAGACATCTTAATAAAATATCATATTAAAAATCTTACAATTATGACAATCTCCTAATACTAGAAGACTTCTTAAAGATTAAAAAAAAAAAAAATTCATACGTTGTTTAAATTTCCTAAGTGATTTGATTTAATAACTGTCAAACACTTTTAAATAAAAATAGATAATAACAAATTCTTGATAATAAATCTCTTACTGTGTAACTGTGTTAGGAGTACTCTTTTAGTGAAAAGATATTGATTGATGAACAATCACTTAAGATATCATTTGGTGAACATACATACTCCTTGATAAAAAAAATAAATAGAGCACGTTAAATTGAAGGTTCCTCATTCTTGCATAACTTACGTAACATCTAAACAATGGTAATCTGGTACAAGTTTTGTTCTTCTACTTCTTTTTCTTTTTATTTATTTTTCTATCATGATCTATTTTTATTTTTTTTTATATGTTTATATGACTGCAACTTTAAACAATGGTAATCTGGTACAAGTTTTGTTCTTCTACTTCTTTTTCTTTTTTATTTATTTATTTTTTCAAACATGATTTTTTTTTTCTTTCCTTTTTTTTTTTTTTTTTTTTTTTTTTTTTTTTTTGTACGTTTATATGACTGCAAGGGGATCTAAGAGGCAATTGAACTAAGGTAATCTTTTATTTTTGCTTGATTCTAACTTATTTTCTGTTTTATCAATTAAAGATAAATTTTTTCTCAATTATTATACACTATCTAATTCCTTTTATTTTTCTGTTGTTGGTGCAATTCCATCTATTTGTTATTATCAGTTTTATTTTTTTTATGGAACATATTTTCCATAAAATAATTCTGAATATATATTTTGATTCATATACACATTATGTGTTTATATAGAGTTTTTTCATGCATTACACGGGTTATATGCTAGTTTTTTTTTTTTTTGATACTAGGGTTATATACTAATTTATATAAAAATAATTTAATATGTGTGTTTCTAATCTCATCATGCCACGTCCTCAAGGCCTAAAAATGTGACCCCAAACCTCAGGCTCAGAATCCGAAGCAAGTAGGTTCGGTCCTTTTATTATCCACTTTATTTTATTTTCAATCATTCACTGGATCTCTCACACCCTGAAGCTGAGAACGCGGATTGGTGCTCTCAAATCTTAATCTGAGTATGTAATAATATGCATCATGGAATCTTTGTTTGGTTTGGTTTTTTGTTTTGCAAATGTTTCTGTTGTTGTTTTGTCTCGTTCTTTTGTCATATTTGTTTGTCTTAGTTCCGAGGTTGTTGAGTACTCAAAATGTTTGGTCGTTTCTAGAATATTCTCTGATCATGGTATTATGTGGTTTTAGATTTTGTTATATGGGTTTTCTTTAGATTATTTTCTTGCTGCTTGTTTTTTGGATAACAAATTGTTGGGTTTTCTCATACTTTGTGTGTTTGATCAAATTTCTTTTTTATAGGCAGAAATGGAGTTAAACCAAAGAATTTTGGTTCAAAATTGGTTTTTTGTTGGCTAGGATTGTTCCATGAGGAATATTCAATAATGGGTTGATGTATAATGGATTTTAATTTTTTGATTATTTGTGTCAATCACAAACAATATGCTGTAGATTGGCTATTAAGTATTTTGTGAATGCATTTTGATGTCTAAGCGTGTGTTTTAGAATGAAAAATCTTTTGGATTCTCTGAGGTGTCTTCTATGGTGGTAAATGTTTGGGATTCACTTCAAAAGATTCAGTGTCATCCCCTTTAGAAGTCATACCTAAAGTAGCTTTTCTTGGACTTCTCTTTTTAATAAGTAAAATAATTTTATTTGAAAGAGGTGCTAGTTTGAATACACAATGTGTGCATTGAACCACTTCTAAGTAATCAAAATCTAAGATTCAAAAGATCTAAAAACTCAAGATAATATGATGGGGGGATACTGGGCCCAAGGTAGTCATCCAATCATACATAGAACTAATAATCGATTGGTTAAGAACGTGATTTGGGTGTTCAACCCCATCAAAAGTTCTACTGTTTTTTCTCTGGCCAAATTGTCCACAATACACTTAATGGTATTGCTTTACATATCTAGGACCTTTTTACTTAAAAGAAATACTACTGCATGCTTTACTTGACATGGTTAGCTGCAAAATTGAAAGTGGTTTTTGCCTAATGCATTACATAATTGGAAAATGCTTTTATGTTATCTTTTCGGTCTGATTTGGACAGCATTGATCTAATTGACTAGCCAAAGATGGAATTGGTATCATTAGCCAAAGAGGATAATGATGATGGTGGCATTGACAGTATAGCCTTCGATCTCAGCACTTATGAAGGGCACCGTTCCTTAGAATCTCAGCTTGATGAAATGTTTCTGTTCTTCGAAGATATAGTAAAAACTAAATTGGCCCCTACTGCTCCTAAAAATCAAGGGACGCCTCTTAATGGTATGCTTTAAGTTCTCTTTATTATGATATGATGAAAGTACTATTGCGTTTCTTATTTATTTTTGAGTGATCTCTGGATTGTTGTTTCCATTTCACACAATGTCAATCTTCCAAAAGCTGGTGAAATACGCTAGAGATCCAGTGTATATAGCCACATGATAACTGTGTGAAACACAGTTGATTTTGTATTTACTTTCTCTTTTTATTGATTAGCTCTCTTTGTTGGCAAAATCCATTGGCAAGAAAGCATATCATGCATACCAAGCAAGAGCTTGTGACTTTTGAAGGTTTTTATTCGTATGCTATGTCTTTCTACTTCCATTGGTCGCCTAAATGACATTTGAATCTTAGCAGTCCCAAGTATTTGTTTTACTGTAAACATTATCTCACTATATCGTTTTTAACTGGAGTCCTAACCTTAATATCTGATTCTGTATTTAGGTGTTGAAGAGGATGCTAAAGCTTTTCTCTTGAAGCTGAGTGCATCAAAATCTCCAAAAGAAAGAGGTCCCAATTCCCCAGTAGGGCATGCAAAGTACCAACAGAAGCCAGTCCAGTATGTGAGCCCCAAATCCACTCCCCGACGAATTCAACAGCCTCGCTGAAAAGTTCCTCATGAAATTTCAGGTTGTGTCTCTTGCAATGGCACTGAAATGAGTAGTCTCACTTTAAATTTGATCTTTGTACATAAGGTTGCAACTTTGTGTATCTCTTGTTGTCAGTTGCCTTATTTTTCTTTCTGCCTAGTCAAAGAACTTGACTGAAACCGTGTGGAAAGAATGGTCCAACTCTGTAGAGAAGTTTGTAAATATCACGAGTTTCCCATCTTCAGTGTTTTTAGTACTTTGTTAAACATTGTGTGGAATGCAGCCCTTGCCTAATGTTCAGTCCATTGCTTTCTAATGCTCAGCTGTGTGCAAATTTGATTGCTTGATTCACTGTGGGAATTGTAGCTTCCTTCTAAAGCTTTCTGCTAGAACTGAGCAGTGGCATGCATATGTTTTTTGCTAAAATGGCAGCCTAAGCTCAGTTGTTGGTACTCCTTATTGTGGCTAATGATAATTGCATGGCTATGTGGATGATCCTAAAGCTTGATTGGCTAAGAATGAGCTGATTATTGGTTTAAGTATATGGTAACTTCCTGTTTAGAAACCACACCTAAAGAGTTTTGAAGTTAAACCAGCATTAATATTGAACCCAGCTTGATATGTCTCCGAAAATCCCTGAAAACTCATCCATTTTGTCGACTTCCTTTTTGGATGATGTTACAGTTACTAGAAATTTTATTACAGAGGTCTTAATCTTATAAACTTTGATGTGATGCAAGATAATCATTGTTACCTCAGTTTGTTATCATTTTATAATAAAATCGATAATAGCTTTACCAATTTCATTCATTTTTTGGCAATAAGTGAATTTATTTTTTAGAAACTAGGTACAACTACATAAGGGGATGGGAGGCCAAGCTTTGTTTTTACCTTTCTTGAGTCAATTGCATAACTTGCTTTCGGTTCATCCAAAGCATTCAAAGCCACATCAATGATTCTGATTACAATGCAAGTGATGCAATTTACTAGAAGAGAATGAATGTTTGTTTCATTAATGGTCGTTGGTGAAGCCAAAACTTCAATGGGGCTTTCTTCCAAGTTACTATGCTAGAAAGTGAAAAGCTTTTTTCAAGTACAAGTTAGCTAAGCCAGGCTTGACCTTATTTCTATAACATCAGTGAAACTTGAGACCTCAGTCCAATACAAGTCCTCATTTGCATGCCTTGTTAAATACTACTAAAACAGCTCACCAAACCCACCAACTACACATACATGCTAGAGGATAACGCAAACCCAAAGTTTAGCTTTCAATCATTTTCCCAATCACATCTTGAAAGCTAAGAAGACTACATTATATTGTGGCATGGTTTCAAATGTGTCAGACTCACAAACTGAAAAAAAAAAATGATACTAAATTTGAATAAGTTTGGTCCTCGAGTCCGGTTAGAATTTATCAGATACAATAAAATACATCAATATATGTATTGTTGCCATGGGATCAATAGTCCATCTCTTGTTTACAAGTTACAACTCTACATTGTTAAGGAAAATGTCTCAACTTTTGTGATCATCAAGATTATGTTTGTTTAGGTCGTTTGGTACAGATTTTTGAAGAAGCAATCTTTGCAAAATTTTAGACAAAAACAAAATTGAAAAAATTAAGTATCCCTCCCTGGTCCCTTCCCATTTTGTTTTTTTTTTTTTTTTAAAGCGCCTTTTTAGTCTTTAGGAAAAATTAGTAAACCAATATCAATAGTGTTAAACTTAAGTATGAACATTCAATCAAAATGCCCACAATTTTTTTCACAACTTCATAAAGTGATAAATTATGATTAGAGCAACAACACTTTTTCATGGAGGCATCATTTACTCCATTTTTATTATGCATTAATCATAATAGATCACGTTAACAATTGTGTGTGAAAAAAATATTATATTTTAGACTTATTGAAAATAAAATAATAATAATAAATGCCTGAAGTACCAATCCCTTTAAAAAATCACTCTTTTATTAAAAAAAATAAAACGTTTTTTCTATACCAAACATTTTCCTTACTGATTGTCTCATCATGAACATGAGATTTGTTTGACCAAAAACTCTTCCATCAATTAATTGTAAGATAAATATTGTTGCACACTAAGATATGCACACATCACCTAACGTAACGTGGACATCAATTTTCACAAATATCCATAATTTATAAATATACATCCACATTTTAGATAATATATATGAATTATGTGTATTGATAAATACAAATGCCCTTAATTATAAAGACAAAACTAGAAATTTCAGAAAGCTTTGAGAGCTCATGACTTTCCAAGCATGTATTTAGTAGTACTACTACTACCATCCCTGTTTCTCTCACGGGTTAGGTTTAAGATTTGACCCACCATGAGTATGAGATTTGTGAGATTAGAATTTTTTCTATCAATTGTAAAGAAAAAAAAAAATTCTATCTTTACGTTTTATCAAGGTTCTAACTCCTAACGTCAAAAAAAACAAAACTACATGTTACCAACATTCATATCACAAATTTAAAACTACAACCGACTTTGGCAGCGCAAAGTACGCATCAAAATTACGCCAGACATCATTCTGACATTCTTTGTATCGTTTTTTCCCTCCACCGCCATGCAGAGCGTGCACCTATTATGGCTTGTATTGCACCTTAAGACATACAAATCTGGACTGTCTTGCCGAGTTGCTGCTATGTAATACAATAATTTCACAATAATGTTAAGATGTCAAGTTATAAATGGTAAATAATAAAGTGCAATAAGTGATGGGTCTAAATGAGATCTAATAAAAATCTGCGAACTCAGTATTCTTTGTGAAATTGTTGTGAAAATGTTGTGTCTGTATCATTGTCCATTTTATTTTTATCTTTTTCTTTAAAAAAGGGTGAAGGGGGGATTAACGTGATCATAATAATTTTCTATAGAGAAAGAAACTAATACAGTAATACCTTTTTTTTTAATAAAATAGTAGATAATAAAGTAATACCTGAGAAGCTTAACATAGATGAATGATTTTGCCATGAATTTATTAATAGTTGTAACTTGCAAGAGTCTTAGTGTAGTTTTTTTTGTTAAAGTTAAGCTTATTTTGTGGGTCTTACGCAGACTCCACAAAAAGTCGAGCTTATTTCCTATTTCATTTTAACTTTTTACTATTGTACTTTAAAAAAAAATAAAAATAAAAAAGCTAATCTTATTTCTTAATGAACTTTTTGTTATATTGTTTTCATCAATTTATCTTATTTCTCAGTTAGCTAAATGAGTTGATGCACAAATAGAGTAGTTTATGTGTTAATGACCTTTTTCCATTAAAAATAAGAAAGGGTACCTAGTCTTTCTTTTCTGTTTTTATTTGCACCCATTCCGGGTGACTTCAACCCTCCAATTTCTTGGGGGACACATTTCTTCCATGTGAAAAGTTAAGGGGGGAGGCATAATGAAAGGAAAAGGTGGGGTTTAAAGGAGCTATTGTTACTAGTTATTACAAATTTAAAAAATGATATACTTGTAGCCGACCATTTTCACTCTTTCAGGACCAAACGTGTTTTAAAATTTTAATTTAGAGCAAAAGAACAAGATTACTAGTATTTTAATCAAGATTAGTATTATATTGACCTTACATAGTGGTTTCAATAATCAAAGCTGGTGGTTCTATGAATAGAACCTAAAAGCTTATGATTATATATATTAAAATATAATAACAAAGCTCATATATATATATATATATAGATATATGAGCTTGATTAGGTTAAAAATAAGTTTGTGATTGATGTGTTAATTACGAGATACATGTGAGCAATGAAAATTAACGAGCTACCAAATCCAATTTAACTATGACACAATTCTCCCTTTTGTCTTTTTTTTAATTGATGCTATCACAATTGGTCAATTACTTAAAGATTTCTGGTGGTTATTAACAGACAAAAAATATTCGAAAAGTGTGCTTTTAATGTTTTTTATCAATAATGTATTGCACCAAAAAATAAATCATTTCTTAAGACAGAATGTTTGGATTTGGAAGTTATTATTAAGAAATAAGCACTGTTGCATTGTGACCTAAGCTTGGGTGGAGTTGGACTGGGATGGTTCTTTGGTTGAATATTAAATTTTTTTTTTTTTTTTTCTCCTCAAAAAGACATTGCAGTGTATAATGTCTTTTCTTATACTCAAAATTTAAAGTTACAATACTTCTAATTATGACATATACTCTATAATAATTGTGCTCTACCATAAATATGAGATTAGAACACTTGCAAATTTAAACCATAACAAGTGGGATCCTTCAACTTCAGTTGAATGATTGATAACTCAACAGTTGGGAGAGAAAGATTTGGTTCTCCTAGTAAATGAGAGCAAGATACAAGACTCTGAACAAATGGTAATATTTAAAACTTTCCTGACTAAATCTCACATTAAGACAAAAAAGAAAAAGGAGCCAACTTAATTATACTATAGATGTAGGAATATATTAGAATTATACTAATGCAATAATGTGAATGATATATACTGAATCATTCATGTATGTACCATGCTATCATCCAATCTATGCTTGCAAGGAAGAGAGATTTGATATTGTGGTCAAATTATGATCTAAGTTGATTCTAGAATTTGGATTTCAATATGAAAAATGTTGAATTAATGTAGTTAATTTGTGTATAAAGTATAAATTCCTATTTGGATTTTGTAAGCAACCATCCTATTATAGTCTACATTTTACTTTTAGTCAACAAAAATACTATTCGGGCTGATTGAGTCTGAAAAGAAAACAAATTATTATTCACTTCATACTTCATAGTCAACTTGGATTAGATTTACT
>OU015762.1:6453074-6492853 GCA_907173295.1 Fagus sylvatica | reverse complement strand
CTATAGTGGAAGCCTTGATAAAAGCATAAGAGTTTGGTGGGTTCCTAAGCACACAGCTAATAGAGATGATCATGATACCTCTTCAAAGGAAAGTATCATTTTGTGTTAGAAATTTTTTGTTTCAAGGTTTGAGTAATGAAGCACCGGTTCCCTTTTTTAGTGTCTGCAGTGCTTCCAAAAGTGTTCTTGTAGTAGTTGCATATGTCAAATAGTCATACACATATCAGCGTTTGTGGAGAATCAAGCACAAAAAGAAGGGGCAGAGTTTGAAGCCTTACTTGTCTTAGAGTCGGTTTTTGGGTTTTAATTTTTTTTTATTTTTTATTTTTTTTTATTGTGTTAATAGGATAGAATCTGGGGGATATGGTAAAGTGGAGTGATATTTATTTGTGTTTTTGTTTTTCCCTTTTTTTCAGTTTTCTTTACAATCTGTATACTTGTTATCAAATGTAATTAGGGATTCTTGGTAATCATTCAATTGGGAATCAATTATATTCTTTGTTGGTTACATGATTATGTTGCAGCTTATACTTATTGTAGTTTAGTGAAGAATAATCAAGTCTTATTGGAAACTTGTGCCTGCTTTAGGACAAAGATTAAGCTAAACCGGACAAGAATTAGGAAAAAGGAACCTAGAACATGGCATTGCCTTGAAACATAACACTATTACCCCACCACCAATATTTAGGAGAGAATACTATGATGTTATTAAGAAATCCCAAAAGCTTTACCAACCACATAACAATAATACCGACAGTTTGCTTATAGTTAATGGCTAAGGAATCTTTTCCTCCAGTCTCCATCATATGTTTTTAATTTTATTTATGTTTTGTCGTTCTTAATCTTCATTTATATATTCTTCACTTTTTTTCCTATAAGATTTGTGAAGATTATAAAGGAACTATCCAAAAATTTAAATCCGAATATGATTTTTTTAGTGCTTTCTTTCTTCCCCATTCTAAACATCTATAGTTCTCTACTTTGTAAGTTTTTAATCTTTAGCTTCACTAAAAAGCTAGGGAATTTTTTATTTTTAATTTGACAGTTATAATAATGGGAGATGGATATTATATCTAAAAAATTGAGGGAAAGTAGATCTCAATTGGTAGATTTTCCATTGCTTAGTGTTTGAAGGTGGAAATAGAAATTTTAAAACTTTATTTCACAAGATCGTAGGTGATTGGATTAACTTATTTGTTTATGCACATTTTTTTCTTTAACTTTAATTATTTTTTGGTACAACTATTATTTTTCCAAATTTCAACAAAACATAAAATGAGTGTGTTTAAATACGCTTTTTTGATTGCTTATTTGCTGAAAAATATCATAGAAATGAGTGAGAAATTTTTTTTTTTGTGATGTGGACCCCGCCAAAATAAGCCCAAAAAGCTAGTTTTTTTGTGCTTGCCAAAGGCAGACATTAGTATTTCACTGCTGAAGATAGAAAAATTGAAAATTTTTCTAATTATCAGCAATTTCAAAAGGTAGATGTTAAGATTTCATAAGGGCTGTCCTCTGTCAAGTATCATAAAAACGATGGGGGTTTAATCTGTTTGTTCATTTTACTTTCTGCAAGTATCTTTTCTGCTCCATATATTTGATGAGGATGTAAATAAAATAAAATAAACTGAATCTTACTCCTGTAATTGCTAATTAGCTTACTACCTTAGAAAAGTAATAAATCCCACTAATGAGGCTCTTAGCTCAGCTGACTTTTACTTTTCCAAAGAGCAAAGCATCTTCAATTGTTTTTCCCCCCCTTTTCTTGGCAATGTCCATCCTCAGTTAAGAACTTTCTAATGGTGAAAAACCAAACTGTAACATCATTGACTGACCCTTTTGTTGAATGGTCGGTTTGGTTTTGGTATAAAGAAGTATAGAGCTTTATTCAACAAAGAAGAAGCATAGAGCTAATAGTAAATACCATTTTTCCTTGTATTGGCCCACACAAAGTCTTAAAAAGAGGGAGACTGTTCATTTATTCATCTTAAAGCAACCATTCAGCTTGTTGAAACAGCAAGCGGTTAACCAACAGTTTTCTTGGTTCAACAGCTGGTCTGCAGTTGTTGTTGCAACAGTGAACCATGAACTGTTGCATTGGACCACAAAAGGCCCATTAAAGAGCTAAAGAAAACTGCTAAGGTCATGCATGATTTCATGTGAATGCAAGCAAGGTACAAATGTACAATATAAAGCAGCAACATTTGGAAGTTGATGCATATAATAACTTGTTTGTGGAGCCTTGAAACTATTTTTTTATTTCTCCATAGAGAGACCAACTGCTCTTTAAATTGGACCACCCTTTGCTTTTTGTGTGTAAAACATTCCTTTGGTCAATATATATATAAAAATGAAATCAAAGCAGCCATCCCAAGCAATAAGAAGAAAACTTCAAAAAAGATACAGCCAATCTGCACCATATTTTAAGTGTAGTCTCTTTTATAGACTATGAGGGACCCCCCAGAAGTTCAGGTAACTAGGCTATTTCTGGGGAAGAAACATTTATAAATTCACTTGATTAAGCTGACCAAACGGCATGTTTAACTTATTTAAAATGTGTGAACATGGATAAAACTCAAAACCACATTCAATTCAGGAACATCTAGGAAAGGTAGTAATAATTAAAATAAACAAGTGGTTAACACACTAACTTTTTGAAATCTTTCATATGAAGAGGGTTTTTTAGCCGGACATTCAGTAGTAGTAGGTATTAAGGTTGTATGCAGGCATTGTTATTTCTTCATGTATTACCATTAGACAAAAACGCATACTAGAAGTCGTAGGTATTGAGGTTGTTTATACGCGTTGTTAGAGCATCTCCAACACTGTTATTCATTTTATCTCCACATGTGGACAATTCTTCACATGTGGATAGTCATTTTTACAACTTCACTCCAACACTACTCTTTATTTTATCTTCATTTTTATTAAAATAATATTTTTATTATTTTATTTTAACTTTTTTTTTCTCTCTCTTCATTTTCCTTTTCTCTTTCCTCATTTTTTTTTTCTTCTTCTTCGCTGTGCAACCCCAAACCCACGGCAGACCCACGGCAACCCCAAACCCACGGCAACCCCACGGCAGCCCCAAAACCCAAGACCCACCTCAAACCCACCCAAACCCACGGCAACCCCACGGCAGCCCCAAAACCCAAGACCCACCTCAAACCCACCCAAACCCACGGCAACCCCACGGTAGACCCACGGCAACCCCAAAACCCAAGACCCACCTCAAACCCACGGCAACCCCGAGATCAACCCACACCCAGATCAACCCACGCCCAAAAACCCAAGCCCACCCCGAGCAAACCGAAGCCTAGATCGCAAACCCACGGCAACCCCAAGGATCAACCCACGCCCAGATCGCAAACCCACGGCAACCCCGAGATCAACCCACACCCAGATCGCAAACCCACGGCCACCGTCAACCCAACCCCGAGACAGTGAGAAAATCCCAACCCCGAGACAGTGACGAGAGCTACGGAGAACAGAGGGAGAGAACCGGAGAACAGGGAGAGCTACGGAGAAGAGAAGGGAGAAAAAGGTGAGGAGAGAGAAAATTTTCGGGAAAATGAGAGGAAAAGAAAGAAAAAAAACTTTATATAGGCCGGTTAAAATAAATTAAAATATTCACTGAAGGATGAACAGTGACTATTCAGAAATGAATAATCACTGTAGCATTTTAAGGATGTGGAGAACGCGCTGAAGAGTCTGTTGGAGCTCGTTTTTGAGTTTTGGCTCTTCAGATGCAGATATACATATCAGTGTTGGAGATGCTCTTATGTCTTTATATATTACCATTAGACAAAAACACGGACACAATAAAAACAACCTCCACCAAGCTTTAGTCCCAAAATTTTGTAAATTGGTTATAAATCCTCAACAAACTAGTAAGGATTGATCATATGTATTCTTTTCCGTCATTCTATTATATCCAAAGTAATATATAGTCTTTTCTTGATCAAAACTTAATTCAAAGGAATAAGATTCTTGCATGCTTTAATATGCATTATGCATGCTTTAATATGCACTACATTATCAGAAATGCCAAAGAGCAATGTCAACAGCATTACTGATCATCAACATGAAAAGCATTGGTTCTTTGACCACCAAAGATTAACTTAAACATCACCTTACATTATAAACACGATTCAATTGTGCTTTTTTTTTCTTCTCAGAATGGCAATATACTTATATATGCAAGGGAACACAAATCCTCCACCTCACCCAACACCCCAAATTTATGGAGTATGGAGGTTCCTTTTGGCCTAATGGCTATTGGCACGTTTTTAGACAACATTCACATCTCCATTTCCTCATTGTAATATAATAATCTCAGTACCATATTTTGGCAACAAAAGTAAAAACTCCCATCCCAAAGGTTTAATAATCACATATATTCAATGAGAGGTGCTTTTACACTAAGCAGATCAACATTATCCAAGGAACCCTAAGTTTAGGGTTAATCTGAAACTCAACTGTCTGCTCATGGTATCATAACCAAAATTAATAACAGAAAACGATCCAGGATCAATCTAAAAGGTATAAAACCTTCATAAGAAAACAAAAATTAAAAAAGATAAAACTTTGATAAAGATAAAACAGAACAAGCATCAGGCAATACACACCCACTTTTTGAGAACAGAAAAGATCGTATAATATTAACTTCGTTAAACTTAATCATATAGTAATAACTTCGACGTGTGTTCATTACAATAGGAATCAAAACTGCATTAAATGAGTAAAAGCCAAAAGAATAGTTACAACCAGTATCACTCCCCCAACCATCCCTCATAGAACAAACATCCAGATCACTCACCAACCCTTCACCAAGGACGACCCTTAGCCATGGATTTTGTGCCCGACTAGCTGAAATTTGCTAAGTGACAAATCGTTTCCATAAATTACATAAATGAGACAGGCCTCTCTCCAAAAAGATTAGTTAAACAACTAAACTCTTCGATTATACTTGTTTGTAGAAGAGGACATATGCCTGGTCATGCAACACCTTATTTGCACCAATGGCAGTGACTGATGCATCATCAAACCGTAGCCACTGACCATTAGAATAGCGAGCATCGGCTGTATAATGCCCCTTTGATGGCTCCCTCCCATGGTGAGTTATTGTAGCAACAAGTTCGTATTTTCGACCCTGTACATAGCAAAGAAAGAGAAACACCAATTAGCCTGCTAGTTTCTAATAATAACCACCATTTTTTTTTTTCAATTGTGCAGTAATCCTAGCATAATAACTGTCAATAGCCATTATAAACTGTTAAAAGATTTATATCACAACTCTGGTGTTCAGCAGGCAGAGGAGCTAAATAATACTGAGAACTTGCATTCATGAAATAAAATGACACCATGCAGAAGGCAATGATTTCATTTCACATAAAGAACATGATTACAAGGGAGAATAACTGTAATGATAACATTAGGATCCTCACCTCAACAGATGGAGAAACAAGCAGTTCACGACCCAAAACAAATTCAAGAGGAAAGTGCACAGGCTT
This sequence comes from Fagus sylvatica, assembly GCA_907173295.1. Lineage (NCBI taxonomy): Eukaryota > Viridiplantae > Streptophyta > Magnoliopsida > Fagales > Fagaceae > Fagus > Fagus sylvatica. The sequence goes on along the minus strand of OU015762.1, from coordinate 6,487,340 downwards.
ATGCAACTTTGTGCTTCCTTGGCTTCCATAAGTAAAACGCATCAGGTGCAGAATCATTATCTTTGAAAGTGTCTGTATCTTAACAGATTTGCTAGCAGTCACAACACCAGCCTGAAAATGACAAACATTAAACAACATGTTAACATCAGCAACATATAGTATATGAATAAACACGCACATGTACACAGAGATCACATGTTGTGTGTCAATGAGTGTGTGTGTGTGTGCGCAATGGAGGGACGAGCAAATTTTCTCCTCTTCCTCACTTATGCAGTAATTGATCTTGCAGATCCATACCATGACGTTAACCACCCAATAGCAATTAATGTTTCATAAAAATAAAAAATATAAAAGACCATAGAAAAGGAATTTACCTTCCCAGTTGCTGACGCTCGGTACCCCTCAAGAGATTCCGGCACAGAAAATAAATGAAGTGCATCCTCAATAGCATGAACAGCATCAGGATAAATATCAAGGTGCAGCAAGAGAAATGGTTGAACAGTAGCAGAAGCTTTATTTCCTGCTCCACACATCAGTAAAAAGAATGCATAAAACTCATGACAAAAAAAAAACAGAGCAAGGTATTTTAGTCCCAAATTCCAGTCATATATGATAGATGCTCAAGATGGAGTGCATTCCTGGTGGTAAAGCTAATTTCCTTTTCTTTTTTTTTCTTTTTCCGTATTAGTTGAATTGTTGGTAAAGCATTTCAAGAGAACTAATTTCTTTTCCACAATAATAGGAGGAACATTGAAAGAAAAAAAAAAAATTATCAGAGATATTTCCTTAGCAGGCACACATAAAGAGAACACTTAATTATTTTGTTTTTGTGATCAAGCTATTAATATTGAGTCATTCAACGTATATGAAGAAAATTCTAGTTCAAATTTTTTTTTACATATACTTGAAAATATCATATCTTAACTAATTATCTGAACTTGATGAAAACAAAACAACCTTGCTATCTAAAATCAACCCATGTTATATACATTTCAGTTGGCATACTTGTAGTAAAGTTATATAGCATGCCAAATTGTGCATTCACTTTGAAGGTCACTTCCTACAGATGATTGTTTGAGTGCAAATACATTGTATAAAATGATCTTGGTGTTTCACATAACTTTTTGTTTTAATGTCAGATTTTGATTTAACAAACAAAAATGTATATAAAATAAAAAATGAGAAAGAAAGCCTATATAGCATTAAAACAAAATAAATAAAAAGAATCAATGCCGTTGCATAAATGATGACATTACTGCCCCACCTCTTGCCTTCACCAGACTTCTCAACTGTCCTCCAAATATATGACTTAGTTCCGAAGGAACAAAACTTTGAGTTCTTGTCACTGCTGATTTGTTCTTTCGGCCAACTGTCTCCCATTCATCATCTTCAGCAGAAGAAACTAGAGACGATTTGTGCCCATTAATGCTTGAAGACTGTCCTTCAAGTTTAAGTAACTCGTCATGCAACTGATCCATGATGAAGCTAAGAAACTCCTGAGCATCTTCCTGCCTAAAAATGACAACACCAGAGACCAACTTAAATTAATCACAAATATCAAAATACAATAGAATCACAGATGATACCAACAGACACCGGGCATAAAGATTTAAGATGCAATTTCAAATTCTATTTTGTACCAACTGTAAGTGTTATAGACTTCTTTCTTTTATCCTTGGGTTATAAAAATTTCACTAAATCAGCCGGACAAAAATTACGATTACCTACCAGTGGCCTATTATCTTCTATTTTTGTTTGTATCTTTCTCTTTTTTTTGGATTGGTAAGTTACACATACTCAGTGGATTTTGAACCCACGGATTTTGAACCTACGGCCTCAACTTCCACCCATTCTTATGAAAGGGTAAGTGCCATTTTTGCTAGAGCTCATTGGCTTCTCAATTATCTCTATCTAATCTAGTATTCTCTAGTAAGAAATCTTGATAATAGCAATTCAAACTGACTCCATTTGGAAATGAGAGTTTAATAACAAAAACAGTAAACCACTCAGAGCAGCAAGATAATAAAGGTGGTCAAGTAAAAAGGAGAATAAAAAAGAGAGAATTCTAACTAGCACAGGAACATGTAAAATGAGTCAAATTATGTCCAACACACATCAATCATGAGAATTCTCCATCACACCTTACCAGTGACCATGTACGGGCACACCTTGAGGGTCCCATATTTAACAGTAAACATACCAAAAATGGTAAAAAAAAAAAAAAAACATGGCAGACATGTCACTTGGTTATTCTATAAATTTAACTACAATGAGAGATATGACAGAAGAAAATATACAATAGAAAAGATGATGATGGCAGGGGAGAAAAGAGTTCGCATAGAATGAGGACAGAGTTTATCCATGTGTCTAAGTATCTCTTTTTGTCATATATTTATTAAAATGTTATTTCCATGCACAGTTCATGTCCTGTCATTAGAAAATGTTGCCAATAGACAATGCAAGTCCATGCATGGTGTGACAGAAATGACACCACTTATTTCCAGCCAGCTAAACAGTTCTCATACACTAACAAGATTAAGGTCATGTTTGGCATGCTGTATATAAAGGCTTGCATTGAATTGTGGTATGTTGTATTTGATTGGATTGGATTGGGGTCCTTTTTTAAAAAAAAAAAAAATTTGATGCATTTTACTGCTGGAAATTTGTCGCTAACAGTAAACTTAAATAACTAGTCATTGGTGGTGGAAAGGATATAAAAGAAGGGAGGAGGTAAAAATAAAAATAAAAACTTACTGGTGGTTGGTTGCCATGCAGCAGTTGGACCTCAACAGTGAACTCAAGTGGCCAATGATTGACCACCGGTGGCAAGATTAAGAGGCCAGCGGCAATCTTAACCCATCAGCAGTGACCTTAAGTGTGACCAATTGCTGCTTTTAGACAAACTAATAAGGAACCTATAGTATCCCGACCAGCTATATTTAATAAGACTACCTACCTATTTCATTGTTATATATGCCACATGGGGGATTTAAAATATCCAAAAGAATTGTCCTATCCAATCCAAATCGTCATGCTAAACATTGAATATGGATCTTTTATCCAATCCAGACTCAATATACAATAACCAAACACAGCCTAAGAATATTGAACAGAAGGAAAAAGCACTGACACAGAACATGCACATACCTTGGTCTGCCTGAGATGCTACTTGGCACATCTGGAGTAAATTTTTTAAGAACCCTTTCAAACATGGCAGGCCTAAAAGGCCCACCAGTCTCAAGATTAGTTGCATCTTTCTTTAAGCTTGAACCATTTGGCATGTCAAAGTCAGCAATGAACTCTGCAAATGCAGTTGACGTCGGATAGCCAACCTAGAAAATCGAAGTACAAAATGGGCACAGAATAGGAATGTAGGTTGAGTAAATTTTGACAGTAATAACATCAAATACACAATTATGTTTTATATTTTTCTATTCAAACTGTCATCAAGATTGAGAAAATCTTCCACTACAACCGCATAAAGGCAAAAAGAAGTGATAAAAACACATTGCATCAAGAAAGTAAACCTTGGGGATGTTGCGAGTTCTCAGTTCCTGCAGAAGCTGAACAAAAGGAGAACAAGACAGGAGAGCCTGTAGAGTTGCATTAAGAAAGCATAAATTCCCTGAGTTAATTAAACCTCTAGGTAATATGTCTCTGCAAGACATAACAGGGCCATTAGATGCCTTCTGGAAGTCATCATTAGCCACAACTACAGATGAATCACTGAGACCTCCATTCTGCTCTGTGTTCTGCAATTTCAGATTCGGAAATTGATTTGAGAGATCATTGCCCACAACTACAGATGAATCACCGAGACCCCCATTATGCTGTGTGTTCTGCAATTTCAGGCTCGGAAATTGATTAGAGAGGCCATCTTCATTCTGGGATGCATGCAATGAAATTAAATCAATACCATCAGCTTCATTAACATGAGAGGAGGTGGAACTATCAACACTTCCATTTTCTTTTGGAGTTCCAAGAACTCCTGGTAAATTATGGTTTAGTATTTTAACACTATTCAATCCATTGTCCTTCTTAGGCATATGTGAGGACGGAAGACCATTTGGCCCTTTTGGAGAATCCAGCTGTCTGCTTGATTCACCATGAAGACCAACCAAAGATTTTTCAGCATCAAAATCCACTGAACCAAATTGCAATTCTTTCTTCTCCACTGGCTTTTCAGCTTTCCCAGATGACTTTTTTAGCAGCAACGACTTGGTTTCATCTTCAGTGAACGACCCAAATACTAGTACCTTCTAGATTGAACAAAAACCAACAGAAAAACAACAGTTAAAAGCAAAAATAATATTCATAATAGCTTCACAAGTCACACAAACAATCAGCATTCAAACAAGCATTACATATATAATTACACATACTACCAGATTACTTAGGAGTCCCATAATCAGTTCACAACAGAAATATTGCAGAGTAAACATATCATCATGGAAAATCTGCATTCAAGACCTACTTCTTGTAAACACCGTTTACAAGACCTACTTCATGCCTGATGCAGAAAATATTTGAAGAGAAAATAAAGCAAGGGAATTTCATTATAAGAGAAAAGCAGGTATGATACACTAAAGAAACAATAAAATCCTAGCCATACATGTCTTGATGATTAGCCAAGCAGGATAATTCACCCAAGAAAACAACTGACACATGCAGAGCTGACACTAATTAATAAATATGCACTTTGTATCTCTGAATAGAATTTTGTTTTCTGCCAATCTGTTTATTTGCAATTCACATTGATTACCACATGCTAAGCTTCCATCTTGCAATCTACTTCCAACACTACAGATGGATACAAACTTAGGCCCAAAAACTAAGGAAAATAAGGTAAATTATAATTTACTGTTCTTCTATTTTCTCTAGGGGTGAACCAAACGTAGAGTAAAGGCTTGAATTTGCAGGTTCAATGGCATAAAAGTGTCTGACAAAAAGCTCCCTAAGCAAATGAAAGGCTTCAATATTCAACTTTAATTTCCAAAACCACTTCAGATTTACTATAATAATATATCAACATTCTCATATCAGTAGATTGAAAAATTAATGGTCGGCCTTATTTTAACACACATCAGTAATTGAGAAATTCAAAGCAAAAGACTGTATTTTTCTAAGCTCTACACATTTGGCCGCTAATGTGCTAAGGCCATCAAATTTGCATTCAATAATTTAAGCAGCCATGCAAAAAATAAACCAAGAAAATATAACAAAAAGAAACTACAGCTTTCTATCTTGATGAAAACTTAGTGGCATCGCTTTTATATTGGTAATTCATACACCCGGTGGTTCTTGAACCTCAGAACCTCACCCTCCACTATGAAAATAGTGTGTCCAATACATTAGGTTCCCTAATTAAATTCAAATACATAGCTGCATTGAATTGAATTGTCCTAGGAAAAGATAACACTATTTGAACTTCATCCGTCAATGCAATCATGTGTTTGAATGTGATTGGGGAACCTATGTATACTGCACTCATAACCAGAAATCCTAAAACTTGAGAGTAAATTACATCTCCAGCACACAGAAGCAACCATCAACCAAAATTAGTAAAATTCAGAACTTTTATTATCAACAAAAGTCAAGCAACAGCTTTCTCATTCATACAATAACTAATCCATAACATAAAACTGCAAATTCTTACTCTTTCTTACCCAACAAAACTTCCTAATAGCAAAACCTTAAAAACCCATCAAATTTCCTGTCATGCATGAGCTAATCAACAATTCAACAATTAAAACATTAAAAAAAATAAATAAAAAATAAAAAATCCAATCTTTATTCCAACTACACCTCAAAAACACAACCACCCATAATCCAAAACTTTCTAATCTAACAAAAACCAACCAAAACAAAAACACCCACATAGCAAACACACAAAACCCACATGAAAAATCCAATCTTTAAACCAAAAACAACAACAACAACAAACAAAACTCACCTTAGAATCACTCATCTTTGTGGCGTGGAAACACAATTATCAGAACCCAAAACCGTGATATGAAAAGTAGAATTGAGAGGAGAGTAGAAGCTTTGTATAAGAGAGGAAAAGAGAGAAGAAGAGAAAGAGTCTAGAAGTTTGTTTTTATAAGGAGACCCTGAAGGAACAGAGGAGAGAGAGGCGTCGATTGAAGACATGAAAAGAAGGGAGAGGAGTGAGAAATAGTAGGGAAAGAGAGAGAGCATTTAACAAAGCAACCCTCTCTTCTTCTTGATCAACCACAACTTCAAGCATTCCACTTCGAATTGGAAACGAAGAGAGCTAAAAAAATAAAAAATAAATAAGGGGTAATTTTTGTGGTGTGTTAGGGTTAGGAACTTGGAATTTGCAATTTTATACTGAGTTTGGTCTCTTTGATTAAGGTGGTGTTTGGCTTTGGATTCCGTATTAATCGCTTTTATAACGGTTAAAATAAAAAGGTTCATTTTTTTTTTTTTTAATGAATTAGTAATTGACATGAACAAGTAAAAAGAGTTTAGAGTTTTTTTCTTTTTCTTTTTTGGTGTATAAGCAAATAGCTAAAAATTAGGAGGATGTAATCCAATTGGAATATAACTCTAATTAGTAGAAAGATGAGTTACAATCAAACACCTCATGATAGTAGATTCTTTTGAAGTCAATATTAGGACTATTAACTCTAGTAATTATCCAATATGTGTGGGGTGAGGGATTTAACGTGTTTATAGAATTAGTTGGAACAAAGTTTTTAGGTACACATGTTATACAAAATTTTAGAAAAAATTATAATAAAAAAAAGAAATGAATTTAATTTTTCTCATCTTATTTTTTTTCATCTTCTCACCTTTTTTTTAATTTCATTGTTTTACTATAGTTCTAAAAAGAAAAGGTGAGAGAACATATCTAATGTTTGTTTATTCTCTGAGAATAATCATCATATTATAATTTGTATTGGATTTTCATGATTTGTCAAAGTATAAAAGAAATTTCTATTATTTTTAAAAATTATGAGAATGAATTAGAGAAAATTTCCCATCATACATGCAAAATTTTGACAAGTTTTTTAACTTTAGAAACTATAAAAGAAATCTGAACTTTGGTGCATTAAAAGTTTTAAACAATCAAAGCTAATAGTTTGTGATTAAGGCTCTGTTTTGACCTAAATGATTTTTTTTAATAAAATATTTTCAATGAATAAGATTTTGAGGGAAATTATCTATAATTTGGTTGCAACCCACAAAATAATTTGTAACATTTTGGTTACACATTGTTGCTGATTGCAATAATGACAAATGATTAGTGACAACAACCAAGAAAGATAGGTGATGATCAATGTCAATAATAGCGACGACGATGGTTGATCATCAATGATTGGTAAGCACAATGGCCTAAGATAAGTGGCCGATAGGTGGCAATGGCTAAACAAAGGACTAGTCAAGTGGCAACCGATGGCAAACCGTTAGTGCTATCGGTTATGGTTAGCAATTGGAGGCCAATGGTGGTGAGTGGGCCGACAACAATGGGTGACGGAGGGTGTCAACAATGATGTGAGGTGTAGGTGGTAGTGGAGACATAAAGGAGTCCTACAAAATAAAGGTAGTGTGAATAAAGCCAAGGCCTTTTCAAGAAAATCTTTCACGTTTTTCAAATACATGAAACCTTTTTTTTTTCCTAACATTTTGGTGCAATTTTGTGTTGGTCACGGAAAAACGTTAACATTGATTAACATTTTCAATCACACCAAATTTTGGAATATTTTTTTACAAAAATTACTTTACTTCTAGACAAACAGACCTAACTTATAAGACAATAACAATTCTAAATTATTGGTACACGTTATGCAATGATTATAGTTTACAATAAAAGAAGTAAAAACATTGTTATCATTCATTTATTAATTAATCGTGGCCTTACCATTATCTCATACAAATACAACATGAAATTTATCATGACCATTGTCACCATCACGTGATTAATACTTGGACTGTTGCACTAACTTTACCATCTATATTATCTCAGTTCAATAACTGCTTAACAGTTAAACCTAACACGCAACCCACTAGTTCCAGCCAAGTAATCTTGATAGTTTAAGCAAAACACAGATATATTTCTTCAAACCCACATGATCTTTGAAAACCAGTTTTAATCAAACAAAGAAATGAGTTTTAACTTGTTAAGATGTAGGAGTAAACTCTATCACCTGTTGTGATAAGGTCTCTTAGGAGTTAGGACTCTTGTGTAATCTGATTGTGTTGAAATAGTATTTCTCTACTGAATCTTGGAAAAAGAAATGCACGATTTAATATAATAAAATATCAAATAAATTAAAGAACAAAATTTACTTTATAGTTTATACCAAGAATGCAAATTGTGTAAGATCGAGTTTTTTATTTATTTAATTATCAAAAACTAGAAATTATAATAGCTTATAAAATAATTTAAAACAAAAATATAAAACTCCTATTAAATATCTTGAAACATTTGACAATTGAGTTGTTGATTGAAGTAATATTTTCATTTTTTAATATGTAGAAATAGAGTAAATCTTTAGTATTTTAATTTTTTAATCTTAAAACTTAAAGTAAACTATGTTAATCATTTTAATTTCTTTAGATGAGTCATTTTAATCTTCCATTATATGGTCTAATTATGTTGTACAACGTATAATACTTACATTAAGCAACATGGTCCAAAGTCTAAACACAAGATCCAACTTTTACTATTAAAACAAAAAGTTATGGTAGACTATTAAAACCATATAAAATAAATAATAAAACTCCTCTTAAATTTCTATACAATTTTGGTAGTATTAAAAATAAAGAAATAAATAAACCCCTTGGCAATAAAGTTTAAATTAGAACAACTGTGTTAATTTTTTTGCTTTGTTTTGTTTGGTAAGCGGAATTCAAACTTAGTTACATTATTCGATGAAGAACGGGAGTGTTAAATAGAACTGGGTATTTGAATTTAAAGCTATATTCGTCTAAATTAAAGTTACTTAAAAACTAGTCTCTTAAGTCTTAACTATGAAAACTCCCAATCTATACCATTTGAGAATGTGCCTCCACCTTCAACATCCATTAAATTTTGGTCATATCCTACACAAAACAATGTTATTTTGAAGAAGAAAAAAAGAAGAAGAAAGAAGACGTTTTTAGGTATTTGACGGTGAAAGCATGAAGAACCATAATGAAAAGGAGACACTGACATCATTGCAATAGCCAAGGGTGTAAAATTTTAAGGACTCGTTTGGTACGTCGTAATAGACCCTGTAATGTAATAATTATTACATAAGAATAGCTATTCAATTGTTTGGTTATGTTTTTATTACAAGGAATAGTCATTCCTTAGTAATAGTTATTCCTTAAAATGAGGAATAGAGAATAGTTATTCTTCCCAAAAAGGAGTATAATAGCTATTCCTTTATCTTATGTAATAATTATAAAATATAAAATACCCAAAAAATTCGATCAAAATATACGCTTCTACCTCTGTCTCGCCTCTTTCTCTCTCTTGCTCTTCATCTTCCTTATTAGGTTCTCTCTCTCTCCAATTTCTCTCTCTTGCTCTTCATCTTCCTCATCAGGTTCTCTCTCTCTCTCTCTCCTCTTTCTCTCTCTTGTTCTTCATCTTCCTTATCAAGTTCTCTCTCTCTCTCTCTCCTCTTTCTCTCTCTGTTCGTCTGGCTAGTGTTTTTAATCTGTACAATATTGATTTTTTTTTCCTAGGTTTTCAATCTGTACAGTACTTTTTTTTTTCCTATATAACCATTGATGTTAATATGTACATTACTGGTTTTTTTTTTCTGTTATAATTTAATGGGTCGGGATGAACCCGAGCCCATGATCCGCCCACTATGGGTTGCGGGTCCCATTTGGTTATGTGATAAGAATAACTATCCATGATTTGATCCAATTCAAATCATGGGATAGTAGTTATCAAATCCCTTAAAAGAAGGGATGTGCTCTTATCTAATATATTATATTCTCTGTGAATATAATTTATGATACGTAGAGAAAACCAAACACAGAGAGAGAACAGTTGATATTATACAGAGAGAAAAGCTCTCAAATTCACAAGTGTGTGAAACTCTCAAATAATCCCTTAGGATTTAGTTCGTGGAAGAAAAGGGCAACTCTAGTAGCCAACCTCAACCCACGAGAACAAGGACGAACACGAGAGCATAGAGGGGTTCAGAAGATCAAAAAGGAAAAGCAGTGTAACAGGCCAACCAAAACGATCCGGGTCTTCCGCAACGAGTAAGTATCTCAAACCCGGTCATATGTAAATATGATTTACATTGGTATCAGAGCCATAGTTTGGCTTGCTTTGCTGTTTTTTTGATGCTATGATGTTCTTTGATGCTATGTTTTATTGGATTAAACCATTGTTAAAATTGTAAAGTTTTTATGTAAAACTTTTTATATGGTTATGATCCTATTAGTTAAAGGAACAATCTGATAAAATTGTGTTAAACGGACTAAAGATTTGAGAAACAACTTGAAATAAAGATGTTATAGATCAATTATTTTCTCCAAATTTTAAGCAATTTAATAAAACGCTTTACAGAGTGGTCTGCTCTTACGTTGAAAACGCAAAGAAAATAAAAGGGACCGACTTGTTACAATAAGTGCATTGTGAAATTGTCATTACCGAGAAGTACTAGAATGTTACTTTGGTTAATTTCACACTTAAAAGTTCAAATAAGATTTATTCTATTTAAACGTTCTCATACGTTTTGATTTTGCTTGCTTGCCATAAATTTTTTTTGGCATTAGAGATATCTACTGGAGATAATGTTTTGCCACATTATTTTAGCTTTGGAGATATATACTGAACATAATGTTTGCCATATATTCTATTGCCTTCGGAGTTATATACTGAACACAATGTTTAATTTGCCGAGTATATATATGAAACAAATTACGTTTAACATGTTGTTCAATATATACTATTGAAACTTGCTGGATATACTGTTTGCATAAAGTGTAATATATGAATACATTTTAGTGAAACAGTTGAAGAGAAGTTATAATAATATTGATATTATCTGAATATAATATTAAAAGACTTAAACTGGTTTAATTGAGTGAAACATTTTTATGTTCATATAAATTCTTTTTTCCAGATTTAAATTATAGTCTAGAATTTTCTATAATATTTATTGTGATTAAAAATTATGGAAAATTGATTAAAATCTGGAAATTTTTAGTGTAGCTATTACAATCTTTTTGTATTGATTGAAAGCATGATATGTGTTGTCTATTGCTTGCTGCCCTAAAGAATTTTTTGGACCGTCCCATCCATTAAAAGACCAATATTTTTGTTGATGTGCAAGCATATTAGTTCTAGGATTAATGGATGGGCAAAATTGACAATTTATTTAAGCTTATGTTCTTGTATGCGTGTATGGCTTAAGAATATTCCATGAGGTATAATGTGAAACGTGACATCCCCATTTTCCCATTTAATTTAATGTAAATTAGATCCTTTTGTAGTAGGGATTAATTTTTGGAAATGTAATTTAAATTATAAGGTTGTATTATTTTAAGGGAAAAACTTGTAAGGGGATGTGTTTCACGCCAACATTATACGTGGAATATTCTTAACATAAGTTAAATTGTCAATTTAAGAATCCACATGGGATTCTTGCGCAATGAATGGTGTATGGCGCAAACCAATGATGCATGACTATATATTATCTGTTAATATACAATGTTATGCATGATTATATTATTTTGTTAATATAATAAAATGGCAAATATTAGGCGAGGTCCTTATACCCCTAATATATAAATTTACTTGAAAATTAATTAATAAATATATTCTTATTCCACACATTTTGGGAGATGATTCCGAGCCTAGCAGAGTTTCGATCTCAAATGTGTAGAAAGATAATATTTATTAATTGGATTTTCGATTAAATAAGATAAAGATGTGCAAAATAACTAATAAGTCGACCCTTTTGTGAATTGAATGTAGATATAATGGCAGCCAAAAATGTAGTAGCTGATCTAACTAGGGGCGACAAATTAACTGGCAACAATTATGACATCTGGCATAGGAAGATTCAGTATCTTCTTAATGAGCAAGAGCTCCTGGAAACTTTGTCCAGTAAAATGACCAGACCTGAAGATGGGAATACGGCCCAACACAGACGTGATTTGGAAGCCTACCAGTCTTGGTTTAAAAAAGATCGAAGCACGCGCTTTACTATGCTAAGCAGCATGCATGATGATCTGATTGGAGAGTATGAGACTTTCCAAAATGCCAAGGACATGTGGGACCAACTCAAGTTTGACTTCGGTGGTACATCTACCACTAGGCTAAGGAGCCTAGTCCTCAAGTTTGAGGTGTACCGTAAGGATCCAAAGCATACGATGACTGAACATCTTAGAATGATGTCTGGAATGATTCGTGACTTAAAGGCTGCTGGAAATGTCCTTACTGATGAGCAACAAGTGCAAGCTGTAATACGATCCCTTCCTGATTCATGGATTAGCATGAAACAAATCATGACCCATAATGAGAATATCAAAAACTTTGCTGATATATCTCGTCATGTGGAATTGGAAGCGGAGCGCCAAGAGGCGACCAAATCTGCAGCCCTTATCGCCCATAGTGGGCAGCGCAAACCAAATGGGTTTAAGCGCAAAGACAAGGGCAAGGCAGCAAGGCAGGGTGGGCCTAGCACTAATGCTCCCAAAGTCAACAAGGGTGCAAATCAGCACAAGCGCAAACGCGGTGCAAAGAAAAATATATCCAAAATGAAGTGCTACAACTGTAACAAACTGGGACACTTCGCTCGTGATTGCACTGAGCCGAAAAAGGTATCCCTTCCACTTGATCTTAGTAGCATTTATGTATGCTATCCAAGTAGCATTTTTGTATGCTCACATGTATTTGTTGCTAAATCTATTTCTGATTGGATTATAGATACAGGAGCAACAAGACATGTAGCTCGAGATCGAGCAGGGTTCGTAGATTATAGAAAGATTCCAGCTGGGACCCATGTTGTGTACATGGGAAATGGAAGTTATGAAGAAGCATTAGGAGTGGGTTCGTACCAACTTCACTTGCGCACAGGGCGCACACTACTTCTCCATGACGTCCTTTATGTGCCTGGAGTCCTTTATAATCTTTTATCTGTTTTTACATTGTTGCAGTTAGGATATGATTTTCATTTAAGTTTGAATGGTCTGGATATTTTGTTGGATGATGTCATTTTTGGACATGGGTCAATTTGTGAAAGTTTATTTAAAATTGATTTATTTGAATCTTCTACCTCATCTACTTTTGTAATTGATTGTAATATGACTATCAGTTCATCTACATGGCATGCCCGACTGGGGCACATAGGGAAAGATAGGATGACCAGGTTAGCTAGAGAAGGTCTTTTAGGCCCACTCGCTAAGGTCGACCTACCTATATGTGAGCCTTGTTTGGCAGGCAAGGCATGTAGAAAGCCTTTTGGTAAGGCTGTGAGAGCTACTCAACCGCTTGAGTTAATCCACTCAGATATTTGCGGACCTATGAATGTAAAGGCACGTCATGGCGCCTCATATTTTCTCACATTCATTGATGACTACACGCGATATGGTTATGTTCAGTTGATCGCTCACCGCTATGAAGCTTTGGATTGTTTCAAACGCTTTGTAGCAGAGGTTGAGAATCAACATGAAAAGAGCCTAAAAGCTCTTCGAACTGACCGTGGGCGCGAGTACTTGTCTGATCAATTTAAGGATCTATGTGAAGAAAAGGGGATACGCAGACAACTTACTATTCCTAACACTCCGCAACAAAATGGTGTAGCGGAGAGAAGGAATAGAACACTGTTAGACATGGTTAGGTCTATGATGGCGCAAGCTAACCTCCCAATATCTTTTTGGGGGGATGCACTTTTGACTGCTGCCTACATACTTAACCGTGTGCCTTCTCAGTCAGTTTCCTCCACCCCATACGAACTTTGGAAAGGCGAAAAGCCCAATTTGGAGCATTTACGCCCTTGGGGATCTGCTGGTTTTGTACACAGCACCGCCCATAAGTATGGAAAATTGGGCCCTAGAGCTAGGAAGCATATCTTCATAAGATATTCTGATAGCTCGAAAGGATATGTCATGTATGGTGAACATCCTAATGGAGGAATGACTGAAATAGAGTCGCGCGATATCGATTTCATCGAGACTGATTTTCCTAGCATTGGCGATGCTAACAGAGATCTTGACCTCTATGAGTTAGAGGAAGATGAAGGCACCTTACCATCTTCAAGCGAGGGTGGGGGATTAGTTCCTCGTCCTGTAATCGCTGAAGATAGTGGGAGTGATCTTCAACCTAGTGGCAGTATTACACTAGATCAAGATTCTCAAGCCCGCCCGAGTTAGCAGCAGAGGCCACATTCCTCGTCGTCATTTTGAGATTGAGGGGAATGTTCTCCTATGCGATGCTAAAGATGTGGATGAGCCTGCTTCTTTCAGTGAAGCGCTCCATTCACCAGATAGGGATGAGTGGATGACTGCTATGCAGGAAGAGATGAGTTCCATGGACAAGAATAATGTCTGGGAGTTAGTTGATCTTCCGCCTGGGCGCAAGACCATTGGAAACAAATGGGTTCTAAAGGTCAAACGCAAGGCAGATGGTTCAATTGACAGGTACAAGGCGCGCCTCGTGGCGAAAGGCTATACTCAACGAGAGGGTATTGACTATGAGGATACATTCTCCCCAGTGGTGAGATTTGCCTCTATACGCCTGATCCTATCCATTGTAGCAAAACAGGATTTAGAGCTTTTCCAAATGGATGTTAAGACTGCATTTCTCAATGGAGAACTAGATGAAGAGATCTATATGGCTCAACCCAGCGGGTTTTGAAGCTAAGGGACATGAGCGCAAAGTGTGTCGTCTCAAACGTTCCATCTATGGTCTCAAACAGTCATCTAGGCAATGGTATTTAAGATTTCATGATTCCATTACCTCTTTTGGTTTTGAGATGATTGAAGAAGACCATTGCGTGTATCTTAAACGATCCAAGAGAAGCATTCTAATCTTGTCATTATATGTTGATGACATCTTGCTAGCTGGAAATGATATGGATTCCATTGTCACCACTAAGAAGTGGTTGTCCTCTACTTTTGAGATGAAGGACATGGGTGAAGCAAATTTTGTGCTGGGAGTTAAGATTACCAGAGACCGTTCAAAGAAACTTCTTAGTTTATCCCAAGGGACTTACATCAAGAAGATTCTTGAACGTTTTCATATGCATAACTCCAAACCCATTGACACTCCAATGGAAAAAGGATGCACTCTCAGCCTAGACCAGTGTCCTAAGAATGATGAGGAAAAGAATCAAATGTCCAAAGTGCCATATGCATCTGCAATTGGGAGTCTGATGTATGCGATGTTGTGTACACGTCCAGACATATGCTTTGCAGTTGGCATGGTTAGTCGCTATCAGAGCAATCCTGGACCTGCTCATTGGAGAGCGGTCAAGAGGATTCTACGGTACCTTCGTGGAACCAGTGATCATGCTCTATGTTATCATGGCGGGGACCTGAGATTGACAGGTTACAGCGATGCTGATTGGGCCAGTGACAAGGATGAGCGCAAGTCCACCTCAGGTTATGCATTCATACTAGGAGGTGGAGCTGTTTCTTGGTGTAGTAAGAAACAGTCATGCATTGCACTCTCTACCATGGAGTCAGAATATGTGGCTTGTTCAGCAGCTGTCCAAGAAGCTGTTTGGCTAAGGAGATTTTTGCAACGTTTAGGTGTTACAGCTCATGCAGAGGATGCTGTATTACTATATTCTGATAGTACATCAGCCCTAGCGTATGCAAAAGACCCTAAGTACCATGGGAAGGCCAAACACATTGAGCTTCGGTACCACTACATTCGAGATATGGTTTCACAAGGAGAAGTGATCTTACAGCATATATCTACTGGTAGCATGGTGGCTGATCCTTTGACCAAGCCTATTGCTAGAGATTTGTTCTTCTCTCATACTAAGAGTATGGGACTCCGTAGGATATGATATGCTTAGATACTTTGTTTTTGTATCGACATTATTGTTATTATTTTATGATATGAGTATTCATTTTATCAGCTTTATTCTTATGTGAAATATTGTTGATAGCACATCTTTGAAATATGTCACCAGGCAAGAATCGACCCTCTCACACGGGTGATTCACCTTGGCGCTTAGATAGCGAGCAAGATGAGACATTTATGTCATTTAGCGCTAAGATAGCGAATTAAGACATTTATATCTTTGGCACCTAGAAGGTGAGCAAGATATATATACTTATTAGTGACATGTCGCCTTAGATGGAGCTAAGATGAGACCTCATGATAGGTCGAACATAGAGTGATGCCAAGACTCTATGTAGCCTGAATTATAGCCGAATGTGAGTTTTTCAGGCAGGCACTTGGAGAGTGACTGGGCTAAAACTCAGGTTAGGCGCTTGCGTAGCGACTAGACTCAGATTCGTATGGCGTTTCTACCCATCCATAGTGACATGCTCATTTTTATGAGATAACGCCATAGCATACAATTCATACTGTATGTGCTTTATGCCGACCGACAGTGGGAGTGATGAATGATCCCTGCTTCGTCACTGTGTGAGCCACAAGGATCAATGATCCTATTTTTACCCTTTGTCGACCTAAGACTATGTTATGAAGAGGAAGTTTAATGTCGCTACTTTAGCATGCAAACTGAGGACCATGAGTGATTCGGTCTGATGGGGCATGTCTGGGAAAGCGGTTGAGCCCAATTTAATTAACATGAGGACTTAGGGAAGACTGTTTGATAATATACCATGTTATGTAACTCATTGCTGGCCAGCGTCTATGTTGTAATGTGTTTGCAATATAGGACATGAGTACATCACATATTTGGGGTAAAGCACTGCTTACCATGAGGGATGAAGAGTGCTTAATCTAGTATAGTCAAACCGTCTAGGGTATAATCGAGATGCTCTCGAATGATGCACTTTTATTGGTCAAGAGATGACTTGATAATTGTTGCTCATGAGACTGTACGTTCTTCTCGTGAGGTCGCACGAACTATTTTCTAGTATGAGGAGATTATTGTAAAGATTGAGAGATTGCTTCACCTTATGTGGGTGGACGCCTCACCCTATGTGGGCGAGTGGGAGCTGTTATAATTTAATGGGTCGGGATGGACCCGAGCCCATGATCCGCCCACTATGGGTTGCGGGTCCCATTTGGTTATGTGATAAGAATAACTATCCATGATTTGATCCAATTCAAATCATGGGATAGTAGTTATCAAATCCCTTAAAAGAAGGGATGTGCTCTTATCTAATATTATATTCTCTGTGAATATAATTTATGATACGTAGAGAAAACCAAACACAGAGAGAGAACAGTTGATATTATACAGAGAGAAAAGCTCTCAAATTCACAAGTGTGTGAAACTCTCAAATAATCCCTTAGGATTTAGTTCGTGGAAGAAAAGGGCAACTCTAGTAGCCAACCTCAACCCACGAGAACAAGGACGAACACGAGAGCATAGAGGGGTTCAGAAGATCAAAAAGGAAAAGCAGTGTAACAGGCCAACCAAAATGATCCGGGTCTTCCGCAACGAGTAAGTATCTCAAACCCGGTCATATGTAAATATGATTTACATTTTCCTATATAACCATTCTTGTTAATCTGTACAGTACTGGTTTTTTTTTTTTTTCCTATATAACTATTGTTGTTAATCTATACGGTACTGCTCATAGGAAAAAAAAAAAATTGTTTTTGGTTTTTGTGTTTACAGCATATACCAATATTTATTTATTTTTTTGGTTAAATATATATATATATATATATATTTGCTTTTAGCTTTTGTGTTTACTCCTGTTTTTAATCTATACAGTATTGGTTATTTTTTTTTTCCTATATAACCATTACTGTTAATCTATATGATACTGCTCATGGAAAAAATAACCAGTTATATAATTATTTTTGCTTTGGTTTTTGTGTTTACTGTCTGGTCTTTTTAATTTGTATAGTACTAGTTATTTTTTTTCCTATATAACCATCATTGTTAATCTGTACGGTACTTGCTCATGGAAAAAATAACTAGTTATATAATTTTTTTTTGCTTTTGGTTTTTTTGTTTAAAGCATATTCCAATATTGTTTTTATTATTAAATTTGTACTGTATTGGTATTTTTCAGTTTATATATAATAGAATGCTAAACAAGACTCACAAAAAAATGTAAATATATAATGCATTTCAGAAAGGCTATTTTAGGAATTTGACTAAAATATAATGTTATTTCACCACGTTATTATACTATATCAAACTATGGAATACAAATTCAGGGTTTTATTCATGTGTTGTTACCAAACTGATGAATAGTAATACTTATTTCATTACAGCTTATTCTATTCTTTGTAATACTAATTTCTATTATAGTGTACTAAACGTACCCTAAGTTTTGAAAGTTGAGAGACCAATTTAGTTGTAATCCAAAACTTATAAAGTTTATTTTTGCTTAAAAATAATTAGACCAAATTAAAAATTACACCCTTAAACTTTGACATGTTTCCTATTCAATCATTTAAGTTTCAATTTTTTGCTAGTCTTTTAACTTTCATTAGTTTCCAATGTAGTCATTTGTTAACCTTTGTCTAATCCAATCATTAAGTCCACCAAAATACTAAAAATAATGATAAGATTGGACGAGAATAGATGGAATGACTAAATTGAAAACACATTTAAGTTAAAAGAATGAAATAATAAAAATGAAACTTACAAGACTGAATTAAAAACCGGTAAAAATTGAGAGTGTAACTTGTAATATAACAAAATAATTATAAGGCATTTTGGCTAATAAATTACTTATATGGCATTTTGTGTAGCTTATGTGTACCTTCAATTTAAAATGCTATATCTATTTGTATACCTTTTGCAACAAGATTTTTTCTTTTTTAGATACAATAATGAATTGTTGTTTTTTACATTTATCTCAAGATATTTATGGGTTTTTTTATATAGGATTCAAATTTAATTTAAAGACAAAAGACTTTATCACTTGAGTTAATTAAAATCCATCACAACAAAGACACTAGTGATTACATCTCGACATAAAGTGTAATCTTAGTGTTAGCATAAGTATACCATATACTGACATACATTTTAGTGTAAATATTATTACATCCCAAGATATACACACCAATCTAATGTAAATATACATATATAAATAGTAGATATCAACCTCTACAAATATCCATAATTTATAAATATATATCCATTTTATAAATAACTCATCTCTATATATGTTTACTATGATGTTAGGTGTATCCAACTACTATCCATTCAATATTTTCGTACCAAATAAAATGAGATTGCCATATTTGGTCACCTCATTTCTATATATAGGAAGTATCATTTTAATTTGTCAAAAAAATTTCTTCAAAAAAAAAAAAAAAACAAGAAAGACACTCCCTTCACTTCAAAGTTTCAAACTTTAGCTCTTGAGTGAAACTTCAATCTCTCTCTCTCTCTCTCTCTCTCTTTCGAAGATGGGGAACAATCAGCAGCACCAGCATCTTCAATCGTTGCTGCGACCAACCCCACCATCTTCGATCTCCTCCAAGCTTCTCCTCCTCCTTACTCTCCTCCCTCTCACTCTCGCTGGCTTGGCTTTTGTTCTTCAATGGCGTGGTGGCATAACTGACCCCACTACCCACTGGGTCCCACCTGGGTCTCAACACTTGTTTCCTGGAATGGACCCTTCTCCTCTCTCCCCCACCGCTCATAGCGAACGCCACTCCTCATCTGACTGTGTCAGCCTCATTCGTGGCTCTTCTCCTTCGTTTTCTTACTATCATGGCTGGAAGTTTGATGACATGTCTAATCTCAAGCCAAAGGTTTGGTTTTTGTGTGAAATTATTGGCTTTTGAGGTTGATTTGTTTTTGGGTTTGCTTTATTTTTGTTTATATGGATTGGGTTTTGGTGGGATTTTAGTGTTGTGCTTGGAAATGTTTAGTGCTGCTCCAATCTAAGACCAAAAAAGTTTGGTGTTTTGGTTCTGGGTTTTGCTTTTTGTGGATTGGATTTTAGTGGGGTTTTGATATTGTGCTTGAAAATGTTGAGTTCTGCTCCAATCTAAGGACACAAGTTTGACTCATTGTGAAATTTTGGTTTTTGGGTTTGATCTGTTTCTGTGTTTTGCTTTGTATGTATTGGATTTCAGTGGGGTTTCATTATTGTGCTTGGGAATGTTGAGTGCAGCTCCAATTTTAGACCAAAAGTTTGACTCATAGTGAAATTTTGGTTTTTTGGGGTTGATCTGTTTCTGCGTTTTGCCATTTTTTGGATTGGATTTTTGTGTTGTGTTGGAAATTTTGGGTTCTGCTACAATTTAAGGCCAACATTTTGGTAAATTGGTTTATCAAATTGGTGAATCTCAGTTTATTCCATGTCTCAGCACTAGAAAAGCAATCTGAATTAGCAGGAATCAAAATAGGTCTATCACACTCCCCAAAGGTAACCAAATATAGTCTATTCTATATAGCAACCAGATCCTTAGATCTTGTTGGTCTCCATACCCAATTCCTGTTTTTCTAAACCCTTCAGTCTGGCTTCAATGTTATTGGCAGTATCATAGACTGCCCTATAACCATATCTAGTGTAAAGTACTCCACCATGATGCCACCAATCCATCCATAAGAGATCCCACTTCCATCAACCACTTCAAAATTTAGGAAAGATCTAGGTTCACTTCTTAGCTTAAGCAATTTCATCCACTCCCATGAGCTACTTTGAGGAACCTTCACACTCTATAAACCCCCCCTTTCAATAGGTTATCCTTAAACTAAGCTACCCAAATAGATCCAGCTTGAGCAAAGAGGTTCCACATATGCTTCATGATGGCTGCTTTGTTCCAATCCTCTATCCTTTTAAGGCCCCAACCCCCTTCACATTTAGGCACACAAACTGATTTCCATGCCACTTTAGCCCCTACAAAAGGTTTATCCCTGCCATTTCATTAGAAACAATTTAGCCGACCCAAAAAGTTTGGACTAAGGCTTGGTTGTTGTTGTATTTCATTAGAAACAATTGAATTTCTGTTCTATCATAGTGATTACCTTCTTGGAGAGGACAAAGATGCTTGTCCAATAGACTTGAATACTGTATAACACCGAGGATAGCAACTATAGCCTTCCATCAAAAGACAGATTCTTTGATGTCCAAAAATTAATTCTAGAGGTGTTTTTATCCAGCATAGGTTTGCAATCTTAGGTAGGCAGTTTACCTGGGATTAAAGGAACACCCAGGTACCTCACTGGCAAATGACCCTCTTTAAATTGTAGGAGCTCAAAAATATGTAGTCATCCAACAAAAGACAGATTCTAATGATTTGGTGGTGGGATTGGTAGTATTGAACACGGACTTGGTCTTAGCATTTTGGTATTTAACTTTGGAAGACATTTTTGTTTTATACTGGGTTTTGCTTTTTGTGGACTGGATTTTAGTGAATGCTTGCTAGATTTCATTATGTGAGGTTGTTTGTTTGTTGTAAGACTGACCCACCATTTGTTTGCTTGGTTTCTGAGAGTCTGAGAACATTGAGGTTAAGAAAATGGAAACAAAGTGTTGTTGTTGTTGTTGAAACTTGGATCAACTGAGGTTATTAGCGTATTATGCTTGGTTGAGTGGTAGCTTGTTTATTTTGTTCTGATCTGTGACCTATGGATCTTTTCTGGGATATGATTTTAAAATGATTATTTGGTGGCTATTGGCTGATACGATAACTTCAGTTTTAATTAATGAACAGTTTGATTGCTGTGATAGTGAGAGATAGAGACTTTTTTATGTTTGATCTGATCTTGGACTTCAATTTTTGGATATTGGTATTTTTAGTCTGATCAAGTAGCTATCTCTACTTCTTACAGTAATATTATTGTATCAATATGGCTTTTTTGTTGAAGGCAATGTAAATAACTTTCCTATATCTTTACATGTAACACTGAATTAAATGATTGTTTATAACCTTGTGCAGTTTGCTTCTGAATTTGCAGATATGTATTACAACAAGTACATCCGCTGGCTTAGATCAGATCTTGCCATGGATGTTTTTTCATAAGGTTATTGGAGTCTCAAACTTTTTTCTTTTCGTGGAAGGAAAGGCTGCATCTCCGGATGTGTCTAAAGTTCTGGAATCTATCCCAGTAAGTCAATATATATCCTCTGCTCTGACTGCTTGACTTTCGTTTAAGTCCCTTGTTTCTTTTGTACTCTGGTTAATATTATGTTTATTTTCTGAACCTTTTTAAGCATGATTTTAATGTTGCTTTCTCAGGGAGTAAAAGTGATATATAGAACAAGAGAGCTGGAGGAGCAACAGGCTAAGAGGTTTGTTCGCTGTTACTTTCACATCACATATGTTTGAATTGAAGCTTGTCGTAGAGTATCGTTTTGTAGTTATTTCTTCACTAGTATTTTGTTCTCAACGCTTTGGACAACTCTCGAGAGGAGAGTTAAATTTTCTTCTAGTATTAATCCTATAAATATTTACTTGTCTTTCTTCTATGTATAGTTAGTTTTCCATAAACTTTAAACCATTTACATTTTTGCTGCCCCCCAACCCCCTTTTTTTTTTTCTGGAACATTATTGCTGTATTTGATGTAAGCAACTTCACTGAAAGATTAAACTTAGGAGTATTTCTTCTATCCCCTCTCTTTATTTGTTTATAAGATATTGTGTTTCTTTTAATTATTTATCTTTTTTTTTTTGCTTCTTGTTTGTGGTACCATCAGCCGGATTTGGAATGAGACATGGCTTTCAAGTTTCTTTTACAAGCCATGCAATTATGAGCTCTTTGTGAAGCAATCTCTCAATATGGAGATGGCTATTGTAATGGCCCGGGTATGAAAGACAGTATTCTCATGTATCTCATTCCTCTGTTTTTGTTCTATTTTTTGACATTTAAGTCTTGTGTTAATTTTTTTCAACATACTCTTCCTTATTTAAATATCAGGATGCTGGCATGGACTGGATAATTCATCTTGACACTGATGAGTTATTACACCCAGCTGATGCTCGGGAGTATTCCTTGAGGCAGCTGCTGCATGATGTGCCTGGGAATGTGGATATGGTTATATTTCCCAACTATGTGAGTGAATTTATCTAGATTTTTTATAATGGTATATAAGTGGTAACATAGTTAGTGATCTTGTAAAAGATGATAGAATATGCTAGTCTTGTCATTGTTCTCTCTTCTACTATGAGCTGTGGCATTCATTACTTGTATTATGACTAATTGTGGTATTTGTTTCCTTAGGAGAGCAGTGTTGAACGAGAGGATATCAAGGACCCTTTTAGCGAGGTAAACTTCCCTTATCATATACTGTACTTGCTTTCACTTGGTTCATTAAATTTGATTATAAAAGTCTGATGGGAATCGGATATCTTGGCCAAGATAAATTTTCCTGTTTATTCATAAAAAGAAAATCTTGGCCTATATAAATATTGTATATCCATATTTGTTTATTGTTCGTTTCCTTCAGTAAATTAGACGAATACGAGTTCATAAATTTGTGGATTATGCCTAGAATCCAATAATGTTTAATTGATAAATTGATCTCAACAGGAACATTGTTATCACATGTATATTTAATTACATAATTTATATCTGAATTTGATGGATCAGACATATCCGTTTTACTATTGAATATACCAATGGACTTTGGAACATCACAAGTTTTAGAATGTCTACCTAGTCTTACATTTGTGCCTGAAGGACAGCTAAACCTTTTTGCCATAGAGCATGTTGACATTAGAGTTTGTTCGTTGTTTCATTTCTTAAAAAACTAGTGCTCTGGTTTGGTACAGTATTTGCTCTGGAGTGCATGAGCACAATATTCTGTATTAGCTTGAATTGTATAGGATAGTTAAAGTGCATTCAAATAATAGGCAGTTGAAGGTAGAGATGTGCTAGAGGTTTATTTTATTGTCTAGAAGTCATTATGTTTGCTTGTCTTGGAGGATGCCTGTATGGTATTTGATGTATGTCTTGTTCTTGTATCTATGCAATCAGATATCAATGTTCAAGAGGAATTATGACCATCTTCCAAAGGACACATATTTTGGCATGTACAAGGATGCAACTCGTGGTAATCCAAATTACTTTTTGACTTATGGAAATGGGAAATCAGCTGCTCGGATTCAAGATCATCTTCGTCCTAATGGTGCACACAGATGGCACAATTATATGAAAACCCCAAAGTACGTTAATTTCATAGTGGAAGGAAAAAAAAACAGTAGCTTTATTACTGGATTTCTGATGTCTATACTTTATGCATACAATTGCTTCTAGTGAGATAAAATTGGAGGAGGCTGCTGTTCTACACTACACATATTCCAAGTTTTCAGACTTGACCTCTAGACGTGATCGGTGTGGCTGCAAGCCTACAAAGGAGGATGTCAAAAGATGCTTTATGTTGGAATTTGACAGAGCTGTGAGTCCAGTGATTTCTCTTGTTCTTGTTTTTCTTTCTCTAGTAGTACTATTAAACAATCAAAATAAGTAGAAACAACAAGATTATGGAACATGAAGCATTTTAGGTGCAGAATACTTTATAACTGATCTAGATAGTCCATGTGCAATAGAGCAGTAATGTGTCCACTAGGAGGTGCTTATTAGCATTCGGAAGGACCTAATATAGAAAGGGAAGACCAACCACACAAATTAAGTTGGTAAGAAACTTTTGAAGCCTACCAGAAGTTGTTGTAAGGAAAAGGAGATGGATGATGTAACAACTACCAATATATAAACGAATGACTAGATGCAAACTAATTTTAATGTGAAGCAATCTGTGGTTAATGTTTGATTGACCTGGGAATTAGTGGTGGCTATTATGCATAGTTGTTAATTAATTATGAAATCCTGGAAAAGGAGGTTTTCAAATGCTACTATCGGACGAGGCATTCATGTTTATTGGTTGTAAATGTTAGCATGGGCCTGCATCCTGAAAATCTGTAGGCTTGTTTTAATCTCTTGTAGCTCAGATCAATGGAAAATAAGGGGTTAATTTGTAAAAATAATCCTTATTGCCAGTAATTGACTTTGCTTTTGTTTGGATTGCATTTCCTTTGATGAACCCTTCATTATACTAAGCAAACATAATGCATTGCAGGCATTCATAATTGCTTCAACTGCAACACAGGAGGAAATGCTGAACTGGTAAATATTTGAATGGAGAAAATACTTGTTTTCCCCCATCTTCATGTTCTGTTTTCAGTTTGAACCCATTACAATCCCTTGAATTCAAGTCTGAGATTTCTGAAAGAACTCTTGGGACGAGCATTCATTTTTTCCTCGCTTTTGTAAACTAATATATCTTTTGGCCATTCTGTTCTACTAGGTACCGTGAACACATTGTGTGGGGTGACAAAGATATAAAAATGAAACTACTGAGGAAGGGTGTTTTAACTCGCATATATGCTCCCATGGTAAGCATGATTCTTCTACCAAAAATATGGTTATTCTTTTTTGGGGGTGGTGGTTGGGATTTATTTGGATTTGATTAGTAATAAACTAGTTCCATGCTTTGAATTGAATGATGAAATTTATTGATATGACTGTTCTATATTGTTATTACTATTTTGCTGTGCTGGTTTTCCTTATTTGTTTATATCTTCCTTATATATTTTTTTTTCTCTTGCTATATTTTCAGGTCATAATACAAGGTTTAAGGGAGTCTGGTGTCTTCAGCTCCATTATTGCTTCTGCGCCAACAACTCTTTCAAAGGACAAATTTTTATCGTCCATTGTTAGTAGTAACTCAACTAGAGCTACTGCCTCGGAATCCCTTCCCTCAAGAAGGATCGGTAGAAGCAAAGAGCATCAAGCCACTGTTAGGAGGGTCTTGGAAATTGAATCTGCTGCTGCATCTTATGAAGCAGCTGTTCCACCATTGTCACCCCCAGGAATGGGTGATGCTCACCTTATCATAGCTGTGTGATACACCTCCTAGCTAGCGTGATTGCCTCTTCTTCTTCCTGTTCGGATGGTTTGTAATCTTGTTTATTCACTTATATAATGGAAGAATCAGAGAGAAAAGAAAGAGCAAGCAGGCTTGTTACTGGGGTTCCTATGTTTTTGGTTCCATTGGTTCTTCCCGATCACCATCCAAGCGTGCTAGTATGCATTTCGAGAGAGATTTTGTGCTCAAGCCCTCAGTTGACAACTTGGGGTAAAACTGGAAATCTGTGATGTCTATTCATGTCTATAGAAATTAGTGTTAAAAGTGTCTATATATATATTGATATTTTGAACAACAACAACTAAGCCTTAGTCTTAAAATTTTGGGGTCGGCTTGATATCTTGAACTCTATCCTAATTGATTTCTCATTGGATCCCACATTGGAGGGCTATGCAATGAGTCAAGAGGCCCTGCACCTGACTTACATGCTTCAATATGATCTACAGGTTTAGTTTCAGTGTTCTAGAAAAAAGATGGAAACATACAACAGAGAAGTCATTTGGGGCTCCCATATTTAGAATCTATCTCAAAATTGGGAAATAAAAAGGTATTTAAAAAAAAAAAGTCAGACAGTAAATCAATAATCGGTCAATGAATGGACTTTGTGGTGATTTGATGAGTCTGTGATGTTTATTTTTTGTTGATCAGAAAATATTTTTTGTTGACATGTTTCTAGTAGTATAAAACACCAAAAAAATATTTCCTGCTGAAATAAATGGATAACCATTGACATACATTTTTGTCCTAATAAACAAGTGAAGGGAATTCACTGTTTCTTTTTTAATATTAATTTTTTGGGGGTATGGCATCTCATGTATTAGTAATTACTTACCAGAAAAAAGTATTATGTTGTAGTAATTTATGAGATTTTCATCAAAATTTTAGTGTTTTCTTTTTATAAAAATATTCCTCCAATGACAATGCAAACAGTATATTATTCTAAACCAAAGGGTACGTTGGAGTTTTCATGTGCCTATTTTAATAATTTTAAAGTGGAGTTTCACATTCCATTCCAACGTCTCAATCTCCCTTCAATATCTCCTTTAAGTGGTGGAACTATGTGTTTCATGCCATTCGTTCTTCCAATCTCATGTCACCATTAAAAAGCATCAGAACTATAGAGCAAACTAAGAAACTGGCATATATGGATTCTCTTTATTAAGGCCTTTAATAAATTAAAGCAAACCTTTAAGTTGTCTTTGTTAAGAAGTTATCTTATTTTATTCTAAGGTATCTCATGTTGTGCATATAAGCTACTATACAAGCAAGTTAACCATTTTGTAACTAGAGTTTTGTGGTTCAATGACACTACTTGATTTTCTTAGGGAGGACAACTTGGGTTTAAATCTCCCCTTTACTTGTTGTAAGTAAAAAAAATAAAAAATGTTTTCGTGATTTAATATGGAAGTTTTGCACACAAAATTCTAAATATATAATAACAAAATGATTTTTTTTTTAAGGAAAATTTCAAATGTGTAATTTAGATAAGATGAACTAAGATGATATTATTATATTAACATTAACTTCTTCATGATAATATTGTTGGCAGCTGGTTGTAAGTTATATTATATCAATGTAACCTGAGAACCTGCCACTATATTAGATTTTGGCTTTTTCTTTGAATTCCAAGTGATTATGGTTTCAAAATATAAGAAAAAGTTTGGTAAAATGTAAGATATGTAATTTCACATTATTTGTGTTAATACCTCATCTTTACCACTGATTTTAAAAATAGAAAATAAATGTGATGACTGCAATTTCTTTGATTAGAAGTTACACATGCATTTAATGAGTTTTTAACCTATGACTTGATTCTCTACTTATAAATTATAAAAAAAGGAGGTCTCAGTTGAGTTAGAGCCCAGTGACAAAGTTTGTAATTGATGGTAAAAAAAGAAAGAAAGTGAACATAGAATTATGTACAATAAATGTAGCAAGCTGTGCTCTTAATTTTAAAGTATTGATAGACAACGTGATAAGGACTAGAATTCAATTCCCCATATTGTTTCCAAAAAATGTATTTTATATGCATATCTCCAATCTAATTGAGACTTAGTTTAACTTTAGATTCTTATTCTACAAGGTGGGGGAAGATGAGAAAAAGCTAGCTAGCTGTGAAACATTAGCAGGGAAAGTAAGCCTCCACAGTGAAAATTCCTTCACCCATTTGCATGCATATATACACTCTAAAGTGGCAAGTAGAAACTCAGTTGTGTGTGGAAATTCATCTTTGACAAGGTTTAGTATTATTGCTTTTGCTTTAAAATGGCGCAGGAGAAAGAGCAGCATAATTTAGTGCATCAAGATGCAAGTGACAAGCACCAACCACATTCAGGTCTTGCCCATCCCTCTCTCCCTCTCTCCCTCTCTCACTCACTCACACACACACATGGTCAAGCACATACAGTACTAAGTTGCATATTTTATGTTTTTGGAAAAATGATTTCTTGCACTGCTTTGGACTAAGTTGAATTATGCCCCAAAAAACAGGAAATAAAGATACAAAAAAGAAAGGGAAGAAGAAGCAAAACAATATTCACGACGATGGCCATGAGAAAACTTTTAGTGAAAAATGGTAAGCTTATTATTTATTAAAATTATCACTCTAATTCACCATCATCATCATCAATTCATCATCATAATTATGTCAATTTATAACATCCACCAAGAATGTTGCTCTTTCTTTTTTACATCCTTCATCAACACAAAAAATAAGATCTTTCAGTAATACAATTATTTATTTCTCAGTATATTATGTTACACTTTACTATTACTTGATATATTTTTTTCTCATCTTTTGTCCACTTTGCAGCCTCTATTATTTACGCTGTGGCTGTTTCGGTAAAGGTCTGGCCTATAATGTAAAATAAGAAATCGCATGATGGTTGCTGATTACTTCAGGGTTGAACAAACTTGCAGTTCACAATTCATGCATGAACCAAATCAAGTATATATGCTAGTAGTATTTTATTGTGTAAGAGTATCCACTTTGCATGAGTGGATCTATAATTTAGTAAGTAATTTTGTGAGACATTTATCTGTTTCTCTGGCTCTCAAAATTCTGTTATTGAGCATCAAGGTTGTAATCCTTCAGAAAATAACATGATGTAACCCATTTCATATCGAAGTAAGGCTAGTGTTGTATTTATCTTTTGCTAGAAATTGTTGCAGTTGATATCTCTAGCCATATTGGGTCCTTTTCAGAGAATTGGATTTTCAGTGGGAAAAAATAATTTTACTAAAAAAAGGCTTACAAATTGACATTATAATTAATAAATATGATTAGTGCTACATTACCGTATAATAAATAAAGTCTTAATTATTATTTGTTTTGTGTTAAAAGTTGACACATCGGATTGTAAGACTAATGTAGTATCCCCAACATCACTTTTTTCAATACATTGTTTTGAGCAAATGGGTATTTTTTAAAAGAACGGACACATTATAACCATACGGTATGAAAATTTTAAAATGACGTGAACGTATTGAAAGATTATAAATTTATCACAACAATGATGCTTTTTATCAAACCAGTAAAGACATAGGCCATTCAATATGGATTTAACCACCATATTCATGCTTTCACTCAAACTAATATTGAAAGAAAAGGATTCAACTTTCAAGTCCTGGTCATGAGGGGTCTGGCTTATATGGTAAGTAGTGGGGTAAAAACAAAATCCCAAGTGCCTCATTTTTTTTATTTTTTCCTATCCACCTAAATGATCAAAGAACCCTTAATCCCACAAATCCCAAAATCAATCTTAGACCTTTCAGCTTTGTAAGAAAAGTGTCTCCTCAATTATCCTTTTTTCTTTTTTTTCTTTACGGAAAGTCATGATTAATATGTATGACTCATCCAAAAAGTGGTTCACATAATGTGAGGAACTAGAAATTACAGTATGTGGATCCTATAATCGTGTGGAATCCGAATGTTATGAAAGAGAGAATATATATATATATATATATGATGCATGAGATACATTTTTTGTATGTATATAGTAATTGCAACTCAACGTTACTACAACAGTGGTTTTCCTTTTCGTTATAATTTTTATTTTTTTGGATAAAAGAATTTTCACCCATTTGAGGCCTATAGGCTTGCATTTTTTAGCAATAAGGATCAAATTTAACATACCATTACTAAATGTGGAAGTACCACCCCGAAATGAAAAGAAGGAAATAGAAAGATGCAGAAGAGCGAGTATGTAAAACCTCCTCTAACATCAAACATAAAGGTTTTGGGCCATACCTTACTATGGGAGACAATGTTATTAGTTTAGATTCCTTACTTTCAAAGAAAAATACGCGTATGTGTGCGCCTACACATATGGGTATCCTTTGGGTCCAGGCAAGCCCAACATGCCCAATCCTTATATATGGGTCCATGCATGAAACCCAATTAAGGATAGGGGGCCTCCCTTTGTAGGCTACACATATGGGTGTCCTTTGGGCCCAGGCAAGCCCAATTAACATGCCTGAGCAATGCCAACAATAGAGATGACAATTGAATGGGCTGGGTTGGATCATGGTTGTGGTGCAGGTCGGGAGCAAAACGGTTTGGAGGTATTTTACCATCCTTAATAACACGTGGTTCAACATAAATGAAATAAAGATGAGAGAGAAAGGTAACAGACTGTCAAGAAAGAGATATAAGAGTTTTGAGGAATGAAAATAAAATATGTATAAAAATAATAATAAATAGGATGTGCAATATCATGAGCGGATATCAAGGTTTAAATGCTATCGTAACTATAATATAAAAAAAAAAAATATATGTGTAAAAAGATAATTTAATAAATTTTAAATTGTATTAAATAAAAATATATATACATATTTGGAGCCTGATGAGGTGAGCAAAACCCATTCCCCCTTGGCCCTTTCCATTTTCGTGTTACCTCTAATGGAAACAGACTTAAAAACTTGGAATGCATGCTATCGGAGAAGTTTTATCTATGATATAGATTAGTGGAGATTGATTTAACATACAACAGCCACACCAAAACATATATAGCTTTATAGCCAGATTAGCTCTAATCTGCTCATGTCTATGACATTTGGTTGGAAAGAAACGCTAGGTAATCAAATTATAGCTATTTAAAGATGAGTAATTTCCGTTAATCCATGTCATTGCAAATGATGTCATGATAGGAATGAGTAATGACCTTATGTAAGGAAATTGTCAAGACTACAATGCAGATCAGGAGGCCCACTTCTGTTTGGCAAATTCCAGAACCAATCCTTTTCCATTCAGCTTAGTTGTTCTGGGAGTTTTCTTTGCTGAAGAAATTTTGTGGAATCAAGTTTGTCCTAAGTTTGTGTGAATTTATTGTTTGTAGCTTTGATGCCAATTAGGCGTAAAAAAAAAAAATTACATATTTACAAAAAGAAATGTTTTAAATACCCAAGAAAAATTGCAATTTAAAGGGTAGGATTTATGATTTTATTCATTTATTTTAAGTATATGTCATGACATGTGAAATCATCTAAAAAGGTTCTCATGATCTCTTCATTTTTTGTGTGATTCTTATCTATATAAAAATAGAATTATTCTTCTAATGATGAAAGAGAATTTTAGTCATATTAGTTTTTATTCTAAAAAAGATTCTCATTACTTTTCTTATTGTTGCATTTTGCATTATCAATCTCTCTTCTAATATATTTTGAGTAGTGGATGCCTTTCTCGATTGGCTTTTTGGCTAACACCAAGGGTAATGGAATTTCATGTTTCATGCTGCAAAATTAGAGTGTAATTAACATCTCAGTTGAATCTCATTGAATTTTCACTTTAATATATTATGTTATATATATTTGTGGTACACATAAAGTTTCTGTATATCCGTTGTTTTAATTGATATTGGTCTTCTCAAAAAAAAAAAAAATTGATATTGGAAATTTTCCTACCGACATATTAAGCAAGTTAATCACTTAAGCTTTTGTTTTTTGTTGAGAAAAGTTAATCACTTAAGCAGTTAAGCTGATTCCATAAGGTGGAATTATTAATTAATGATGGTTGCCTTTATAAAAGTCTTGAGCACTAATAAAGCTACGAATAACAATGCAGTCAATTTTGTCGTGCTCCATTTTGTATCTTTATGTCATTATTCCATGCAACTTTATGCCTTTATCCTTTATACTTTTGAAACCGCGTAGTGAAGACAGCCAGACCCAATAATTGAAAAGCAAGAAATAAATATTATAGAAAACAGTCTTCACTCTTAACTCACAAACAAAGTAATCGGAGAGATCAGAGAGGTTGCTAACTCAATTTTCTGTGGAGTGTCTCTTTGTCTTTGATTACTTAATTTCCCACATATATTTCCTTCTTTCTCACGAGCGAATCATGTCGGTAATCGGAGAGGCTGCTCTTTCTGCTTTGTTTGATGTGTTGTTTGACAAGTTAATCTCCTCTGATTTGTTGAACATCTTTAAGAAAGAGCAAGTTGATGCTGACCTCCAAGAAGTGGAAGAGAATGTTGCTGAAAATCCATGCAGTTTTGGATGACGCAGAAGAGAAGCAGGTGACAAGCAGGTTGGTGGAAGATGTGGCTGGATGAGCTGCGAAGACTTGGCCTATGACGTGGAGACGACATCTTGGATGAGTTTTCTACTTGAAGCTTTGCGACGTGAAGTTGATTACCCAAGAACCCAGCACAAGTAAGGTACGGAAGTTCATCCCTACATTGTTGTGTGGGTTTGACACCAGACGTTCTATTATGTTCGATGTCCAATATGCGGTCCAAGATTAAAGAGATCAATACAAGATTGCAAGAAATCGTAACACAGAAGAATGATCTGCAATTGACAGACAATACTGGGGGAAGGACTAGAACAACAAGATCAAGGGTGCCAACAACTTGTCTGGTGAATGAAAGTTATACTTATGGCAGAGATGAAGATAAAAAGGCTATTGTCAAGATGTTGCTGAGTGGTGAATCGAGTCATGCTCAACTCTCTGTGATTCCCATACTTGGTATGGGGGGGTTGGGTAAGACAACTCTTGCCCAACTAGTCTACAATGACGATGATGTGAGCCGTTATTTTGATTTGAAAGCATGGGTTTGTGTTTCTGAAGATTTTGATACTGTAAGGGTGACAAAAGAAATTCTAGAAGTTATCACTGATAAGACCTGCAATGATAAAAATTTAAATTTACTTCAAGGCAAATTGAAGGGGCAATTAGCAGGCAAGAAGTTTCTCCTCATTTTGGATGATGTTTGGAATGAAAACATCGATGACTGGAGTAACCTACGCAAGCCTTTTGAATTTGGTGCTCTAGGAAGTAGTATTATTGTCACAACTCGGAATGATGGTGTTTCATCAACAATGGGAACTACTCCAGCTTACAAGTTGAACGAGTTGTCAAAGGATGCTTGTTTGCATGTATTTACCCAACATGCATTGGGGGCGACAGATTTTACCGCGCATCCAGAACTTGAAGAAATTGGTAGAAAAATTTTAGATAGGTGTAAGGGCTCACCTTTGGCAGCAAAAGTACTTGGAGGCCTTTTACGCACTAAACACAATCGTGATGAGTGGAAACATGTGTTAAATAGCAAGATTTGGGATATTCCAGAAGAGAAAAGCAGTATCTTTCCAATTCTTAAATTAAGCTACCAATATCTCCCTTCACATCTAAAGAGGTGCTTTGCCTATTGCTCACTATTCCCAAAGGATTATGAATTTAAGGAGAAAGAGCTAGTCTTGTTATGGATGGCAGAAGGTTTAGTTCAAGAAACAAAAAGAAACGAGTCATTGGAAGATCTTGGTGGTGAGTATTTTCGTGATCTACTTGGGAGATCATTTTTTCAACAATCAAGCAGGTACTACAAACAACGCTTTGTCATGCATGATCTCATAAATGATCTAGCTCGATGGGCAGCAGGAGGCTTGTGCTATATATTGGAAGATACAATGGGTGGTAATAAGCAATCCGAGATATCTACAAAGGTACGACATTTCTCTTACATTAGATGTGAAAATGATGACATCAAAGTGTTTGAAGACTTCCCCAAAGATATGCATCTACGGACCTTCTTGCAGCTGCTACCAATAAACAAGGATAGCCACTTAACAAATCATGCTCTCAGTTGTTTACTGCCAAAATTAAGATACTTAAGGGTATTATCTTTAGGTGGATATGAAATTGTTCAGCTACCAGATTCAATTGGTAATCTGAAACATCTAAGGTATTTCAACCTTTCTAATACTAAGATTAGAAGTTTACCAGAATCATTAAGTTCTTTATACAAACTGCAGACATTGATATTGAAAGGTTGTAGTTCTCTGCAATCC
>OU015762.1:6394365-6452974 GCA_907173295.1 Fagus sylvatica | reverse complement strand
CTTAGGCCATCTCCAGCAGTCATGTAAACTGCTGTCTATCTCTATTTTTAAAGAGCAAAATGAAAAAAAAGCTCTCCAGCAGTCCTTCAAAAGCCGTCTTCAGCTTCAAATTTTTTTACAAAGTGAACAGTACCCTTTCATTTTTGAAAGGTTACTGTAGACTTTGTAAAACTTAAAATATCAATATTTTTTTGTCTGACCCCACCGGTACCAACGTCTTTTTATTCCAGAAATTTCTCTCTCCTCTCATTTCTCCGAAAAATTTTCTCTCTCTTCTTCTCTCTGCTCTCTCTTTTCTCTGCTCTCTCTTTTCTTTGCTCTCTGCACCTCACCACCGCCCATAAGACAGCCACCCCACGGCCACGGCTTGAAGGAGATCCCACCCCGCTGGCCACGCCGCGAAGGAGAGACCACCCCAGCCTGCCGCGGTGGCTTGCCGTGGAGATCCCTGCCGGTCTGGAGGTCACCCACGGCCAAGCCTGCTGCGGTGGCTTGCCGTGGAGATCCCTGCCGGTCTGGGGGTCACGGCCAAGCCTGCTGCGGTGGCTTGCCGTGCCCGATCCCTGCCGGTCTGGGGGTCACCCACGGCCAAGCCTGCTGCGGTGGCTTGCCGTGGAGATCCCTGCCGGTCTGGGGGTCACCCACGGCCAAGCCTGCCGCGGTGGCTTGCCGTGCCCGATCCCCGCCGGTCTGGAGGTCACCCACGGCCAAGCCTGCCGCCTGGGTTGCTGAAATTTTTCTGGGTTTGGTTGCTTTGTTTGCTGTGATGAGAAATTGATTTGGCTGTGTTTGGGTTTGCTGAAATTTCTGTTAGTTTGGTTGCTTTGTTTGGTTGCTGTGATGAGAAATTAATTTGGGTAGGAGTTGGTTATTTTTGGTGGGAAGTAATGATAAAAAAGTAATTTTTAATAGAATAGAGATAAAGATAAAGAGTACTGCTGGAGTGGTTGTTTAAAAAAAAATAGAGAGTTGTTAAAAAGTGTAATTTTAAAGATAAAGATAGAGATAAATTTAAAGGACTGCTGGAGATGGCCTTAGGACCAAAATTAGAACTATTTCTAAATGTTGTAAGAGCAAGACAATAATCAAGGATCCCAAGGCAGCCTCGTTAATGGTCTTTCTTTTTTTCTTGGCAAAACAGGGACCTCCAGTGTCTTTTGGGTTGGTAACAGGTCCAAAATATGGGCTTGGGCTTGGCTATTGCAAAGAGGCCCACAACCCACTTCATTAGTTACCAATCCTTCTATATCAGCATTTCCTACCAACTCAGCAATATTAACAAAAATAGATTGCTCATTTTTCAAATACGTAAAGCTTGCTCGTCTTTGGTACGAGATATCTTCAAACAAATTCAAAGGAAAAAGAACATAAAGGAACGCGTTGGCAGCCTGGCTTTGATTGATTGAAAGACAAAATATGAGGGAGAGCTAACTCTTTTGCTAATTGAGCATAAACCCCAAGGCCTAAGAAAATTAGCATTAGTCATGTTTGGTTGCTGAGAACATGTGGAGAGAAATGTTAAGATTTTAGGTGTGGGTGTTGACATCACTAGACTATCTCACTCAAATCCCTTGTCTACTATTGAACCTCTTATATGAAACTCAACAAGGACTAAAAATACACTCCTATATGAAAATCAAGTAAAACATTGGGGCAATGCTCATAAGTCCGTTAGAGAAAAGGAAACACAAAATGCAAAATTCTCTATGGAAATGCAATTTTTCTTTATCTTTTTCTTTCTTTTTTTGGCTAAGTAAACAAGGGGGTTTGAACCCACACATCTACACTACAAAGAGTACCAATAGTATTGGGCTATCACTCAAACACCACAAAATTATCTACTATATAATAAAATAAAGCTCTGAAACAAATGAAGGCTACCAAATAAGAGCAGCTTCATCTTTGAAGAGCATGGGGCTCCATGGTTTGGGCCTAGAATACCTTGACCTATGGCTTATTAATTATAAAGTTCTAATGGGTCGAAGTCAACCCAATCCCATTCACACCCTCCACTGCCACACAACTTTTCCCAACAAAAAAAAAAACCTAGGGAATGTTTAAGGGACTAGCCAATTTACCTATGTGCATAGGCATTTCATCCAAAGAATTTCTTTTAAATTTTTTAAGATGATACATATTAATAAGGTACCCAATTCCTACTAGCAATTTGTTTCCGCTATAGCAATACTCCAATAACGAGGTGTATAAATTGTAATTGAGAGACTAATGATTTTGGTACTTCTGACTTTGTTGTAGGAGAGGTCAAACTATAGTAGATGTTATAAGGAAAAAATAAAAAAATAAATTATTACCAATTTTACTACAAAATGCTTAGAAATTGTATATGACAATGATTGTGATTGATGTCACATCAACTACTTATTAAATATTTTTCTTTTTGATCTTGTGTTTAAAAGTTGACACCTGTCATTTTGTAAACCTAATGATATAAAATTTGTAATAACCCTAAAACCAACTCATGTTATAAATGACATGTTGAATTTGATTGCTCAACTGTGGTGCACTGTATTCACCTTTCGTTTATGGTTTACTTTAATGATTTGAATTTAATGTTGATCTGTTCTTTGGTACTACTACTTATCAAAAATGATGAAACAGAGTCAAGGAATTTAGATGCTGTTGTGATGGGAAAGTTACATGTTTAATGGCATTGTCCAAACTGGCTTGATATTTCGAAATGTAAACTCATTACTCATGGCATGATAATCCTATACATACCGACAGACACAGCATTCCTCGTTCTTAATGGATTGCATGTGGAATTAGCACAACCAGTAAACAATTTTAGCTTGTGAACCTTCTTATTCCTTGCTCAGTTTTTATGTTCTTGTTTTCCTAAGTTTACTTTCACTACCAGTTTGCAAGTGGTGAAGTTGAATTTCTCATTATTCAAATACACCTCTTTGCGTTTCTAACCTTTTTTTTCTTTTTCTTTTTTTTTTTCTTTTTTTTCGAGAAAAGCATTTAAAGGCTTGGAATTGAAACAACTGCTAACATCCACCCATGTGAAACCTATCTAAGCAACCTTCTCCATAACACTCACACCTATCAATAGAGGCATTTCTACCAAAGAGCATAATGCAATCAGTGTGTCTTCCTAATTGATCAACTTTTTTGAATACCAGTAGACCTTAATAGTTAACAATGATAAGAAACTATACATAAAAAGTCATTATGACCTGATCCCCGAATTTAGCCAATGTGACCATCTCCAAAAGATTCCAATAAATCAATGTAATACTGGGTAAAATAGTCCACTTTACATTCAACGTCAATCATAAAGTAGCTGAAAATTTGAAATGAAATTGAGTTAGATAAAACTGCAAATCAAAGGCTTAAATTTCTGCATCTCACTATCAAGTAAATTTTGAAAGAAAAAAATAATGACGATGGCCTTACTAGATAGAAAATTACAGTACTCACCACCGTGGTAGACTACAGTTTCAATCACTATGTGTAATGCTGTCAAAATGATTCTTTAAGCAAAGATAATTTGATGGCTGAATATAAAGTCTCAAAGAACAATTTTCCACACATTGGTCAAACTGATTAAAACTCAACCGCATCCCTAACCATATTTTGTAAACTGGTATAGGGCCCCTCTTTTTTTTCTTTTT
Organism: Fagus sylvatica; assembly: GCA_907173295.1. Lineage (NCBI taxonomy): Eukaryota > Viridiplantae > Streptophyta > Magnoliopsida > Fagales > Fagaceae > Fagus > Fagus sylvatica. The sequence continues at coordinate 6,449,336 of OU015762.1, read as the reverse complement.
CTTTTTTTTTGTGGATACCAAGCCAAAAAGCAGCAAAACAAAATGTCGTTAATACATATGATGTTTAACATAAAAGTAACATAAAAAAGACGAAGCTGCAGAATTGGCAAGCTGATGAGCATTAGTGAGGATTTGCCAAGGGCTTGATGAAACCAGAGATTAGAAAATTGGAAATGCAAACAGCAATATCTTTACAGCTCGTATCTCGCAGCTTGGTGTTATAAGAGCTTGCACCTCAGCTTTCAAACGTACAAGTGCAGCCGCCACGCCTTTCTTAAGTACATAGGATAAGGCTTCACAAATTGTGTGACAAAGCATGCCCCTCACTGGCAACTCTTTCTTTTGCTATCAACTTCCCCTAAGATCAACACTTGCCACACCAGACAATCAACAAAGTGTATTTTATTGCACACAGTAGGTTTACAGCTTCTTAGAGAATGATTCTCATCCATTGCGTCTTGACAAATCCTGACCATGTGTCTGCAGTAGTTAAGAGCTTGAGAAGCATTGACAACCCTTCCTTCAAATATGGCCACATTTCTGCATTTCCAAATACCCCAAAGAGTGGCTGCAATAACAAGAAAAACAGAAGAAAAAATATGAGCATCTGTGATGCATCTCTCCACCCAAACAGAGAGCCAATTACTAATGGAATTTTATTCAATAAATTCACCCAAGACCAAAAAGGAAACAACAGAACAAGCAGAGGAGTGGCATATATATACTTAACATGAAATGAAGACGAGAAAAATATTTGTAATTACCAGAGGTGCAAAATGAGTTGAATTGCTTTTGCCGGCTCTATGTTCTCAATGGTTCAGGAATCAGGACATCAATAACAACTGGTTGGCCTCATTTAGGTTGAATAACAAATGAAAATCTTGCCAGATCAAAGAAAGGGACACTGAGGTGGTATACTCGTATATTGGGAGGGTTTAATCATTCTTCCTTATGCTTGCCAGATCTAGCATCAACAATAAATTTTTACTTTTTAAAATCAATAGTATGGAAGGTTGTTTCCACTGGGGTGGTATATTTTTACTTTCAATAAAATCAATAGCATCCGTAGAGCATATCTCCACCCAAATAGAGAGCCAATTAATAATGGAATTTGATTCAATAAACTCATATCTAATAGTGAGCTCTTATTTAAACTTAAGTGCTCTTGCAATCTAATGAAATGGTCAAGATCAGCAAAAGTTATGGAATGGTCAAGATCATTTATCATATTCTAATATAAGGGTAGTACACATTTTAATGAAAATATGATATTTCATTTCATACCATGACTGCTTTGGAATAAGTGAAATATCTGTCCATTTAGTGCACAGGTTACAATGTTTCAATCATATGTGCAAGGCATAATCTTTGATTGAAATGACATCCCACTTAGGATATAAGTTACCACAAACTATATAATATAGTATACTGAAGTGAAAATTTGATAAGAATCAAATGAGATTTTAATTATACTCTAATTTTGTGTCAATTAATTGTCATCTCAAATTAAATTTTAAATACTTTAATTTTATGTCAAGTGTTTTTAAAACTACAATTTAGACAACTTTTAACTCATTTAAAATTATTTTCAGCCCATTTAAAACTACTTCCAAATCATTTAAAATCAATATAATTTTTTTTACCAAAATTTTATTATTAATTTAAGTACAAATTTCAATGAAAAACTACATCATGTTCTAAAAAATTAGTTGTTCTTAATAACTTAATTTATTGTATCACAATGACAAAATTTACTTTAAGACTTAAAAACTATGTATTTAAATAGGTTAACAATCTACCTTTTAAAAAAAAGGTAAAATGGATTGCCCTAAAAAATCTAAAACTAAAATGGATCAACTAAAAATAAACAATTGACATATTCTACCCAATGTCATTCTTACAAAATCTATTATTTAGATAGTGATATAAAAGTAAGATTGAGGACTTGTTTATTTTTAAAGTCCAAATAATTTAATATGCGTGTTTCTAATCTCATCATGCCACGTCCTCATGGCCTAAAAATGTGACCTCAAACCTCAGGCTCGGAATCCGCAGCAAGTAGGTTCGGTCCTTTTATTATCCACTTTATTTTATTTTCAATCATTCACTGGATCTCTCACACCCTGAAGCTGAGAACGCGGATTGGTGCTCTCAAATCTTAATCTGAGTATGTAATAATATGCATCATGGAATCTTTGTTTGGTTTGGTTTTTTGTTTTGCAAATGTTTCTGTTGTTGTTTTGTCTCGTTCTGTTGTCATATTTGTTTGTCTTAGTTCCCAGGTTGTTGGGTACTCGAAATGTTTGGTCGTTGACTCGTTTCTAGAATATTCTCTGATCATGGTATTATGTGGTTTTAGATTTTGTTATATGGGTTTCCTTTAGATTATTTTCTTGCTGCTTGTTTTTTTGGATAACAAATTGTTGGGTTTTCTCATACTTTGTGTGTTTGATCAAATTTCTTTTTTATAGGCAGAAATGGAGTTAAACCAAAGAATTTTGGTTCAAAATTGGTTTTTTGTTGGCTAGGATTGTTCCATGAGGAATATTCAATAATGGGTTGATGTATAATGGATTTTAATTTTTTGATTATTTGTGTCAATCACAAACAATATGCTGTAGATTGGCTATTAAGTATTTTGTGAATGCATTTTGATGTCTAAGCGTGTGTTTTAGAATGAAAAATCTTTTGGATTCTCTGAGGTGTCTTCTATGGTGGTAAATGTTTGGGATTCACTTCAAAAGATTCAGTGTCATCCCCTTTAGAAGTCATACCTAAAGTAGCTTTTCTTGGACTTCTCTTTTTAATAAGTAAAATAATTTTATTTGAAAGAGGTGCTAGTTTGAATACACAATGTGTGCATTGAACCACTTCTAAGTAATCAAAATCTAAGATTCAAAAGATCTAAAAACTCAAGATAATATGATGGGGGGATACTGGGCCCAAGGTAGTCATCCAATCATACATAGAACTAATAATCGATTGGTTAAGAACGTGATTTGGGTGTTCAACCCCATCAAAAGTTCTACTGTTTTTTCTCTGGCCAAATTGTCCACAATACACTTAATGGTATTGCTTTACATATCTAGGACCTTTTTACTTAAAAGAAATACTACTGCATGCTTTACTTGACATGGTTAGCTGCAAAATTGAAAGTGGTTTTTGCCTAATGCATTACATAATTGGAAAATGCTTTTATGTTATCTTTTCGGTCTGATTTGGACAGCATTGATCTAATTGACTAGCCAAAGATGGAATTGATATCATTAGCCAAAGAGGATAATGATGATGGTGGCATTGACAGTATAGCCTTCGATCTCAGCACTTATGAAGGGCACCGTTCCTTAGAATCTCAGCTTGATGAAATGTTTCTGTTCTTCGAAGATATAGTAAAAACTAAATTGGCCCCTACTGCTCCTAAAAATCAAGGGACGCCTCTTAATGGTATGCTTTAAGTTCTCTTTATTAGGATATGATGAAAGTACTATTGCATTTCTTATTTATTTTTTAGTGATCTCTGGATTGTTTTTTCCATTTCACCCAATGGCAATCTTCCAAACACTGGTGAAATACGCTAGAGATCCAGTGTATATAGCCACATGATAACTGTGTGAAACACAGTTGATTTTGTATTTACTTTCTCTTTTTATTGATTAGCTCTCTTTGTTGGCAAAATCCATTGGCAAGAAAGCATATCATGCGTACCAAGCAAGAGCTTGTGACTTTTGAAGGTTTTTATTCGTATGCTATGTCTTTCTACTTCCATTGGTCGCCTAAATGACATTTGAATCTTAGCAGTTCCCAAGTATTTGTTTTACTGTAAACATTATCTCACTATATCGTTTTTAACTGGAGTCCTAACCTTAATATCTGATTCTGTATTTAGGTGTTGAAGAGGATGCTAAAGCTTTTCTCTTGAAGCTGAGTGCATCAAAATCTCCAAAAGAAAGAGGTCCCAATTCCCCAGTAGGGCATGCAAAGTACCAACAGAAGCCAGTCCAGTATGTGAGCCCCAAATCCACTCCCCGACGAATTCAACAGCCTCGCTGAAAAGTTCCTCATGAAATTTCAGGTTGTGTCTCTTGCAATGGCACTGAAATGAGTAGTCTCACTTTAAATTTGATCTTTGTACATAAGGTTGCAACTTTGTGTATCTCTTGTTGTCAGTTGCCTTATTTTTCTTTCTGCCTAGTCAAAGAACTTGACTGAAACCGTGTGGAAAGAATGGTCCAACTCTGTAGAGAAGTTTGTAAATATCACGAGTTTCCCATCTTCAGTGTTTTTAGTACTTTGTTAAACATTGTGTGGAATGCAGCCCTTGCCTAATGTTCAGTCCATTGCTTTCTAATGCTCAGCTGTGTGCAAATTTGATTGCTTGATTCACTGTGGGAATTGTAGCTTCCTTCTAAAGCTTTCTGCTAGAACTGAGCAGTGGCATGCATATGTTTTTTGCTAAAATGGCAGCCTAAGCTCAGTTGTTGGTACTCCTTATTGTGGCTAATGATAATTGCATGGCTATGTGGATGATCCTAAAGCTTGATTGGCTAAGAATGAGCTTGATTATTGGTTTAAGTATATGGTAACTTCCTGTTTAGAAACCACACCTAAAGAGTTTTGAAGTTAAACCAGCATTAATATTGAACCCAGCTTGATATGTCTCCGAAAATCCCTGAAAACTCATCCATTTTGTCGACTTCCTTTTTGGATGATGTTACAGTTACTAGAAATTTTATTACAGAGGTCTTAATCTTATAAACTTTGATGTGATGCAAGATAATCATTGTTACCTCAGTTTGTTATCATTTTATAATAAAATCGATAATAGCTTTACCAATTTCATTCATTTTTTGGCAATAAGTGAATTTATTTTTTAGAAACTAGGTAACAACTTACATAAGGGGATGGGAGGCCAAGCTTTGTTTTTACCTTTCTTGAGTCAATTGCATAACTTGCTTTCGGTTCATCCAAAGCATTCAAAGCCACATCAATGATTCTGATTACAATGCAAGTGATGCAATTTACAAGAAGAGTATGAATGTTTGTTTCATTAATGGTCGTTGGTGAAGCCAAAACTTCAATGGGGCTTTCTTCCAAGTTACTATGCTAGAAAGTGAAAAGCTTTTTTCAAGTGCAAGTTATCTAAGCCAGGCTTGACCTAATTTCTATAACATCAGTGAAACTTGAGACCTCAGTCCAATACAAGTCCTCATTTGCATGCCTTGTTAAATACTACTAAAACAGCTCACCAAACCCACCAACTACACATACATGCTAGAGGATAACGCAAACCCAAAGTTTAGCTTTCAATCATTTTCCCATTCACATCTTGAAAGCTAAGAAGACTACATTATATTGTGGCATGGTTTCAAATGTGTCAGACTCACAAACTGAAAAAACATGATACTAAATTTGAATAAGTTTTGTCCTCGAGTCCGGTTAGAATTTATCAGATACAATAAAATACATCAATATATGTATTGTTGCCATGGGATCAATAGTCCATCTCTTGTTTACAAGTTACAACTCTACATTGTTAAGGAAAATGTCTCAACTTTTGTGATCATCAAGATTATGTTTGTTTAGGTCGTTTGGTACAGATTTTTGAAGAAGCAATCTTTGCAAAATTTTAGACAAAAACAAAATTGAAAAAATTAAGTATCCCTCCCTGGTCCCTTCCCATTTTTTTTTTTTTTTTTTTTTAAAGCGCCTTTTAGTTTAAAACTTCAATAGTGTTAAACTTAAGTATGAACATTCAATCAAAATGCCCACAATTTTTTTCACAACTTCATAAAGTGATAAATTATGATTAGAGCAACAACACTTTTTCATGGAGGCATCATTTACTCCATTTTTATTATGCATTAATCATAATAGATCACGTTAACAATTGTGTGTGAAAAAAATATTATATTTTAGACTTATTGAAAATAAAATAATAATAATAAATGCCTGAAGTACCAATCCCTTTAAAAAATCACTCTTTTATTAAAAAAAATAAAACGTTTTTTCTATACCAAACATTTTCCTTACTGATTGTCTCATCATGAACATGAGATTTGTTTGACCAAAAACTCTTTCATAAATTAATTGTAAGATAAATATTCTTGCACACTAAGATATGCACACATCACCTAACGTAACGTGGACATCAATTTTCACAAATATCCATAATTTATAAATATACATCCACATTTTAGATAATATATATGAATTATGTGTATTGATAAATACAAATGCCCTTAATTATAAAGACAAAACTAGAAATTTCAGAAAGCTTTGAGAGCTCATGACTTTCCAAGCATGTATTTAGTAGTACTACTACTACCATCCCTGTTTCTCTCACGGGTTAGGTTTAAGATTTGACCCACCATGAGTATGAGATTTGTGAGATTAGAATTTTTTCTATCAATTGTAAAGAAAAAAAAAAATTCTATCTTTACGTTTTATCAAGGTTCTAACTCCTAACGTCAAAAAAAACAAAACTACATGTTACCAACATTCATATCACAAATTTAAAACTACAACCGACTTTGGCAGCGCAAAGTACGCATCAAAATTACGCCAGACATCATTCTGACATTCTTTGTATCGTTTTTTCCCTCCACCGCCATGCAGAGCGTGCACCTATTATGGCTTGTATTGCACCTTAAGACATACAAATCTGGACTGTCTTGCCGAGTTGCTGCTATGTAATACAATAATTTCACAATAATGTTAAGATGTCAAGTTATAAATGGTAAATAATAAAGTGCAATAAGTGATGGGTCTAAATGAGATCTAATAAAAATCTCTGCGAACTCAGTATTCTTTGTGAAATTGTTGTGAAAATGTTGTGTCTGTATCATTGTCCATTTTATTTTTATCTTTTTCTTTAAAAAAGGGTGAAGGGGGGATTAACGTGATCATAATAATTTTCTATAGAGAAAGAAACTAATACAGTAATACCTTTTTTTTTAATAAAATAGTAGATAATAAAGTAATACCTGAGAAGCTTAACATAGATGAATGATTTTGCCATGAATTTATTAATAGTTGTAACTTGCAAGAGTCTTAGTGTAGTTTTTTTTGTTAAAGTTAAGCTTATTTTGTGGGTCTTATACAGACTCCACAAAAAGTCGAGCTTATTTCCTATTTCATTTTAACTTTTTACTATTGTACTTTAAAAAAAAATAAAAATAAAAAAGCTAATCTTATTTCTTAATGAACTTTTTGTTATATTGTTTTCATCAATTTATCTTATTTCTCAGTTAGCTAAATGAGTTGATGCACAAATAGAGTAGTTTATGTGTTAATGACCTTTTTCCATTAAAAATAAGAAAGGGTACCTAGTCTTTCTTTTCTGTTTTTATTTGCACCCATTCCGGGTGACTTCAACCCTCCAATTTCTTGGGGGACACATTTCTTCCATGTGAAAAGTTAAGGGGGGAGGCATAATGAAAGGAAAAGGTGGGGTTTAAAGGAGCTATTGTTACTAGTTATTACAAATTTAAAAAATGATATACTTGTAGCCGACCATTTTCACTCTTTCAGGACCAAACGTGTTTTAAAATTTTAATTTAGAGCAAAAGAACAAGATTACTAGTATTTTAATCAAGATTAGTATTATTTTGACCTTACATAGTGGTTTCAATAATCAAAGCTGGTGGTTCTATGAATAGAACCTAAAAGCTTATGATTATATATATTAAAATATAATAACAAAGCTCATATATATATATATATATAGATATATGAGCTTGATTAGGTTAAAAATAAGTTTGTGATTGATGTGTTAATTACGAGATACATGTGAGCAATGAAAATTAACGAGCTACCAAATCCAATTTAACTATGACACAATTCTCCCTTTTGTCTTTTTTTTAATTGATGCTATCACAATTGGTCAATTACTTAAAGATTTCTGGTGGTTATTAACAGACAAAAAATATTCGAAAAGTGTGCTTTTAATGTTTTTTATCAATAATGTATTGCACCAAAAAATAAATCATTTCTTAAGACAGAATGTTTGGATTTGGAAGTTATTATTAAGAAATAAGCACTGTTGCATTGTGACCTAAGCTTGGGTGGAGTTGGACTGGGATGGTTCTTTGGTTGAATATTAAATTTTTTTTTTTTTTTTTCTCCTCAAAAAGACATTGCAGTGTATAATGTCTTTTCTTATACTCAAAATTTAAAGTTACAATACTTCTAATTATGACATATACTCTATAATAATTGTGCTCTACCATAAATATGAGATTAGAACACTTGCAAATTTAAACCATAACAAGTGGGATCCTTCAACTTCAGTTGAATGATTGATAACTCAACAGTTGGGAGAGAAAGATTTGGTTCTCCTAGTAAATGAGAGCAAGATACAAGACTCTGAACAAATGGTAATATTTAAAACTTTCCTGACTAAATCTCACATTAAGACAAAAAAGAAAAAGGAGCCAACTTAATTATACTATAGATGTAGGAATATATTAGAATTATACTAATGCAATAATGTGAATGATATATACTGAATCATTCATGTATGTACCATGCTACCATCCAATCTATGCTTGCAAGGAAGAGAGATTTGATATTGTGGTCAAATTATGATCTAAGTTGATTCTAGAATTTGGATTTCAATATGAAAAATGTTGAATTAATGTAGTTAATTTGTGTATAAAGTATAAATTCCTATTTGGATTTTGTAAGCAACCATCCTATTATAGTCTACATTTTACTTTTAGTCAACAAAAATACTATTCGGGCTGATTGAGTCTGAAAAGAAAACAAATTATTATTCACTTCATACTTCATAGTCAACTTGGATTAGATTTACTTAGATTGCATAGAGTGAAGTCAAGCTCAAATATTTTCCAGCCATATACACTAGTACACTAGGGCTAGGCACATCATTCTAAATTATTCTAATCTATGAAACAATAAGAAGGTTAAAACTGATGAATGTAAGTAAAACAACTTAGATTAGATTTACTTATATTGCATAGAATCAAGTTCAATTATTTTCCAGCCGAATACACTATACACATCATTCTAAATTATTCTAATCTATGACATAATAAGAACGTTAAAAATGATGAATGTAAAAATTGTGCGGATCCACCACCAGGCGCCAGGGCCACAGTGTCTCTTGGACTTTAAGTTTTTTATTTTTTATTTTTTCTACAAAAAATGTATCACTAAGACTTGAAAATTATAATTTACTAGCTAGTTGCAGTCTTTTCAATGCATGAAAAGGTTTAAATTAAATATTTAGATATGTATATACAAAAAATTACTTTAGAAGGTAGAGTACATAATATTTTTTGGTATAATTATTTTTTATTTTAATATGAAAAAGTTTAAATGAAGTATTTATACATGTATATAATAAAAATTTATCCAGAAAGTAGACGTAGTTTTATTTTGCTACTATAATTTTATTTATTTAATTAATTAATTAATTATTATTATTAAAAAAAAAATAGGAAACTATATCTTATTTCCAACTACCCCAATAAGAGTAAGATTTTTTTCTTTTGATGCAGCGAATGATTTTTTTATTTTTTATTTTTGCTAAATATAAGAGTAAGAATATTGATGAAACAGGTAGATGAAGAAAGAGGATCTATTAAAAAAAAAAAAACTTACTTAATAATTAGTAACCCATTTTATAATAAGTAATTGTAATGAATTTTTTTTTTTTTCAAAACATATTCGATTTATTTGGTTTGTAACTTTTCAAAGTTTAATTTTACTCTATAAGCAATGCTACAGATATAACATTTTCACAACAATACTATATTGTCAAGTTTTTATTAGTCCTCATATAAACTCACCTTAAGATACAACATTTATCCAACTTATTTTGTCAACTAAGCTCGTTTTAGGCTTTCCTCCCTGTAATAATTTTCCACTCTCCCAAATAAGCACTTATTGCACAATTTTAAGCACAACGATACTATAGACACAATAAATTTTATAATTTTTTTTCATAAATTGTAATTAGTGTAACATCAATTTTACTAAACTCATCATTAATATCACTTTTATTATATACTAATCACAATCGATAAATTAATCAGGACAGACAGACATTCCTAGGCATGCTAATTGGTCAACGAAACAACATGATAGAAGAAAACCCAACAGCTCCGAACCTTCATTGATTAAAAGAACAGTACTGTGTGGTCCCTCTAATAAACCTAACTTTACAACGTATATCCAATTCCTATTTGTCAAAGTAGCCGTTGCACCCCCACTCCTTTTTTAAATATATTCATCCAAAATCCTTTTCCAACAAGAAATCCATGTCCCTCTTTATTTCCCTCTTTACAACTACGCTCCTCTTCTCACTCTCTTTCACATCTCTCTTTTTCTCTTCTCTTGTCTCTCTTTCTTTCCCTCTTTCTCTATCTGCCACCAGCTTTTATCTCTCTCTTTCTCACATACTCTTTGCAGTTTTCCCAATGGATTTCCCAGTCTTGGAAACCAAGCCTACAACCCCATTATTGTCTGCAGCAACAAGCAGTAGCAGCATTAGCAGTGCCACCAGCAGTGAGACCGATGAGAGCCCGGTGACATCCCTTCGATTCGAGCCTCGGGATGTCAAGTATCAATTTTCATGCATACCCTTTTCAGGGTCTTGCTCATATAGATCATTGGCGGTTCTTTCAGGTCATATTGGCTCAGTTTCTTCCTTGGCCTTATGTGGTGAATTCATATTGAGTGCTTCGCAAGGCAAGGATATTATAGTTTGGCAACAGCCTGATTTGAGGATGTTTACCAAATTTGGACAAGGAGATGGATCTGTTAAAGCGCTTGTTTCTGTTGGGAACAAGGTCTTCACAGCACACCAAGATAGTAGGATTAGAGTCTGGAAGGTGTCAAGAAGCTCAGAGAATGTGTTCAAACTTGTTGACACTCTTCCAACTACTAAGGACTATTTGGGGAAGTTCATGAAGCAAAGCAATTATGTCCAAACTAGGAGGCACCACAAGAAGCTGTGGATTGAACATGCTGATAGTATTTCTTGCTTGACAGTCTATAATGGTTTGATTTATTCAGGGTCATGGGATAAGACCCTTAAGGTGTGGAGGCTATCGGATTTGAAGTGCTTGGAATCGATTAAAGCACATGATGATGCAATTAATGGGTTGGTGGCAAGTAAAGGGGTTGTGTATTCTGCTTCAGCTGATGGAAAGATTAAAGCTTGGGGCAAGGAGGGGAAGAATTCACATTCTTTGAAGGGGATTTTGGAGGGTCATAAGGATGTTTCGCTTAATTCGGTTATAGTTTCCGACGATGGAAGATGGGTTTATGGAGGAGGGTCAGATGGGTTTCTGATGGGGTGGGAAGGGAGTGTGGATTTTGTGAGTTGGAAATTGGTTAATGAGACAAAAGCTCATCAAATGGCTGTTCTATGTATGTGTCAAATGGGTGAATTTTTGTGCAGTGGCTCAGCTGATAAGAGTATTGGTATATGGAAAAGAGAGGCTTTTGGTAAGCTTAGTAAAATTGGAGTCATAAGTGGGCATGAAGGTCCAGTCAAGTGCTTGCAGGCATCACCTAGTAATATTGGTGGTGGATTCTTGCTCTATAGTGGAAGCCTTGATAAAAGCATAAGAGTTTGGTGGGTTCCTAAGCACACAGCTAATAGAGATGATCATGATACCTCTTCAAAGGAAAGTATCATTTTGTGTTAGAAATTTTTTGTTTCAAGGTTTGAGTAATGAAGCACCGGTTCCCTTTTTTAGTGTCTGCAGTGCTTCCAAAAGTGTTCTTGTAGTAGTTGCATATTGTCAAATAGTCATACACATATCAGAGTTTGTGGAGAATCAAGCACAAAAAGAAGGGGCAGAGTTTGAAGCCTTACTTGTCTTAGAGTCGGTTTTTGGGTTTTAATTTTTTTTTTTTTTTTTTTTTTTTTTATTGTGTTTATAGGATAGAATCTGGGGGATATGGTAAAGTGGAGTGATATTTATTTGTGTTTTTGTTTTTCCCTTTTTTTCAGTTTTCTTTACAATCTGTATACTTGTTATCAAATGTAATTAGGGATTCTTGGTAATCATTCAATTGGGAATCAATTATATTCTTTGTTGGTTACATGATTATGTTGCAGCTTATACTTATTGTAGTTTAGTGAAGAATAATCAAGTCTTATTGGAAACTTGTGCCTGCTTTAGGACAAAGATTAAGCTAAACCGGACAAGAATTAGGAAAAAGGAACCTAGAACATGGCATTGCCTTGAAACATAACACTATTACCCCACCACCAATATTTAGGAGAGAATACTATGATGTTATTAAGAAATCCCAAAAGCTTTACCAACCACATAACAATAATACCGACAGTTTGCTTATAGTTAATGGCTAAGGAATCTTTTCCTCCAGTCTCCATCATATGTTTTTAATTTTATTTATGTTTTGTCGTTCTTAATCTTCATTTATATATTCTTCACTTTTTTTCCTATAAGATTTGTGAAGATTATAAAGGAACTATCCAAAAATTTAAATCCGAATATGATTTTTTTAGTGCTTTCTTTCTTCCCCATTCTAAACATCTATAGTTCTCTACTTTGTAAGTTTTTAATCTTTAGCTTCACTAAAAAGCTAGGGAATTTTTTATTTTTAATTTGACAGTTATAATAATGGGAGATGGATATTATATCTAAAAAATTGAGGGAAAGTAGATCTCAATTGGTAGATTTTCCATTGCTTAGTGTTTGAAGGTGGAAATAGAAATTTTAAAACTTTATTTCACAAGATCGTAGGTGATTGGATTAACTTATTTGTTTATGCACATTTTTTTCTTTAACTTTAATTATTTTTTGGTACAACTATTATTTTTCCAAATTTCAACAAAACATAAAATGAGTGTGTTTAAATACGCTTTTTTGATTGCTTATTTGCTGAAAAATATCATAGAAATGAGTGAGAAATTTTTTTTTTTTTTTTTGTTTTGTTTTGAAGTGGACCCCGCCAAAATAAGCCCAAAAAGCTAGTTTTTTTGTGCTTGCCAAAGGCAGACATTAGTATTTCACTGCTGAAGATAGAAAAATTGAAAATTTTCTAATTATCAGCAATTTCAAAAGGTAGATGTTAAGATTTCATAAGGGCTGTCCTCTGTCAAGTATCATAAAAACGATGGGGGTTTAATCTGTTTGTTCATTTTACTTTCTGCAAGTATCTTTTCTGCTCCATATATTTGATGAGGATGTAAATTAAATAAAATAAACTGAGTCTTACTCCTGTAATTGCTAATTAGCTTACTACCTTAGAAAAGTAATAAATCCCACTAATGAGGCTCTTAGCTCAGCTGACTTTTACTTTTCCAAAGAGCAAAGCATCTTCAATTGTTTTTCCCCCCCTTTTCTTGGCAATGTCCATCCTCAGTTAAGAACTTTCTAATGGTGAAAAACCAAACTGTAACATCATTGACTGACCCTTTTGTTGAATGGTCGGTTTGGTTTTGGTATAAAGAAGTATAGAGCTTTATTCAACAAAGAAGAAGCATAGAGCTAATAGTAAATACCATTTTTCCTTGTATTGGCCCACACAAAGTCTTAAAAAGAGGGAGACTGTTCATTTATTCATCTTAAAGCAACCATTCAGCTTGTTGAAACAGCAAGCGGTTAACCAACAGTTTTCTTGGTTCAACAGCTGGTCTGCAGTTGTTGTTGCAACAGTGAACCATGAACTGTTGCATTGGACCACAAAAGGCCCATTAAAGAGCTAAAGAAAACTGCTAAGGTCATGCATGATTTCATGTGAATGCAAGCAAGGTACAAATGTACAATATAAAGCAGCAACATTTGGAAGTTGATGCATATAATAACTTGTTTGTGGAGCCTTGAAACTATTTTTTTATTTCTCCATAGAGAGACCAACTGCTCTTTAAATTGGACCACCCTTTGCTTTTTGTGTGTAAAACATTCCTTTGGTCAATATATATATAAAAATGAAATCAAAGCAGCCATCCCAAGCAATAAGAAGAAAACTTCAAAAAAGATACAGCCAATCTGCACCATATTTTAAGTGTAGTCTCTTTTATAGACTATGAGGGACCCCCCAGAAGTTCAGGTAACTAGGCTATTTCTGGGGAAGAAACATTTATAAATTCACTTGATTAAGCTGACCAAACGGCATGTTTAACTTATTTAAAATGTGTGAACATGGATAAAACTCAAAACCACATTCAATTCAGGAACATCTAGGAAAGGTAGTAATAATTAAAATAAACAAGTGGTTAACACACTAACTTTTTGAAATCTTTCATATGAAGAGGGTTTTTTAGCCGGACATTCAGTAGTAGTAGGTATTAAGGTTGTATGCAGGCATTGTTATTTCTTCATGTATTACCATTAGACAAAAACGCATACTAGAAGTCGTAGGTATTGAGGTTGTTTATACGCGTTGTTAGAGCATCTCCAACACTGTTATTCATTTTATCTCCACATGTGGACAATTCTTCACATGTGGATAGTCATTTTTACAACTTCACTCCAACACTACTCTTTATTTTATCTTCATTTTTATTAAAATAATATTTTTATTATTTTATTTTAACTTTTTTTTTCTCTCTCTTCATTTTCCTTTTCTCTTTCCTCATTTTTTTTTTCTTCTTCTTCGCTGTGCAACTCCCAAACCCACGGCAACCCCGGCAACCCCAAACCCACGGCAACCCCACGGCAGCCCCAAAACCCAAGACCCACCTCAAACCCACCCAAACCCACGGCAACCCCACGGCAGCCCCAAAACCCAAGACCCACCTCAAACCCACCCAAACCCACGGCAACCCCACGGTAGACCCACGGCAACCCCAAAACCCAAGACCCACCTCAAACCCACGGCAACCCCGAGATCAACCCACACCCAGATCAACCCACGCCCAAAAACCCAAGCCCACCCCGAGCAAACCGAAGCCTAGATCGCAAACCCACGGCAACCCCAAGGATCAACCCACGCCCAGATCGCAAACCCACGGCAACCCCGAGATCAACCCACACCCAGATCGCAAACCCACGGCCACCGTCAACCCAACCCCGAGACAGTGAGAAAATCCCAACCCCGAGACAGTGACGAGAGCTACGGAGAACAGAGGGAGAGAACCGGAGAACAGGGAGAGCTACGGAGAAGAGAAGGGAGAAAAAGGTGAGGAGAGAGAAAATTTTCGGGAAAATGAGAGGAAAAGAAAGAAAAAAAACTTTATATAGGCCGGTTAAAATAAATTAAATATTCACTGAAGGATGAACAGTGACTATTCAGAAATGAATAATCACTGTAGCATTTAAGGATGTGGAGAACGCGCTGAAGAGTCTGTTGGAGCTCGTTTTTGATGTTTTGGCTCTTCAGATGCAAAAACGATACTAGATATCGTAGGTATTGAGGTTGTTTATACGCTGTTATGTCTTTATATATTACCATTAGACAAAAACACAGACACAATAAAAACAACCTCCACCAAGCTTTAGTCCCAAAATTTTGTAAATTGGTTATAAATCCTCAACAAACTAGTAAGGATTGATCATATGTATTCTTTTCCGTCATTCTATTATATCCAAAGTAATATATAGTCTTTTCTTGATCAAAACTTAATTCAAAGGAATAAGATTCTTGCATGCTTTAATATGCATTATGCATGCTTTAATATGCACTACATTATCAGAAATGCCAAAGAGCAATGTCAACAGCATTACTGATCATCAACATGAAAAGCATTGGTTCTTTGACCACCAAAGATTAACTTAAACATCACCTTACATTATAAACACGATTCAATTGTGCTTTTTTTTTCTTCTCAGAATGGCAATATACTTATATATGCAAGGGAACACAAATCCTCCACCTCACCCAACACCCCAAATTTATGGAGTATGGAGGTTCCTTTTGGCCTAATGGCTATTGGCACGTTTTTAGACAACATTCACATCTCCATTTCCTCATTGTAATATAATAATCTCAGTACCATATTTTGGCAACAAAAGTAAAAACTCCCATCCCAAAGGTTTAATAATCACATATATTCAATGAGAGGTGCTTTTACACTAAGCAGATCAACATTATCCAAGGAACCCTAAGTTTAGGGTTAATCTGAAACTCAACTGTCTGCTCATGGTATCATAACCAAAATTAATAACAGAAAACGATCCAGGATCAATCTAAAAGGTATAAAACCTTCATAAGAAAACAAAAATTAAAAAAGATAAAACTTTGATAAAGATAAAACAGAACAAGCATCAGGCAATACACACCCACTTTTTGAGAACAGAAAAGATCGTATAATATTAACTTCGTTAAACTTAATCATATAGTAATAACTTCGACGTGTGTTCATTACAATAGGAATCAAAACTGCATTAAATGAGTAAAAGCCAAAAGAATAGTTACAACCAGTATCACTCCCCCAACCATCCCTCATAGAACAAACATCCAGATCACTCACCAACCTTCACCAAGGACGACCCTTAGCCATGGATTTTGTGCCCGACTAGCTGAAATTTGCTAAGTGACAAATCGTTTCCATAAATTACATAAATGAGACAGGCCTCTCTCCAAAAAGATTAGTTAAACAACTAAACTCTTCGATTATACTTGTTTGTAGAAGAGGACATATGCCTGGTCATGCAACACCTTATTTGCACCAATGGCAGTGACTGATGCATCATCAAACCGTAGCCACTGACCATTAGAATAGCGAGCATCGGCTGTATAATGCCCCTTTGATGGCTCCCTCCCATGGTGAGTTATTGTAGCAACAAGTTCGTATTTTCGACCCTGTACATAGCAAAGAAAGAGAAACACCAATTAGCCTGCTAGTTTCTAATAATAACCACCATTTTTTTTTCAGCTGTGCAGTAATCCTAGCATAATAACTGTCAATAGCCATTATAAACTGTTAAAAGATTCATATCACAACTCTGGTGTTCAGCAGGCAGAGGAGTTAAATAATACCGAGAACTTGCATTCATGAAATAAAATGACACCATGCAGAAGGCAATGATTTCATTTCACATAAAGAACATGATTACAAGGGAGAATAACTGTAATGATAACATTAGGATCCTCACCTCAGCAGATGGAGAAACAAGCAGTTCACGACCCAAAACAAATTCAAGAGGAAAGTGCACAGGCTTATGCAACTTTGTGCTTCCTTGGCTTCCATAAGTAAAACGCATCAGGTGCAGAATCATTATCTTTGAAAGTGTCTGTATCTTAACAGATTTGCTAGCAGTCACAACACCAGCCTGAAAATGATAAACATTAAACAAACTGTTAACATAAGCAACATATAGTATATGAATAAACACACACATGTACACAGAGATCACATGTTATGTGTCAATGAGTGTGTGTGTGTGTGCGCAATGGAGGGACGAGCAAATTTTCTCCTCTTCCTCACTTATGCAGTAATTGATCTTGCAGATCCATACCATGACGTTAACCACCCAATAGCAATTAATGTTTCATAAAAATAAAAAATAAAAAAGACCATAGAAAAGGAATTTACCTTCCCAGTTGCTGACGCTCGGTACCCCTCAAGAGATTCTGGCACAGAAAATAAATGAAGTGCATCCTCAATAGTACGAACAGCATCAGGATAAATATCAAGGTGCAGCAAGAGAAATGGTTGAACAGTAGCAGAAGCTTTATTTCCTGCTCCACACATCAGTAAAAAGAATGCATAAAACTCATGACAAAAAAAAAACAGAGCAAGGTATTTTAGTCCCAAATTCCAGTCATATATGATAGATGCTCAAGATGGAGTGCATTCCTGGTGGTAAAGCTAATTTCCTTTTCTTTTTTTTCTTTTTCCGTATTAGTTGAATTGTTGGTAAAGCATTTCAAGAGAACTAATTTCTTTTCCACAATAATAGGAGGAACATTGAAAGAAAAAAAAAAAATTATCAGAGATATTTCCTTAGCAGGCACACATAAAGAGAACACTTAATTATTTTGTTTTTGTGATCAAGCTATTAATATTGAGTCATTCAACGTATATGAAGAAAATTCTAGTTCAAATTTTTTTTTACATATACTTGAAAATATCATATCTTAACTAATTATCTGAACTTGATGAAAACAAAACAACCTTGCTATCTAAAATCAACCCATGTTATATACATTTCAGTTGGCATACTTGTAGTAAAGTTATATAGCATGCCAAATTGTGCATTCACTTTGAAGGTCACTTCCTACAGATGATTGTTTGAGTGCAAATACATTGTATAAAATGATCTTGGTGTTTCACATAACTTTTTGTTTTAATGTCAGATTTTGATTTAACAAACAAAAATGTATATAAAATAAAAAATGAGAAAGAAAGCCTATATAGCATTAAAACAAAATAAATAAAAAGAATCAATGCCGTTGCATAAATGATGACATTACTGCCCCACCTCTTGCCTTCACCAGACTTCTCAACTGTCCTCCAAATATATGACTTAGTTCCGAAGGAACAAAACTTTGAGTTCTTGTCACTGCTGATTTGTTCTTTCGGCCAACTGTCTCCCATTCATCATCTTCAGCAGAAGAAACTAGAGACGATTTGTGCCCATTAATGCTTGAAGACTGTCCTTCAAGTTTAAGTAACTCGTCATGCAACTGATCCATGATGAAGCTAAGAAACTCCTGAGCATCTTCCTGCCTAAAAATGACAACACCAGAGACCAACTTAAATTAATCACAAATATCAAAATACAATAGAATCACAGATGATACCAACAGACACCGGGCATAAAGATTTAAGATGCAATTTCAAATTCTATTTTGTACCAACTGTAAGTGTTATAGACTTCTTTCTTTTATCCTTGGGTTATAAAAATTTCACTAAATCAGCCGGACAAAAATTACGATTACCTACCAGTGGCCTATTATCTTCTATTTTTGTTTGTATCTTTCTCTTTTTTTTGGATTGGTAAGTTACACATACTCAGTGGATTTTGAACCCACGGATTTTGAACCTACGGCCTCAACTTCCACCCATTCTTATGAAAGGGTAAGTGCCATTTTTGCTAGAGCTCATTGGCTTCTCAATTATCTCTATCTAATCTAGTATTCTCTAGTAAGAAATCTTGATAATAGCAATTCAAACTGACTCCATTTGGAAATGAGAGTTTAATAACAAAAACAGTAAACCACTCAGAGCAGCAAGATAATAAAGGTGGTCAAGTAAAAAGGAGAATAAAAAAGAGAGAATTCTAACTAGCACAGGAACATGTAAAATGAGTCAAATTATGTCCAACACACATCAATCATGAGAATTCTCCATCACACCTTACCAGTGACCATGTACGGGCACACCTTGAGGGTCCCATATTTAACAGTAAACATACCAAAAATGGTAAAAAAAAAAAAAAAACATGGCAGACATGTCACTTGGTTATTCTATAAATTTAACTACAATGAGAGATATGACAGAAGAAAATATACAATAGAAAAGATGATGATGGCAGGGGAGAAAAGAGTTCGCATAGAATGAGGACAGAGTTTATCCATGTGTCTAAGTATCTCTTTTTGTCATATATTTATTAAAATGTTATTTCCATGCACAGTTCATGTCCTGTCATTAGAAAATGTTGCCAATAGACAATGCAAGTCCATGCATGGTGTGACAGAAATGACACCACTTATTTCCAGCCAGCTAAACAGTTCTCATACACTAACAAGATTAAGGTCATGTTTGGCATGCTGTATATAAAGGCTTGCATTGAATTGTGGTATGTTGTATTTGATTGGATTGGATTGGGGTCCTTTTTTAAAAAAAAAAAAAATTTGATGCATTTTACTGCTGGAAATTTGTCGCTAACAGTAAACTTAAATAACTAGTCATTGGTGGTGGAAAGGATATAAAAGAAGGGAGGAGGTAAAAATAAAAATAAAAACTTACTGGTGGTTGGTTGCCATGCAGCAGTTGGACCTCAACAGTGAACTCAAGTGGCCAATGATTGACCACCGGTGGCAAGATTAAGAGGCCAGCGGCAATCTTAACCCATCAGCAGTGACCTTAAGTGTGACCAATTGCTGCTTTTAGACAAACTAATAAGGAACCTATAGTATCCCGACCAGCTATATTTAATAAGACTACCTACCTATTTCATTGTTATATATGCCACATGGGGGGATTAAAATATCCAAAAGAATTGTCCTATCCAATCCAAATCGTCATGCAAAAAACATTGAATATGGATCTTTTATCCAATCCAGACTCAATATACAATAACCAAACACAACCTAAGCTTATTGAACAGAAGGAAAAAGCACTGACACAGAACATGCACATACCTTGGTCTGCCTGAGATGCTACTTGGCACATCTGGAGTAAATTTTTTAAGAACCCTTTCAAACATGGCAGGCCTAAAAGGCCCACCAGTCTCAAGATTAGTTGCATCTTTCTTTAAGCTTGAACCATTTGGCATGTCAAAGTCAGCAATGAACTCTGCAAATGCAGTTGACGTCGGATAGCCAACCTAGAAAATCGAAGTACAAAATGGGCACAGAATAGGAATGTAGGTTGAGTAAATTTTGACAGTAATAACATCAAATACACAATTATGTTTTATATTTTTCTATTCAAACTGTCATCAAGATTGAGAAAATCTTCCACTACAACCGCATAAAGGCAAAAAGAAGTGATAAAAACACATTGCATCAAGAAAGTAAACCTTGGGGATGTTGCGAGTTCTCAGTTCCTGCAGAAGCTGAACAAAAGGAGAACAAGACAGGAGAGCCTGTAGAGTTGCATTAAGAAAGCATAAATTCCCTGAGTTAATTAAACCTCTAGGTAATATGTCTCTGCAAGACATAACAGGGCCATTAGATGCCTTCTGGAAGTCATCATTAGCCACAACTACAGATGAATCACTGAGACCTCCATTCTGCTCTGTGTTCTGCAATTTCAGATTCGGAAATTGATTTGAGAGATCATTGCCCACAACTACAGATGAATCACCGAGACCCCCATTATGCTGTGTGTTCTGCAATTTCAGGCTCGGAAATTGATTAGAGAGGCCATCTTCATTCTGGGATGCATGCAATGAAATTAAATCAATACCATCAGCTTCATTAACATGAGAGGAGGTGGAACTATCAACACTTCCATTTTCTTTTGGAGTTCCAAGAACTCCTGGTAAATTATGGTTTAGTATTTTAACACTATTCAATCCATTGTCCTTCTTAGGCATATGTGAGGACGGAAGACCATTTGGCCCTTTTGGAGAATCCAGCTGTCTGCTTGATTCACCATGAAGACCAACCAAAGATTTTTCAGCATCAAAATCCACTGAACCAAATTGCAATTCTTTCTTCTCCACTGGCTTTTCAGCTTTCCCAGATGACTTTTTTAGCAGCAACGACTTGGTTTCATCTTCAGTGAACGACCCAAATACTAGTACCTTCTAGATTGAACAAAAACCAACAGAAAAACAACAGTTAAAAGCAAAAATAATATTCATAATAGCTTCACAAGTCACACAAACAATCAGCATTCAAACAAGCATTACATATATAATTACACATACTACCAGATTACTTAGGAGTCCCATAATCAGTTCACAACAGAAATATTGCAGAGTAAACATATCATCATGGAAAATCTGCATTCAAGACCTACTTCTTGTAAACACCATTTACTCATGCCTGATGCAGAAAATATTTGAAATAAAAATAAAGCAAGGGAATTTCATTATAAGAGAAAAGCAGGTATTATACACTAAAGAAACAATAAAATCCTAGCCATACATGTCTTGATGATTAGCCAAGCAGGATAAATTCACCCAAGAAAACAACTGACACATGCAGAGCTGACACTAATTAATAAATATGCACTTTGTATCTCTGAATAGAATTTTGTTTTCTGCCAATCTGTTTATTTGCAATTCACATTGATTACCACATGCTAAGCTTCCATCTTGCAATCTACTTCCACCACTACAGATGGATACAAACTTAGGCACAAAAACTAAGGAAAAGAAGGTAAATTATAATTTACTGTTCTTCTATTTTCTCTAGGGGTGAACCAAACGTAGAGTAAAGGCATGAATTTGCAGGTTCAATTGCATAAAAATGTATGACAAAAAGCTCCCTAAGCAAATGAAAGGCTTCAATATTCAACTTTAATTTCCAAAACCACTTCAGATTTACTATAATAATATATCAACATTCTCATATCAGTAGATTGAAAAATTAATGGTCGGCCTTATTTTAACACACATCAGTAATTGAGAAATTCAAAGCAACAGACTGTATTTTTCTAAGCTCTACACATTTGGCCGCTAATGTGCTAAGGCCATCAAATTTGCATTCAATAATTTAAGCAGCCATGCAAAAAATAAACCAAGAAAATATAACAAAAAGAAACTACAGCTTTCTATCTTGATGAAAACTTAGTGGCATCGCTTTTATATTGGTAATTCATACACCCGGTGGTTCTTGAACCTCAGAACCTCACCCTCCACTATGAAAATAGTGTGTCCAATACATTAGGTTCCCTAATTAAATTCAAATACATAGCTGCATTGAATTGAATTGTCCTAGGAAAAGATAACACTATTTGAACTTCATCCGTCAATGCAATCATGTGTTTGAATGTGATTGGGGAACCTATGTATACTGCACTGATAACCAGAAATCCTAAAACTTGAGAGTAAATTACATCTCCAGCACACAGAAGCAACCATCCAAAATTAGTAAAATTCAGAACTTTTATTATCAACAAAAGTCAAGCAACAGCTTTCTCATTCATACAATAACTAATCCATAACATAAAACTGCAAATTCTTACTCTTTCTTACCCAACAAAACTTCCTAATAGCAAAACCTTAAAAACCCATCAAATTTCCTGTCATGCATGAGCTAATCAACAATTCAACAATTCAAACATTAAAATAAATTAATAAATAATAAAAAATCCAGTCTTTATTCCAACTTCACCTCAAAAACACAACCACCCATAATCCAAAACTTTCTAATCTAACAAAAACCAACCAAAACAAAAACACCCACATAGCAAACACACAAAACCCACATGAAAAATCCAATCTTTAAACCAAAAACAACAACAACAACAAACAAAACTCACCTTAGAATCACTCATCTTTGTGGCGTGGAAACACAATTATCAGAACCCAAAACCGTGATATGAAAAGTAGAATTGAGAGGAGAGTAGAAGCTTTGTATAAGAGAGGAAAAGAGAGAAGAAGAGAAAGAGTCTAGAAGTTTGTTTTTATAAGGAGACCCTGAAGGAACAGAGGAGAGAGAGGCGTCGATTGAAGACATGAAAAGAAGGGAGAGGAGTGAGAAATAGTAGGGAAAGAGAGAGAGCATTTAACAAAGCAACCCTCTCTTCTTCTTGATCAACCACAACTTCAAGCATTCCACTTCGAATTGGAAACGAAGAGAGCTAAAAAAATAAAAAATAAATAAGGGGTAATTTTTGTGGTGTGTTAGGGTTAGGAACTTGGAATTTGCAATTTTATACTGAGTTTGGTCTCTTTGATTAAGGTGGTGTTTGGCTTTGGATTCCGTATTAATCGCTTTTATAACGGTTAAAATAAAAAGGTTCATTTTTTTTTTTTTTAATGAATTAGTAATTGACATGAACAAGTAAAAAGAGTTTAGAGTTTTTTTCTTTTTCTTTTTTGGTGTATAAGCAAATAGCTAAAAATTAGGAGGATGTAATCCAATTGGAATATAACTCTAATCAGTAAAAAGATGAGTTACAATCAGACACCTCATGATAATGAATTCTTTTGAAGTCAATATTAGGACTATTAACTCTAGTAATTATCTAATATGTGTGAGATGAGGGATTTTAGGGGTTTATAGAATTAGTTGGAGCAAAGTTTTTAGGTACACATGTTATACAAAATTTTAGAAAAAATAATACTAAAAAAAAAGGAATGAATATACTTTTTCTCATCTTATTTTTCTTCATCTTCTCACCTTTTTTTAATTTCATTGTTTTGCTATAGTTCTAAAAAGAAAAGGAGAGAGAACATATCTAATGTTTGTTTATTCTCCGAGAATTATCATCATATTATAATTTGCATTGGATTTTCATGATTTGTCAAAGTATAAAAGAAATTTCTATTATTTTTAAAAATTATGAGAATGAATTAGAGAAAATTTCCCATCTTACATGCAAAAGCTTGACAAGGTTTTTAACTTTAGAAACTATAAAAGAAATCTGAACTTTGGTGCATTAAAAGGTTTAAACAATTAAAGCTAATAGTTTGTGATTAAGGCTCTGTTTTGACCTAAATGATTTTTTTTAATAAAATATTTTCAATGAATAAGATTTTGAGGGAAATTATCTATAATTTGGTTGCAACCCACAAAATAATTTGTAACATTTTGGTTACACATTGTTGCTTATTGCAACAATGACAAATGATTAGTGACAACAACCAAGAAAGATAGGTGATGATCAATGTCAATAATAGTCACAACGATGGTTGATCATCAATGATGAGTAGGCACAATGGTCTAAGACAAGTGGTCAATAGGTGGCAATGGCTAAACAAAGGACTAGTCAAGTGGCAACCGATGGCGAACCGTTAGTGCTATCGGTTATGGTTAGCAATTGGAGGCCAATGGTGGTGAGTGGGCCGACAACAATGGGTGACGAAGGGTGTCAACAATGATGTGAGGTGTAGGTGGTAGTGGAGACATAAATGAGTCCTACAAAATAAAGGTAGTGTGAATAAAGCCAAGGCCTTTTCAAGAAAATCTTTCACGTTTTTTCAAATATGTGAAACCTTTTTTTTTTCCCAACATTTTGGTGCAATTTTGTATTGGTCACGGAAAAACGTTACCATTGATTAACATTTTCAATCACACCAAATTTTGGAATATTTTTTTACAAAAATTACTTTACTTCTAGACAAACAGACCTAACTTATAAGACAATAACAATTCTAAATTATTGGTACACGTTATGCAATGATTATAGTTTACAATAAAAGAAGTAAAAACATTGTTATCATTCATTTATTAATTAATCGTGGCCTTACCATTATCCCATACAAATACAACATGAAATTTATCATGACCATTGTCACCATCACGTGATTAATACTTGGACTGTTGCAGTAACTTAACCATCTCTATTATCTCAGTTCAATAACTACTTAACACTTAAAACTAACACGCAACCCAGGTCCCAGTAGTTCCAGCCAAGTAATCTTGCTAGTTTAAGCAAAACACAGATATATTTCTTCAAACCCACATGATCTTTGAAAACCAGTTTTAATCAAACAAAGAAAGGAGTTTTAACTTGTTAAGATGTAGGAGTAAACTCTATCACCTGTTGTGATAAGGTCTCCTAGGAGTTAGGACTCTTGTGTAATCTGATTGTGTTGAAATAGTATTTCTCTACTGAAAATCTTGGAAAAAGAAATGCACGATTTAATATAATAAAATATCAAATAAATTAAAGAACAAAATTTACTTTAAAGTTTATACCAAGAATGCAAATTGTGTAAGATCGAGTTTTTTATTTATTTAATTATCAAAAACTAGAAATTATAATAGCTTATAAAATAATTTAAAACAAAAATATAAAACTCCTATTAAATATCTTGAAACATTTGACAATTGAGTTGTTGATTGAAGTAATATTTTCATTTTTTAATATGTAGAAATAGAGTAAATCTTTAGTATTTTAATTTTTTAATCTTAAAACTTAAAGTAAACTATGTTAATCATTTTAATTTTTTTAGATGAGTCATTTTAATCTTCCATTATATGGTCTAATTATGTTGTACAACGTATAATACTTACATTAAGCAACATGGTCCAAAGTCCAAACCCAAGATCCAACTTTTACTATTAAAACAAAAAGTTATGGTAGACTATTAAAACCATATAAAATAAATAATAAAACTCCTCTTAAATTTCTATACAATTTTGGTAGTATTAAAAATAAAGAAATAAATAAACCCCTTGGCAATAAAGTTTAAATTAGAACAACTGTGTTAATTTTTTTGCTTTGTTTTGTTTGGTAAGCGGAATTCAAACTTAGTTACATTATTCGATGAAGAACGGGAGTGTTAAATAGAACTGGGTATTTGAATTTAAAGCTATATTCGTCTAAATTAAAGTTACTTAAAAACTAGTCTCTTAAGTCTTAACTATGAAAACTCCCAATCTATACCATTTGAGAATGTGCCTCCACCTTCAACATCCATTAAATTTTGGTCATATCCTACACAAAACAATGTTATTTTGAGGAAGAAAAAAAGAAGAAGAAAGAAGACGTTTTTAGGTATTTGACGGTGAAAGCATGAAGAACCATAATGAAAAGGAGACACTGACATCATTGCAATAGCCAAGGGTGTAAAATTTTAAGGACTCGTTTGATACGCCGTAATAGATCCTGTAATGTAATAACTATTACGTAGGAATAGCTATCCAGTTGTTTGGTTATGTTTTTATTACAAGGAATAGTCATTCCTTAGTAATAGTTATTCCTTAAAATGAGGAATAGTTATTCTTCCCCAAAAGAAGTATAATAGCTATTCCTTTATCTTATGTAATAACTATAAAATATAAAATACCCAAAAAACTCGATCAAAATATACGCTTCTACCTCTATCTCGCCTCTTTCTCTCTCTTGCTCTTCATCTTTCTTATCAGGTTCTCTCTCTCTCTCTTACTCTTCATCTTCCTCATCAGGTTCTCTCTCTCTCCTCTTTCTCTCTCTTGTTCTTCATCTTCCTTATCAAGTTCTCTCTCTCTCTCCTCTTTCTCTCTGTTCGTCTGGCTAGTGTTTTTAATCGGTACAATATTGATTTTTTTTTTCCTAAGTTTTCAATCTGTACAGTACTTTTATTTTTTATTTTTTTATATATATAACCATTGTTATTAATCTGTACAGTACTTTTTTTTTTTTCCTATATAACCATTGATGTTAATATGTACATTGTGTGAGGAAATATTTTTTTTATATATATATATAAAGACCCATAGAGAGTATGGGATGCGTTGAGCCCACAATGGAGGCTAAGGCCCATTCTAGAAAATGAAGACAAGCATTTAATTGGGCAAGGCCCAATTGAGGTTAAGTTTTCAATATGCATTGACACGTCATATGATGAACCGTTCACCGGGCATAACTACACCGGTTGCCGGTCATTCAAATCGATTCCCTTTGTGACATTGGAAGATCCGCCCAAGAAACCAATGCTTCAAAGCTTCATCGGAGAAAAAGGAAAGATCCTAACCCATGTAGTTTACCTTGAACGGATAACCGGACAACTCGACCGGGACAAATAGCACCGACCTCTCAGATGCATTAAATGAGCACAGTGGGATTCTGGCAGTCACTGCCCAGTGCGTATCTCGAGACAATCATCACGTGGCTTATTAGCCGAATTCATTGAATTGGGTTTGGTAATAGTGTTTCATACGTTATGTACCAACGTCAAATCGTCCTAAAAGGGACTGTCACATGTCATATCACCCTCAAAGTGAAAGCCTCCCAGCTGGTGAAGCACAAGTGGGGCAAGAACCATACTATAAATAGAGCAGCAAACGAAGAGAAACAGGTACGTGCGAATACTACCAGAGAGCATATACACTTTCACTTAAAGAAAAAGAGAAAACTGACTTAATCTTCGGAGGGTGATCAGGCGTAAATCGCCACCACCTCTAAAGAATCTTTATTTGTTTTACAGGAAGGATTTTTGTGGCTATTGATGGCCAATATTCCAGACATCTCCTGGTGAAGCTCTCGATATTATTTTCGTGTGAAAAATTACGCAACACAATTGGCGCCGTCTGTGGGAACGAAGTCAAGAGCCAAGTCAGCCAAGTTTGTCAGTTGAAACTAATCATATGGAGGGAGAAAACGCTTTCGTTTTGGTCAACAACCCTCCACCAAATCCCTCAGGAACGAGGAGAGTCATGTCAGAAGTTCGTGTCGAAGCAAACAGAGAAAGGGTTGAGGGTCAAAGAGGAAGATCCCATGCTACCCGTGATGTGATTAATGCCGAGGCCCTTAGAAGAGGTCGAAAGATAGAGAGACTAGAGAGGGAGTTACGAGAGTTGAAAGAGGTGCAAGCTAGCTGTGACCAACAGAGGTCAAGAAGGCAGAGGTCAAGAAGCCACTCTGGTTCATGTGAGAGCTCTCATCGTCGTCCCAAACGATCAGAGGAAGACCGTAGGGCCCCGAAAAATTCCAGACGTAGCAAGACGGGGAGGACGGAAAGAAAATCCCCTATGCATAAATCGGAGAAAAAAGATCAGAATCCGATCTGGAATCAGTTGCGACAAATCTCCCATTCCCCTTTCTCTTCAAGAATTGAGCGGGCAAAACTACCGGCCAGAATTGCCCCTCTCAACTTGATTACTTACAACGGGAAGACTGATCCCGGTGTCGCACTTGAGTCATTACAGGCGTTCAATGGCACTTCACAACGGGAACGATATTCTTATGTGCCGTATCTTTCCCTCCAGTCTGGGCGATGTGGCGCTCCGGTGGTTTGACAGGCTCGAGCACGGGTCTATACACTCCTGGACGGAACTTGCTGAGGCATTTACCACTCGTTTTATCACCAACACAAGGAAACCAAAGGAGGTGGATTCTTTGATGGCCTTAGCTATGAGGTCCGGTGAGAGTTTGAAGTCTTATTCAGCAAGGTACTGGGAGACCTATAATGAAATTGACCGGTGTGGGGAAGACGTTGCTATTTCTCAATTCAGATTCGGTCTCCCCGTTGGGAGTAAATTGAGGCAATCCTTAGCCAAGAAGCCACCCCCTGATATGTCGAATCTCATGTCCCGGATAGAACAGCATGTCCGTGTTGAGGAAGACGGCTTGCAACCCCAGAAGCAATCCGGTGACAATGTGGTCGTTCAGAAGAAATCGGCCCAACCAGAGACAAGCAGAGCTCCGCGCAATCCCAAACAGATGGGTCCGGTCACGAGGGAATCATTCCAGGCCATCAACACCACCTTCAAAGAGCCGATCTTCAAAATATTGCCCCAGATCAAAAATAAGCCTTATTTTGTCTGGCCGGCTCGATTAGGCGGAGACCCAGCCTCCAGGGAGTCAATGTCATACTGTGCCTACCATAGAGAAAAGGGGCACTTGACTGAAACTTGCAGGAACTATAAAGCTTTGTTGGAGGATTTGGTCCGAGACGGGCACCTTCATCAATTTGTGGATAGTGCCAAGCATCAACAACAGCGAGTGCACGACCCAAAGCCCAAAGCACCTATTGGGACCATTGACGTAATACACAGCCATGCGCGGGCTGATAATTTGAGAACAGAGACCCGTGCAGCCGCCCACCTAAGGGAAATATTTCAAGTCTCCGAAGGTGTGATCCTGGCTCCAAAAAGGCTGAGAAAGGAAATGACTGAAGAAATCATTTTTACTGATCGGGATCTAGAAGGGGTGCAACTCCCACACTCTGATGCCTTGGTGGTTACCATGCAAATAGGCGATTTTGAGGTAAAAAGAATATTAATTGATCCCGGAAGTTCTGCTGAGATCATGTATGATTCCCTTTTCAAGGGCTTGAGCCTTGAGCATAAGGATCTTGACCGGAAAGTCGATCCTTTATATGGGTTCTCAGGGGAATCAGTGATGCCGGTTGGTCGCGTTACTGTGAAAGTCCATGCAGGGACCATTTCCTCTCCAACGGATTTCTGGGTGCTGAATTCATATTCCCCGTATAATGCAATTTTGGGAAGACCTTGGCTACACAAGATGAAGGCTGTCCCATCAACATTGCACCAGAGACTCAGATTCCCGACCCCTGAAGGAATAATGGAGGTTAGAGGTGATCAAGTGACGGTCAAACAATGTCTTATAGCGGCCGCTCACCAGAAGGGAGCTATATCTTATGGGCCTGAGCCCGAGGCAAGACCGGCCAAATAGCAGTTACAGGAGCGGGTGGAGGATCAAGTTCTCGCCCCGCAAAAGAAATGTGCGGAAGAGTTGATAAAGCACTATATGTCAGCCTCCGATCAAGGGAGATACTTTTTATTAGGTGCATCCCTTTCACATGAGCTGAGGGATGGCCTCACTGCATTGTTGATGGAGTACTCGGATGTGTTTGCTTGGAATCCATACGAAGCTCCCGGAGTAGATCCGGCCTTCGCATGTCATAGTCTCAATGTGGATCCGCTTATCCGTCTCGTTATACAGAAGGGACGACGGATTTCCCCACTTCACCAGGAAGCAGTGTGTGAAGAAGTTAACCGGTTATTTGAGGCGAGGGCAATAAGAGAGATTCTTTATCCTACCTGGCTTTCTAATACGGTCGTGGTTAAAAAGAAGAACGGTAAATGGAGGGTATGTATAGATTTCACGGATCTGAATAAAGCTTGTCCAAAAGATCCATTCCCATTACCCAAGATTGACCAGCTTGTGGACGCCACGGCCGGCCACCAAAGAATGAGCTTTCTGGATGCTTTCCAAGGATACCATCAGATTACCATGAATCCCGTTGATGAAGAAAAGACAGCATTTATTACACCAAGGGGGATCTTTTGTTACAAGGTCATGCCCTTTGGATTGAAGAACGCTGGGGCTACCTATTAGAGGATGATTACTAAAATGTTCTCATCTCAGCTGGGCAAAACAGTCGAAGTGTACATCGATGATATGGTAGTCAAAAGTATCTATGCTGAGGATCACCTGGGAGATTTAAGGTTTGTATTCAACACGTTGAGAAGGCACCACCTCAAGTTAAACGCATCCAAATGTGCTTTTGGTGTTGGGTCCGGGAAATTCTTGGGATTTATGGTCACCCAACGAGGTATAGAAGCCAATCCGGACCAAATATCCGCTATCCTTGAGTTAAGGCCCCCAAGAACGGTAAAAGAAGTCCAGAAGCTGACCGGCATGGCGACAGCTTTGAACCGTTTCATTTCCCAGGCATCTGAAAAGTGTCGCCCTTTCTTTGATCTAATAAAGAAAGGGAAGAACTTTCATTGGGGAGAACAATCTGATCAGGCCTTTGAGCGGTTAAAACAGTATCTTGCAGCTGCCCCCCTTTTATCCACTCTGGTGAATGGGGAATCTCTATATATATATTTGGCTGTCTCTGAGCATGCTGTCAGCGCAGCCATAGTGCGAGAGGACTGCAACGTTCAGAAGCCGGTTTACTACACAAGCAAGACTCTAGACGGGGCAGAATCAAGGTATTTGCCACTGGAGAAATTGGCTTTCGCCTTAGTATGCTCGTCCAAGAAGCTTCCGCACTATTTTCAAGCTCATACCATGATTGTCTTGACCGAACAGCCATTGAAAGCTGTTTTAAGAAGTGCAGACTTCTCCGGGCGGATATCCAAGTGGGGAGCCCAACTAGGGGCTTATGACATCAACTACCGCCCAAGAACTTCTATCAAAGGACAAGTGTTGGCGGATTTCATCGCTGAATTCACCCCCGCAGAAATGGGACCTATGTGGGTGAACCACGTATCTTCAATACAACATATGGAGGGGTGGAAATTATACATAGACGGAGCGTCCAATTCTAGGGGCTCAGGTCTAGGTGTGGTGCTTACCGCTCCCCAAGGTCAGATGATGAAGTTGGCAATCCGTTTAGGCTTCCCTGCCTCTAACAATGTGGCTGAATATGAAGCGTTGCTACACGGCCTACGGTGCGCAATTACTCTCCAAGCAGATCCATTGACCGTTTATTGCGACTCCCAGCTCGTAATGAATCAAATTTCAGGAGACTACGCAGCTAAGGATGAAAAGATGAAGATATATCTTGTAGAGGCAAAGAAGTTGCTAGAAAAGTTCAAACATGTTCAAGTGGAGCACATAGGCAGGGACTTGAACGGGCATGCAGACGCCCTTGCCGGTCTAGCATCGGCTGTTGCCCCGGAACTACGGCGGATAATCTCTGTTGGAGTGCAAAGCCTCCCGAGTGTAGGGGGCGATACGATCAATGAAGTATGCTCAGTTGATCAGTCTCCTAGCTGGATGAGCCCTATACTCGCCTATCTAAAAGACGATATATTGCCGGCTGACCGTAAGGAAGCCGACCGTATAAGAAGGTTAGCTCCCCGGTATTGGGTTTCTAAAGAAGGAAATCTCTACAGAAGATCCTTCACAGGGCCTTATTTACGATGTGTTCACCCGGACACCGTTCAGAATCTATTATGGGAGATCCATGAAGGCGTATGTGGAGGACACAATGGTGGACGGTCTTTGGCACATCGTGCCATAGGGCAAGGCTATTGGTGGCCATACATGCAGAAGGATGCCGCCCAGTATGTGAAAAAGTGTGATAAGTGTCAACGGTTTGCTTCGTCCATACATCAGCCAGCTGCCAGTTTAAATCCTATTGCCAGTCCATGGCCGTTCTCCCAGTGGGGACTGGATATAGTTGGACCCCTCCCCCGGGCTCCGGGAAACCGCCAGTGGCTTATTGTGGCAACAGACTATTTTACCAAGTGGGTAGAGGCAGAGCCGCTGGTGCATATTACAGATGCTGATTCTAAAAGATTCGTTTGGAAGAATATCATCACCCGCTTTGGAATTCCCCGAGTGCTGGTGTCTGATAACGGGTCTCAGTTTACTAGTGGGCCGTTCAGAGAATTCTGTGAGCAATATGGCATCAGGAATCACTTCTCTACTCCTGCCTACCCCCAAGCGAACGGACAGGCGGAGTCCTCCAACAAGACGCTGCTGGACGGAATCAAAAAACGCCTGGAAAATGCCAAAGGGAGGTGGGTTGAAGAATTGCCAAGCATCCTATGGACTTACCGGACGACCCCCAGGTGTTCAACAGGAGAAACCCCTTTTTCACTTACATATGGGGTTGAAGCAGTTATTCCTCTTGAAATTGGCTTGCCTACAATCCGCACGGAGTATTATGATCCGGTCACCAACGAGATGAGTCTAGCCACAGAATTGGATTTAGCTGAAGAAAGGAGGGATTCAGCTCTTATTCATTTAGCCGCTTATCAGAATGGACTGCGAAGAATATATGAAAAGCGGATTAACCCTCGAGAGCTTGCAGTTGGTGATTTAGTACTCAGGAAGGTTATGGGGGCTAAACAAGATCCAACTCATGGGAAACTTGGACCAAACTGGGAAGGACCGTACAAGATCGCATCTGTGGCCGGCACAGGGGCTTTTATGCTAATAGGGCCTAATGATACTCCTGTAAAACGACCGTGGAATATCTGTAATCTAAAGAAGTATTATCAATGAAGTCTCAGTTTGCAACTTTTCTATCTATTACTAAAGTCCTTTTCAAAAGGCAAACATAAAAAACCTGACAAGAACAGGTGCGGTGCATAAAACTTTAAATAGTTTAAAGCCGCGACTAGATGGCAGATAAGAATGTCTGCCTAGGTCACCCGGGTAAGAATGCCCATATTAAAGTCCTCCTTGAGGGGCAAAAAACCTGATCCGCTCAGGTGTGATCAAGGATTCACTATCCAAAGATCATGGCCCTAAAGGTGTGGATAAGAAGGTCCATACCGGCCACCCGGGTAAGAACGCCCATTATAAAAGTCCTTTATAAAAGGCAAATAAAAAAAAAACCTGACAAGAACAGGTGCGGTGCATAAAACTTTAAATAGTTTAAAGCCGCGACTAGATGGCAGATAAGAACGTCTGCCTAGGTCACCCGGGTAAGAATGCCCATGTTAAAGTCCTCCTTGAGGGGCAAAAACCCTGACTTGATCAGGTATGGTAAAGGTTTAATTACCCCCGGATCGTGAAGGTATGAGTAAGGAGGATCATACTGCCCACCCGGGCTGAAATACTTAATAAAAGTTCATGGGCGGTTAAAACTTCATACCCGCTCAAAACAAGCATATCAAGTCTTTATCCAATGATTATAATTCTTGGAGTATAGACGAAGGATCTTTCACCGTATAACCGGGTAAGATCGTCCCTTAACTTTTCTAAAGTTGAACTTTCCAAGTCTTTTAAGTTATTGTACATTATATGATTGCATCTGAACATATGCTCCGTTCAAACAAAGATAATGTATTGTCAAAATATTCATGAATGAACAGTTATATCAATCTCAAACAAGATAAATAAGATGAATAAATGTAGCGAAATTCAAAAATGATGGCCATAAAATGGAAACCCATCATAAATATACAAAAACGAATATCAATCTTGTCCGGATTCAAAAAAGAGAGAAGAGAATATAAAGATCACGCAGGATCTGGGAATAAAAATAAAAAGGAGTAAAGACAAAGAAATTCATGAGTTGGACGGTCCGGCCACATCATCATCTGCTGGTTGGGGTTCAGGGAGTTCTTCGTCGGGGACACCAATGGGGGCATTTGGATAGGGGAGGGTCTCTTGGGGAGGCAACTGGGGCATATCATCAGACTCCCAGGAGTACAAAGCCTTCCAACCTTGTTGAAAGGCTTCATTATAGATGCTCGGGAGCTGATTGGTCATTGTAGTTTGAGCCACTACTGATCCCCGGTCAAAAGCTGCCCTCTCCCTGGCTGCAATCTCCGCCTCCAAAGCCTGGATCTTCTCCCCGGCCTTGGAATTCTCCTCCAATGCATTACGGAGAAGATCCTGCGTGTCCTCCAGCTTCAGGTCAGCCTCGTCCTTCTTCAGGGTGGCAATTCGGACCTGCTCCTTGTAGGCCTCTACCTCCCTCCTCATCCGCTCAGACTCGCTCTTGAGATGAACGGAACGAGTGGCTACCCTCAGAGAGTTCTCCAGATCAGCAGTTTGGCGCTGGAACCGGTCACCTATCTCAAGGGAGCCCTGGATGGCCTACAGTCAATTTTGTTTTATCAGTTGGATGAATATAAGAATGAAAGAAGGGATGTGAAAAGCGTGACTTACCATCATGAGACCCCGGCGAAGATTGTTGATGACCTCTTTGTTGGTGGATTTTCTCCACACGTCCATGTCAACGGG
Source organism: Fagus sylvatica (assembly GCA_907173295.1). Taxonomy (NCBI): domain Eukaryota; kingdom Viridiplantae; phylum Streptophyta; class Magnoliopsida; order Fagales; family Fagaceae; genus Fagus; species Fagus sylvatica. The sequence continues at coordinate 6,414,493 of OU015762.1, read as the reverse complement.
CAAGCGTGCCACCTCACAGAGGGCAGAGGCGGTGCTGGACCCGGACCCTCCTGTCCGGAGAACGGTGGCATCTGTCCTCACCCTTTCTCCCTGAGTTTCCAAGGAAGGTGCCCAAAATGGGGCCAGCATCCCGGAGGAGATTGGGTCCCGTTCAGGGATGAAGGGTCCCACCATTTCCTCGTCCGCGTCCTCAGTGGACGGTAACGAGTCAACGCCGGGCAGAACTGGCCTGGCTTCAGGCATCTTTGAGGCAGCTGAAGCAGTGTCCGGCTCAGTTGGAGCTGCTGCCTGGGAACCCTCCCCCTTAGGGGCAACCTTTCGCTTCCTCTTCAGTGGGAGGATAGGTTCGGATGTCTCGGCCTGAGGTCGGGGGGGCAGGAGCTTTTTCAGGTTGATGCCGGCCATGTCGCGGATGTCGTGGGCGGGAGGGGATTTGTTAGCAGGATTTGCAAGGGCTTCCGCTAGGTTGCTGACCTGTCTGCACTGCAAAAAGGACCGTGCAGAAGGGATGTACCGGAGAAGCTTGTAGGCTGAGCGGGGATTTGCGTACTCGTCCACGCAGACCTCACTGTCGTAGACGGCTTGGAGGGCAACAGGATCAGTGAGGTGGGACTGGATTTGTTTCTTTTTCTCCTCTACAAAAAAAAGAAGGAAAAAGAAAACATAAGAATAATACGACAGAAAAGAAGATTTTCAAAAAGAAATAAATACCATACGAAAGTCCACCGTCCAACAAAACTTAACCTGGTTTCCCGTCTTTGGTGGGGCACCGGTGACCAGGGAAATACCAGTTCCCTCTGACAAGGAGGAAATCATCCGTCATCTCCTTATTTGTGTCAGGAAGGCCATTTACCAGGGTGTTATTAACATCCCTAGGCCTCAGAGAGAAGGCTTCATGTTGGGTGGTACGGAGGAAGTAGGTGGCTACTATGTCGTGCACGGTTAGGTTAAAACCTAACCGGCGGTTGAGTTCTGCCACCCCATTCACTATCCTAAAAATGTTGGGGCTGATTTGAGAGGGACTTATTCGGAAGTAATCTAGGAAGTCAGCTAGAAGGGGGTCAATCGGAAAACGGACTCCGCCTTCAATGATGGCTACTACTGGGATAATAAGATCCCCGGGTTCACCGGTTATGGCATTTTCCCAGAACCTATATTCTAGATACACGTCATCAGGGACCCCGTAATGACGGCGGAATCTTGCCATGGCCTTTGGGGTGTTTACATATCGGGCTAGTTTGCCCTGGGTTTTCTTTGTTTTAGCCATTCTAAGGGTTTTCTTTGAGGACGAAATAAAGAGAAAGTGAGGGAACTTACAGGTTAAGGTTGCAGAGGGGACTGAGGAGCAGGTTCGGGAGCGATGTTCAGGCGAGGGCAGCAAGAGCACAGGGAGTAGAGAAGAAGGCAAGAGAGTCAGAAAGAAGTAGCAACCAGAACAAGGAACCGGAAGCCAACTTATATAGGGAGGATAGTCTCGAAACCGTAAGCCAGCATTTATGAGCTACCTGCCAAAGGTCACATCCACCAATCAAGTCCCAGCGTGCGAAGAGACGGAGGAGATATGCAATGATGATTCATAAATACAGTACACGACCCGTTGCTCAAGACAAACACGGAAACCAAAACGACAAAAACGATCCTCAGAGATCCTCAGAGATATGAATCGGCATCACAACACGTGTCAGAAACGAATCATCCGCGTCAAGAAACCCTAATTGAAGGACGGTTTTCTGAACGGGAATAATCCGTTCTGAGGGGCTATTGTGTGAGGAAATATTTTTTTTATATATATATATAAAGGCCCATAGAGAGTATGGGATGCGTTGAGCCCACAATGGAGGCTAAGGCCCATTCTAGAAAATGAAGACAAGCATTTAATTGGGCAAGGCCCAATTGAGGTTAAGTGTTCAATATGCATTGACACGTCATATGATGAACCGTTCACCGGGCATAACTACACCGGTTGCCGGTCATTCAAATCGATTCCCTTTGTGACATTGGAAGATCCGCCCAAGAAACCAATGCTTCAAAGCTTCATCAGAGAAAAAGGAAAGATCCTAACCCATGTAGTTTACCTTGAACGGATAACCGGACAACTCGACCGGGACAAATAGCACCGACCTCTCAGATGCATTAAATGAGCACAGTGGGATTCTGGCAGTCACTGCTCAGTGCGTATCTCGAGACAATCATCACGTGGCTTATTAGCCGAATTCATTGAATTGGGTTTGGTAATAGTGTTTCATACATTATGTACCAACGTCAAATCGTCCTAAAAGGGACTGTCACATGTCATATCACCCTCAAAGTGAAAGCCTCCCAGCTGGTGAAGCACAAGTGGGGCAAGAACCATACTATAAATAGAGCAGCAAACGAAGAGAAACAGGTACGTGCGAATACTACCAGAGAGCATATACACTTTCACTTAAAGAAAAAGAGAAAGCTGACTTAATCTTCGGAGGGTGATCAGGCGTAAATCGCCACCACCTCTAAAGAATCTTTATTTGTTTTACAGGAAGGATTTTTGTGGCTATTGATGGCCAATATTCCAGACATCTCCTGGTGAAGCTCTCGATATTATTTTCGTGTGAAAAATTACGCAACACAATTACTGGTTTTTTTTTTTCCTATATAACCATTGTTATTAATCTGTACAGTAATGGTTTTTTTTTTGAATCCTATATAACTATTGTTATTAATCTATACGGTACTGCTCATGGAAAAAAAAAAAATTGTTTTTGGTTTTTGTGTTTACAGCATATACCAATATTTATTTATTTTTTTGGTTAAATATATATATATATATATATATATATATATTTGCTTTTGGCTTTTGTGTTTACTGGTGTTTTTAATCTGTACAGTATTGGTTATTTTTTTTTTCCTATATAACCATCCATTGTTGTTAATCTATATGGTACTGCTCATGGAAAAAATAACTAGTTATATAATTATTTTTGCTTTTGCTTTTTGTGTTTACAGCATATAATTGTATTTATTTTTTATTTTTGCTTTGGTTTTTGTGTTTACTGGTTGGTCTTTTTAATCTGTATAGTACTAGTTATTTTTTTTCCTATATAACCATCGTTGTTAATCTGTACGGTATTGCTCATGGAAAAAATAACTAGTTATATAATTTTTTTTTGCTTTTGGTTTTTATGCTTAAAGCATATTCCAATATTGTTTTCATTATTAAATTTGTACTGTATTGGTATTTTTCAATTTATATATAATAGAATGCTAAACAAGACTCACAAAAAAATGTAAATATATAATGCATTTCAGAAAAGGCTATTTTAGGAATTTGACTAAAATATAATGTTATTTCACCACGTTATTATACTATATCAAACTATGGAATACAAATTCAGGGTTTTATTCATGTGTTGTTACCAAACTGAAGAATAGTAATACTTATTTCATTACAGCTTATTCTATTCCTTATAATACTAATTTCTATTATAGTGTACTAAATGTACCCTAAGTTTTGAAAGTTGAGAGACCAATTTAGTTGTAATCCAAAACTTATAAAGTTTATTTTTGCTTAAAAATAATTAGACCAAATTAAAAATTACACCCTTAAACTTTGACATGTTTCCTATTCAATCATTTAAGTTTCAATTTTTTGCTAGTCTTTTAACTTTCATTAGTTTCCAATGTAGTCATTTGTTAACCTTTGTCTAATCCAATCATTAAGTCCACCAAAATACTAAAAATAATGATAAGATTGGACGAGAATAGATGGAATGACTAAATTGAAAACATATTTAAGTTAAAAGAATGAAATAATAAAAATGAAACTTACATGACTGAATTAAAAACCGGTAATGACTAAATTGAAAACATATTTAAGTTAAAAGAATGAAATAATAAAAATGAAACTTACAAGACTGAATTAAAAACCGGTAAAAATTGAGAGTGTAACTTGTAATATAACAAAATAATTATAAGGCATTTTGGCTAATAAATTACTTATATGGCATTTTGTGTAGCTTATGTGTACCTTCAATTTAAAATGCTATATCTATTTGTATACCTTTTGCAACAAGATTTTTTCTTTTTTAGATACAATAATGAATTGTTGTTTTTTACATTTATCTCAAGATATTTATGGGTTTTTTTATATAGGATTCAAATTTAATTTAAAGATAAAAGACTTTATCACTTGAGTTAATTAAAATCCATCACAACAAAGACACTAGTGATTACATCTCGACATAAAGTGTAATCTTAGTGTTAGCATAAGTATACCATATACTGACATACATTTTAGTGTAAATATTATTACATCCCAAGATATACACATACCAATCTAATGTAAATATACATCTATAAATAGTAGATATCAACCTCTACAAATATCCATAATTTATAAATATATATCCATTTTATAAATAACTCATCTCTATATATGTTTACTATGATGTTAGGTGTATCCAACTACTATCCATTCAATATTTTCGTACCAAATAAAATGAAGATTGCCATATTTGGTCACCTCATTTCTATATATAGGAAGTATCATTTTAATTTGTCAAAAAAATTTCTTCAAAAAAAAAAAAAAAAACAAGAAAAACACTCCCTTCACTTCAAAGTTTCAAACTTTAGCTCTTGAGTGAAACTTCAATCTTTCTCTCTCTCTCTCTCTCTCTTTCGAAGATGGGGAACAATCAGCAGCACCAGCATCTTCAATCGTTGCTGCGACCAACCCCACCATCTTCGATCTCCTCCAAGCTTCTCCTCCTCCTTACTCTCCTCCCTCTCACTCTCGCTGGCTTGGCTTTTGTTCTTCAATGGCGTGGTGGCATAACTGACCCCACTACCCACTGGGTCCCACCTGGGTCTCAACACTTGTTTCCTGGAATGGACCCTTCTCCTCTCTCCCCCACCGCTCATAGCGAACGCCACTCCTCATCTGACTGTGTCAGCCTCATTCGTGGCTCTTCTCCTTCGTTTTCTTACTATCATGGCTGGAAGTTTGATGACATGTCTAATCTCAAGCCAAAGGTTTGGTTTTTGTGTGAAATTATTGGCTTTTGAGGTTGATTTGTTTTTGGGTTTGCTTTATTTTTGTTTATATGGATTGGGTTTTGGTGGGATTTTAGTGTTGTGCTTGGAAATGTTTAGTGCTGCTCCAATCTAAGACCAAAAAAGTCTGGTGTTTTGGTTCTGGGTTTTGCTTTTTGTGGATTGGATTTTAGTGGGGTTTTGATATTGTGCTTGGAAATGTTGAGTACTGCTCCAATCTAAGGACACAAGTTTGACTCATTGTGAAATTTTGGTTTTTGGGTTCGATCTGTTTCTGTGTATTGCTTTGTATGTATTAGATTTCAGTGGGGTTTCATTATTGTGCTTGGGAATGTTGAGTGCAGCTCCAATTTTAGACCAAAAGTTTGACTCATAGTGAAATTTTGGTTTTTTGGGGTTGATCTGTTTCTGCGTTTTGCCATTTTTTGGATTGGATTTTTGTGTTGTGTTGGAAATTTTGGGTTCTGCTACAATTTAAGGCCAACATTTTGGTAAATTGGTTTATCAAATTGGTGAATCTCAGTTTATTCCATGTCTCAGGCTCTCAGCACTAGAAAAGCAATCTGAATTAGCAGGAATCAAAATAGGTCTATCACACTCCCCAAAGGTAACCAAATATAGTCTATTCTATATAGCAACCAGATCCTTAGATCTTGTTGGTCTCCATACCCAATTCCTGTTTTTCTAAACCCTTCAGTCTGGCTTCAATGTTATTGGCAGTATCATAGACTGCCCTATAACCATATCTAGTGTAAAGTACTCCACCATGATGCCACCAATCCATCCATAAGAGATCCCACTTCCATCAACCACTTCAAAATTTAGGAAAGATCTAGGTTCACTTCTTAGCTTAAGCAATTTCATCCACTCCCATGAGCTACTTTGAGGAACCTTCACACTCTATAAACCCCCCCTTTCAATAGGTTATCCTTAAACTAAGCTACCCAAATAGATCCAGCTTGAGCAAAGAGGTTCCACATATGCTTCATGATGGCTGCTTTGTTCCAATCCTCTATCCTTTTAAGGCCCCAACCCCCTTCACATTTAGGCACACAAACTGATTTCCATGCCACTTTAGCCCCTACAAAAGGTTTATCCCCGCCATTTCATTAGAAACAATTTAGCCGACCCAAAAAGTTTGGATTAAGGCTTGGTTGTTGTTGTATTTCATTAGAAACAATTGAATTTCTGTTCTATCATAGTGATTACCTTCTTGGAGAGGACAAAGATGCTTGTCCAATAGACTTGAATACTGTATAACACCGAGGATAGCAACTATAGCCTTCCATCAAAAGACAGATTCTTTGATGTCCAAAAATTAATTCTAGAGGTGTTTTTATCCAGCATAGGTTTGCAATCTTAGGTAGGCAGTTTACCTGGGATTAAAGGAACACCCAGGTACCTCACTGGCAAATGACCCTCTTTAAATTGTAGGAGCTCAAAAATATGTAGTCATCCAACAAAAGACAGATTCTAATGATTTGGTGGTGGGATTGGTAGTATTGAACACGGACTTGGTCTTAGCATTTTGGTATTTAACTTTGGAAGACATTTTTGTTTTATACTGGGTTTTGCTTTTTGTGGACTGGATTTTAGTGAATGCTTGCTAGATTTCATTATGTGAGGTTGTTTGTTTGTTGTAAGACTGACCCACCATTTGTTTGCTTGGTTTCTGAGAGTCTGAGAACATTGAGGTTAAGAAAATGGAAACAAAGTGTTGTTGTTGTTGTTGAAACCTGGATCAACTGAGGTTATTAGCGTATTATGCTTGGTTGAGTGGTAGCTTGTTTATTTTGTTCTGATCTGTGACCTATGGAACTTTTCTGGGATATGATTTTAAAATGATTATTTGGTGGCTATTGGCTGATACGATAACTTCAGTTTTAATTAATGAACAGTTTGATTGCTGTGATAGTGAGATATAGAGACTTTTTTTTGTTTGATCTGATCTTGGACTTCACTTTTTGGATATTGGTATTTTGAGTCTGATCAAGTAGCTATCTCTACTTCTTACAGTAATATTATTGTATCAATATGGCTTTTTTGTTGAAGGCAATGTAAATAACTTTCCTATATCTTTACATGTAACACTGAATTAAATGATTGTTTATAACCTTGTGCAGTTTGCTTCTGAATTTGCAGATATGTATTACAACAAGTACATCCGCTGGCTTAGATCAGATCTTGCCATGGATGTTTTTTCATAAGGTTATTGGAGTCTCAAACTTTTTTCTTTTCGTGGAAGGAAAGGCTGCATCTCCGGATGTGTCTAAAGTTCTGGAATCTATCCCAGTAAGTCAATATATATCCTCTGCTCTGACTGCTTGACTTTCGTTTAAGTCCCTTGTTTCTTTTGTACTCTGGTTAATATTATGTTTATTTTCTGAACCTTTTTAAGCATGATTTTAATGTTGCTTTCTCAGGGAGTAAAAGTGATATATAGAACAAGAGAGCTGGAGGAGCAACAGGCTAAGAGGTTTGTTCGCTGTTACTTTCACATCACATGTTTGAATTGAAGCTTGTCGTAGAGTATCGTTTTCTAGTTATTTCTTCACTAGTATTTTGTTCTCAAAGCTTTGGACAACTCTCGAGAGGAGAGTTAAATTTTCTTCTAGTATTAATCCTATAAATATTTACTTGTCTTTCTTCTATGTATAGTTAGTTTTCCATAAACTTTAAACCATTTACATTTTTGCTGCCCCCCAACCCCCTTTTTTTTTTTCTGGAACATTATTGCTGTATTTGATGTAAGCAACTTCACTGAAAGATTAAACTTAGGAGTATTTCTTCTATCCCCTCTCTTTATTTGTTTATAAGATATTGTGTTTCTTTTAATTATTTATCTTTTTTTTTTTGCTTCTTGTTTGTGGTACCATCAGCCGGATTTGGAATGAGACATGGCTTTCAAGTTTCTTTTACAAGCCATGCAATTATGAGCTCTTTGTGAAGCAATCTCTCAATATGGAGATGGCTATTGTAATGGCCCGGGTATGAAAGACAGTATTCTCATGTATCTCATTCCTCTGTTTTTGTTCTATTTTTTGACATTTAAGTCTTGTGTTAATTTTTTCCAACATACTCTTCCTTATTTAAATATCAGAATGCTGGCATGGACTGGATAATTCATCTTGACACTGATGAGTTATTACACCCAGCTGATGCTCGGGAGTATTCCTTGAGGCAGCTGCTGCATGATGTGCCTGGGAATGTGGATATGGTTATATTTCCCAACTATGTGAGTGAAGTTATCTAGATTTTTTATAATGGTATATAAGTGGTAACATAGTTAGTGATCTTGTAAAAGATGTTAGAATATGCTAGTCTTGTCATTGTTCTCTCTTCTACTATGAGCTGTGGCATTCATTACTTGTATTATGACTAATTGTGGTATTTGTTTCCTTAGGAGAGCAGTGTTGAACGAGAGGATATCAAGGACCCTTTTAGCGAGGTAAACTTCCCTTATCATATACTGTACTTGCTTTCACTTGGTTCATTAAATTTGATTATAAAAGTCTGATGGGAATCGGATATCTTGGCCAAGATAAATTTTCCTGTTTATTCATAAAAAGAAAATCTTGGCCTATATAAATATTGTATATCCATATTTTTTATTGTTCGTTTCCTTCAGTAAATTAGACGAATACGAGTTCATAAATTTGTGGATTATGCCTAGAATCCAATAATGTTTAATTGATAAATTGATCTCAACAGGAACATTGTTATCACATGTATATTTAATTACATAATTTATATCTGAATTTGATGGATCAGACATATCCGTTTTACTATTGAATATACCAATGGACTTTGGAACATCACAAGTTTTAGAATGTCTACCTAGTCTTACATTTGTGCCTGAAGGACAGCTAAACCTTTTTGCCATAGAGCATGTTGACATTAGAGTTTGTTCGTTGTTTCATTTCTTAAAAAACTAGTGCTCTGGTTTGGTACAGTATTTGCTCTGGAGTGCATGAGCACAATATTCTGTATTAGCTTGAATTGTATAGGATAGTTAAAGTGCATTCAAATAATAGGCAGTTGAAGGTAGAGATGTGCTAGAGGTTTATTTTATTGTCTAGAAGTCATTATGTTTGCTTGTCTTGGAGGATGCCTGTATGGTATTTGATGTATGTCTTGTTCTTGTATCTATGCAATCAGATATCAATGTTCAAGAGGAATTATGACCATCTTCCAAAGGACACATATTTTGGCATGTACAAGGATGCAACTCGTGGTAATCCAAATTACTTTTTGACTTATGGAAATGGGAAATCAGCTGCTCGGATTCAAGATCATCTTCGTCCTAATGGTGCACACAGATGGCACAATTATATGAAAACCCCAAAGTACGTTAATTTCATAGTGGAAGGAAAAAAAAACAGTAGCTTTATTACTGGATTTCTGATGTCTATACTTTATGCATACAATTGCTTCTAGTGAGATAAAATTGGAGGAGGCTGCTGTTCTACACTACACATATTCCAAGTTTTCAGACTTGACCTCTAGACGTGATCGGTGTGGCTGCAAGCCTACAAAGGAGGATGTCAAAAGATGCTTTATGTTGGAATTTGACAGAGCTGTGAGTCCAGTGATTTCTCTTGTTCTTGTTTTTCTTTCTCTAGTAGTACTATTAAACAATCAAAATAAGTAGAAACAAGAAGATTATGGAACATGAAGCATTTTAGGTGCAGAATACTTTATAACTGATCTAGATAGTCCATGTGCAATAGAGCAGTAATGTGTCCACTAGGAGGTGCTTATTAGCATTCGGAAGGACCTAATATAGAAAGGGAAGACCAACCACACAAATTAAGTTGGTAAGAAACTTTTGAAGCCTACCAGAAGTTGTTGTAAGGAAAAGGAGATGGATGATGTAACAACTAACAATATATAAACGAATGACTAGATGCAAGCTAATTTTAATGTGAAGCAATCTGTGGTTAATGTTTGATTGACCTGGGAATTAGTGGTGGCTATGATGCATAGTTGTTAATTAATTATGAAATCCTGGAAAAGGAGGTTTTCAAATGCTACTATCGGACGAGGCATTCATGTTTATTGGTTGTAAATGTTAGCATGGGCCTGCATCCTGAAAATCTGTAGGCTTGTTTTAATCTCTTGTAGCTCAGATCAATGGAAAATAAGGGGTTAATTTGTAAAAATAATCCTTATTGCCAGTAATTGACTTTGCTTTTGTTTGGATTGCATTTCCTTTGATGAACCCTTCATTATACTAAGCAAACATAATGCATTGCAGGCATTCATAATTGCTTCAACTGCAACACAGGAGGAAATGCTGAACTGGTAAATATTTGAATGGAGAAAATACTTGTTTTCCCCCATCTTCATGTTCTGTTTTCAGTTTGAACCCATTACAATCCCTTGAATTCAAGTCTGAGATTTCTGAAAGAACTCTTGGGACGAGCATTCATTTTTTCCTCGCTTTTGTAAACTAATATATCTTTTGGCCATTCTGTTCTACTAGGTACCGTGAACACATTGTGTGGGGTGACAAAGATATAAAAATGAAACTACTGAGGAAGGGTGTTTTAACTCGCATATATGCTCCCATGGTAAGCATGATTCTTCTACCAAAAATATGGTTATTCTTTTTTGGGGGTGGTGGTTGGGATTTATTTGGATTTGATTAGTAATAAACTAGTTCCATGCTTTGAATTGAATGATGAAATTTATTGATATGACTGTTCTATATTGTTATTACTATTTTGCTGTGCTGGTTTTCCTTATTTGTTTATATCTTCCTTATATATTTTTTTTTCTCTTGCTATATTTTCAGGTCATAATACAAGGTTTAAGGGAGTCTGGTGTCTTCAGCTCCATTATTGCTTCTGCGCCAACAACTCTTTCAAAGGACAAATTTTTATCGTCCATTGTTAGTAGTAACTCAACTAGAGCTACTGCCTCGGAATCCCTTCCCTCAAGAAGGATCGGTAGAAGCAAAGAGCATCAAGCCACTGTTAGGAGGGTCTTGGAAATTGAATCTGCTGCTGCATCTTATGAAGCAGCTGTTCCACCATTGTCACCCCCAGGAATGGGTGATGCTCACCTTATCATAGCTGTGTGATACACCTCCTAGCTAGCGTGATTGCCTCTTCTTCTTCCTGTTCGGATGGTTTGTAATCTTGTTTATTCACTTATATAATGGAAGAATCAGAGAGAAAAGAAAGAGCAAGCAGGCTTGTTACTGGGGTTCCTATGTTTTTGGTTCCATTGGTTCTTCCCGATCACCATCCAAGCGTGCTAGTATGCATTTCGAGAGAGATTTTGTGCTCAAGCCCTCAGTTGACAACTTGGGGTAAAACTGGAAATCTGTGATGTCTATTCATGTCTATAGAAATTAGTGTTAAAAGTGTCTATATATATATTGATATTTTGAACAACAACTAAGCCTTAGTCTTAAAATTTTGGGGTCGGCTTGATATCTTGAACTCTATCCTAATTGATTTCTCATTGGATCCCACATTGGAGGGCTATGCAATGAGTCAAGAGGCCCTGCACCTGACTTACATGCTTCAATATGATCTACAGGTTTAGTTTCAGTGTTCTAGAAAAAAGATGGAAACATACAACAGAAGTCATTTGGGGCTCCCATATTTAGAATCTATCTCAAAATTGGGAAATAAAAAGGTATTTAAAAAAAAAAAGTCAGACAGTAAATCAATAATCGGTCAATGAATGGACTTTGTGGTGATTTGATGAGTCTGTGATGTTTATTTTTTGTTGATCAGAAAATATTTTTTGTTGACATGTTTCTAGTAGTATAAAACACCAAAAAAATATTTCCTGCTGAAATAAATGGATAACCATTGACATACATTTTTGTCCTAATAAACAAGTGAAGGGAATTCACTGTTTCTTTTTTAATATTAATTTTTTGGGGGTATGGCATCTCATGTATTAGTAATTACTTACCAGAAAAAGTATTATGTTGTAGTAATTTATGAGATTTTCATCAAAATTTTAGTGTTTTCTTTTTATAAAAATATTCCTCCAATGACAATGCAAACAGTATATATTCTAAACCAAAGGGTACGTTGGAGTTTTCATGTGCCTATTTTAATAATTTTAAAGTGGAGTTTCACATTCCATTCCAACGTCTCAATCTCCCTTCAATATCTCCTTTAAGTGGTGGAACTATGTGTTTCATGCCATTCGTTCTTCCAATCTCATGTCACCATTAAAAAGCATCAGAACTATAGAGCAAACTAAGAAACTGGCATATATGGATTCTCTTTATTAAGGCCTTTAATAAATTAAAGCAAACCTTTAAGTTGTCTTTGTTAAGAAGTTATCTTATTTTATTTTAAGGTATCTCATGTTGTGCATATAAGCTACTATACAAGCAAGTTAACCATTTTGTAACTAGAGTTTTGTGGTTCAATGACACTACTTGATTTTCTTAGGGAGGACAACTTGGGTTTAAATCTCCCCTTTACTTGTTGTAAGTAAAAAAAATAAAAAATGTTTTCGTGATTTAATATGGAAGTTTTGCACACAAAATTCTAAATATATAATAACAAAATGATTTTTTTTTTAAGGAAAATTTCAAATGTGTAATTTAGATAAGATGAACTAAGATGATATTATTATATTAACATTAACTTCTTCATGATAATATTGTTGGCAGCTGGTTGTAAGTTATATTATATCAATGTAACCTGAGAACCTGCCACTATATTAGATTTTGGCTTTTTCTTTGAATTCCAAGTGATTATGGTTTCAAAATATAAGAAAAAGTTTGGTAAAATGTAAGATATGTAATTTCACATTATTTGTGTTAATACCTCATCTTTACCACTGATTTTAAAAATAGAAAATAAATGTGATGACTGCAATTTCTTTGATTAGAAGTTACACATGCATTTAATGAGTTTTTAACCTATGACTTGATTCTCTACTTATAAATTATAAAAAAAGGAGGTCTCAGTTGAGTTAGAGCCCAGTGACAAAGTTTGTAATTGATGGTAAAAAAAGAAAGAAAGTGAACATAGAATTATGTACAATAAATGTAGCAAGCTGTGCTCTTAATTTTAAAGTATTGATAGACAACGTGATAAGGACTAGAATTCAATTCCCCATATTGTTTCCAAAAAATGTATTTTATATGCATATCTCCAATCTAATTGAGACTTAGTTTAACTTTAGATTCTTATTCTACAAGGTGGGGGAAGATGAGAAAAAGCTAGCTAGCTGTGAAACATTAGCAGGGAAAGTAAGCCTCCACAGTGAAAATTCCTTCACCCATTTGCATGCATATATACACTCTAAAGTGGCAAGTAGAAACTCAGTTGTGTGTGGAAATTCATCTTTGACAAGGTTTAGTATTATTGCTTTTGCTTTAAAATGGCGCAGGAGAAAGAGCAGCATAATTTAGTGCATCAAGATGCAAGTGACAAGCACCAACCACATTCAGGTCTTGCCCATCCCTCTCTCCCTCTCTCCCTCTCTCACTCACTCACACACACACATGGTCAAGCACATACAGTACTAAGTTGCATATTTTATGTTTTTGGAAAAATGATTTCTTGCACTGCTTTGGACTAAGTTGAATTATGCCCCAAAAAACAGGAAATAAAGATACAAAAAAGAAAGGGAAGAAGAAGCAAAACAATATTCACGACGATGGCCATGAGAAAACTTTTAGTGAAAAATGGTAAGCTTATTATTTATTAAAATTATCACTCTAATTCACCATCATCATCATCAATTCATCATCATAATTATGTCAATTTATAACATCCACCAAGAATGTTGCTCTTTCTTTTTTACATCCTTCATCAACACAAAAAATAAGATCTTTCAGTAATACAATTATTTATTTCTCAGTATATTATGTTACACTTTACTATTACTTGATATATTTTTTTCTCATCTTTTGTCCACTTTGCAGCCTCTATTATTTACGCTGTGGCTGTTTCGGTAAAGGTCTGGCCTATAATGTAAAATAAGAAATCGCATGATGGTTGCTGATTACTTCAGGGTTGAACAAACTTGCAGTTCACAATTCATGCATGAACCAAATCAAGTATATATGCTAGTAGTATTTTATTGTGTAAGAGTATCCACTTTGCATGAGTGGATCTATAATTTAGTAAGTAATTTTGTGAGACATTTATCTGTTTCTCTGGCTCTCAAAATTCTGTTATTGAGCATCAAGGTTGTAATCCTTCAGAAAATAACATGATGTAACCCATTTCATATCGAAGTAAGGCTAGTGTTGTATTTATCTTTTGCTAGAAATTGTTGCAGTTGATATCTCTAGCCATATTGGGTCCTTTTCAGAGAATTGGATTTTCAGTGGGAAAAAATAATTTTACTAAAAAAAGGCTTACAAATTGACATTATAATTAATAAATATGATTAGTGCTACATTACCGTATAATAAATAAAGTCTTAATTATTATTTGTTTTGTGTTAAAAGTTGACACATCCGTTTGTAAGACTAATGTAGTATCCCCAAACATCACTTTTTTTTATTTTTTCAATACATTGTTTTGAGCAAATGGGTATTTTTTAAAAGAACGGACACATTATAACCATACGGTATGAAAATTTTAAAATGACGTGAACGTATTGAAAGATTATAAATTTATCACAACAATGATGCTTTTTATCAAACCAGTAAAGACATAGGCCATTCAATATGGATTTAACCACCATATTCATGCTTTCACTCAAACTAATATTGAAAGAAAAGGATTCAACTTTCAAGTCCTGGTCATGAGGGGTCTGGCTTATATGGTAAGTAGTGGGGTAAAAACAAAATCCCAAGTGCCTCATTTTTTTTATTTTTTCCTATCCACCTAAATGATCAAAGAACCCTTAATCCCACAAATCCCAAAATCAATCTTAGACCTTTCAGCTTTCTAAGAAAAGTGTCTCCTCAATTATCCTTTTTTTCTTTTTTTTCTTTACGGAAAGTCATGATTAATATGTATGACTCATCAAAAAGTGGTTCACATAATGTGAGGAACTAGAAATTACAGTACGTGGATCCTATAATCGTGTGGAATCCAAATGTTATGAAAGAGAGAATATATATATATATATATATGATGCATGAGATACATTTTTTGTATGTATATAGTAATTGCAACTCAACGTTACTACAACAGTGGTTTTCCTTTTCGTTATAATTTTTATTTTTTTGGATAAAAGAATTTTCACCCATTTGAGGCCTAGGCACGCATTTTTTTAGCAATAAGGATCAAATTTAACATACCATTACTAAATGTGGAAGTACCACCCCGAAATGAAAAGAAGGAAATAGAAAGATTCAGAAGAGCGAGTATGTAAAACAACATCAAACATAAAGGTTTTGGGCCATACCTTACTATGGGAGACAATGTTATTAGTTTAGATTCCTTACTTTCAAAGAAAAATACGCGTATGTGGATTTTTTTTGCCCAATAACGCCTTTTTTAAAGTTTTTTTTCCAAAAAGTACTGTTCCAAACTTATATAGGGATGTAGGCCAGTTTTACTCAAAATCGTCTCTTCAAGAGACGATTTGATGAAAATAGTCTCTTCAAGAGACGATTTGATCTTTTTTTTTTAAAAAAAAAATAATTTTTAATTAAAATTTTTTCTTTTAAACTGGTTTAAAAAAAAAATGTAAAAAATTAAATTTTGGACAAAATCGTCTCTTCAAGAGACGATTTGATGAAAATAGTCTCTTCAAGAGACGATTTGATCTTTTTTTTAAAAAAAAAATAATTTTTAATTAAAATTTTTTCTTTTAAACTGGTTTAAAAAAAAAATGTAAAAAAATTAAATTTTGGACAAAATCGTCTCTTGAAGAGACGATTTTGGTCTTTTTATTTTATTTTATTTATTTTTTTTAAAACCAGATATTTTATCAAACAATTTTAAAATTTTCCCGTCTCTCTCATCGACTCTCTCTCTCTCTCTGGCGACGCGATTCCACCGTTCACCGATCGATCCCTCTCTCCTCTGTCGCCGCTTCTTCTCTGCTCTGGGCTCGGGCCGGTCTCCTTCTCGCCGGTTCTCTGCTGCTGCTCTCTTCTCCAGCCGGTCTCTTTCTCGCGATTCCACCGTTCACCGATCGATCCCTCTCTGCTCTGTCGCCGCTTCTTCTCTGCTCTGGGCTCGGGCCGGTCTCCTTCTCGCCGCTTCTCTGCTGTCTGCACTCCAGCCGGTCTCTTTCTCTCTCCACCGCACCAACTCCGGTACTCTCTGAACCATTCTCAAAATTTATTTTTAATTGTTAGTTAGTTAGGGTTTGTAGTTAATTAAGGTTGATTTTTAGTTAGGTTACAAATGGATTTTAGGGTTATTTTTTAACCGGTAATAAAAAGATTTGATTAATATCTAGGTTCAATTTTAAGGAACTAGGAACATTGATACTATGAAAATATATATATATATATAGTTTTTGGTTTGTGAGTACCACTTTTCTGATATGGTAAAACCTATGTGAGATTCTTTCTATGAAAGAGGATATGTAAAAGGAAAAAAGAAGTGGGAATTGGAATAGAGCTGCCCTTAATTTAGTAAAAATTATGAGAATATATGACTTAGTACACCCTAATCGCCAGCATGCTTTATAAGCTGCATCTCTTGAAATAGTCCATCCATGTCTATTTTAAATTCAACAAGAAGTGATTCAGCAATTCCTTGCTGGAACATTGAATCATTTTTCATTTAAATGGAAATTCCTATGCAGTAAGTACATATGGCATGTATGGACTTTGAATTTCAATACATAAAAGCTTTTCGTGAGCTTCACACAAACACTTTTAGCTCTTCTTCAAATACTCCCAAGTCCCAATTTAAAAACTTGTACTAACTTCAACATTATTGCCATGTTATTGCTATGGGACTTCTAACAGTATAAAATTCAGATATCCAAATTAAAGACCCAAAAGAGAAATTAGTCGAAAACTTCGGTCCTCCCAATGCATTAAACCTCACATTGTAACTCAATTTCTCACCCAAGTTCTCAAACTTTAAACTCTTAGGCTCAACAGTCACCGATACTCCATTAGGTTCATCCACTTGCACCACATAAGTACTCATCCGGGTCCCAACATTTGTCACTGTCCTCTTGTATCCTCTTGTATGTTACACTAGTGCTTGGGCCATTTTTATCCAAAAGCACAGCAAAAGAAGGGTAGTTTAAGTCACCAGGCTGAAGAAATGCATTATTAGGACAAGTGAAATTACCCCTTGATAATAAAGCTATCTGAGAAGAGGTATACTTTAGGCTGCACAAATAATTAAGGTAGTCCTCAGATGTGATATCATAGATTAGACCTGGATCAGAAGCACTTTGTTGGTCAACATGTGTTTATTCATTTTCTATCTCATTCTCATTTATATCTTTCAATTTTTATTTTATTTAAAAAAAAAAAAAAACTTTTCTCTTATATCTGATAAAAAAAAACCTTTGAATCAAGGACCCTTTTATAATATAACTCAAACTTTGGCAGTTGGCAGTTGACATTTTACTGTTTTTAGAATTTGTTTGATATGGGTTTCCTTGAATGTTTTATCTAATTATTTATGAGCATTTTATTTATCTTGTTGGAAGTTAGTGTTTGTGAGTTGACATATCAATGTCTTTATTTTTGCAGCAGTAGTCAGATATGGATGATCTTGGTATTATTCCTGGACCGATTGACGCATCCGTTTTGACGTTACAAGCCAAGCATCGATCCACGGATATTTGGAATAATGACATGGTATGATTATTAGTTGTTTTGTTATAAAAAAATAATTAGTTGTTTTTTAAGTTATAGCGTTAGAGCATTCCCAATTGGTTAGGTAAATACCATTTAAGCCAAAATATGGCCTATGAACCCCAAAACCGCTCCCATTGAACTAGCAACATGTTAGGCAAAATAACTTTAAGCTATAGTGCTTGGCCATTTTTGCCCAAGCATTATAGCTTATTTTATTATATCTTTTATTTTAAATTAATTCTATTGGGAATGCTCTAAACAATAAAGTTATAACATATCTTCATCTCTTTGTTTGTATATTTTGCAGGGAGGAGATATTAAAAACCTGATATTGCATTGTCGTCGACGTGAGGCGGTATTATCACGTTCTAATCGGCCACATCCGCGTATTGTTTCTTACCTCCAGAGGGCCGGATTCTATGGCCTATATTGTCTGAGGTTCATCCAGCTCGATTGGGCATTGATTTCTGCCTTTGTCGAGCGATGGCGTCCGGAGACCCATACCTTCCACCTACCCCTTGGTGAGATGACTATCACCTTACAGGATATGGAGGTGATGTTAGGGTTGCCAGTTGATGGTCGACCAGTTATTCGGTCAACGATCTTGAAATGGCCTGAGTTGTGCGGTGAATTACTCGGTGTCATTCCTCCACCGGAAAAGTTAGTAGGGTGCCGTCTAAATATGACCTGGCTCAGTGAGACGTTTGGTGTGTTACCTGATAATGCTGATGAGGTCACTGTACAGCGGTATGCACGAGCTTATATCTTAGAGATGCTTGGGGGTAGTGTTTTCGCTGACACCTCTGGGGATTTGGTGCACCTTTTATGGTTGATGTTTTTGGATGACTTTGATACTGCTGGAGAATATAGTTGGGGTTCTGCAGCCTTAGCATGGTTGTATAGACAGCTATGTAACGCCGCTAAGGCACGAACAAAAGACATTGGTGGTGCCTTGATCCTGGTGCAATTATGGGCATGGTCTAGGTTCCCACGTATGACACCAGAGATCGTGTCTATCCAACCTATTGATTATGGTGTGGATGCTGCAGGTCAGCCGCTACCTCAGGGGCCGTATGGCATTAGGTATATATATATATGTATATATATATTATAGATTCTCCTTGGTTAATTGCTCATATGCTTCACAATATTTTTAAAATTATTGTATGTGTTTTATATAAGTACATGAATGATTATGTTATGTTATAGGTGGTGCAATGCAAAGTGCCAGAAAAATGTTAGCACTCATGTCTTACGCCATTATCGATCAGCTTTGGGTATGCAACATCCCGATGAGGTACTATACTTGTATTTGATGTATATTCACCGTATTCATAGTTATTGTTAATATATTTTATGTAGACCCATTGGGCTTTAGGTCCATTACACTACTTGTCCAACACTCATACTTGTACAGTACACATGTATAGTTTCCATTTGTTAATTCTTCTATTTTGTTAATACTTCTATTGTGTGTATACTTTTGTAGATTGTTTGGCAGCCGTATATTAATGCTAATTTGCCAGACTATTGCCTAAGAGGACGGGAGATATGGCGTACGATGGTGCCATTGATATGTGTGCATATTGTAGAGATGCACTGCCCCGATCGTGTCTTACGTCAATTCGGAATGCAGCAGTCCATACCTAGGCCCATCAATACTTATGTTACCTTGCATGCAGTAACTTTAAGGAAGAAAGAGACGGATTGGACGAAAAAATGGGAGTCCCATGTTGATACGTGGAATAATCGACTTGAGCATGTCATTACAAGTGACATAGTATCGGATCCTATGTCTTATAACGATGAGTACATGGTATGGTATCGCAGGATCACTCGACGCTATATCAGCAAGCAAAGCGCTTCTTTTGATGCTCTGGTAAGGGTTTTTACTTGATATTAGTTTTGCATCATTTATGCCTAGCAATTGTAGTGATATTATTGTAGCAATTGAATGATAGAATTCGTGATGGGATAAGATAAAATGACAGTTTAAATCCTAAAGTTTATAGTGTAACAAACTAAACTCTATAGATTCAAAAGTAAAAAATTAAACTCGATCCATTTAAGTGGAATGATGTTATATTTGGGGTTTAGTATGAAACATTGATTGAATTTGTTACATTTTGAAACCGTATGATTTAATTTTTTATACACTTATGGGTTGGATTAGGGTGTGTTTTATGGTATTTAACAAAAAAATATGTGGGTTAGAAGTTATTTTTTTGGATTAATTTTATGACATCTTTAATTTTATGATTTTATGACATCTTCTATTTTATGATAGGCTGATGTATTGCTAAACATTTATCACATGTTCCCATCATCCCATCCAGCAAGTAAGGAGGCATATCGGGGCCTAAAAATTGCCCGATC
>OU015762.1:6227766-6394265 GCA_907173295.1 Fagus sylvatica | reverse complement strand
CCTCAATTCGCCTTGCTATTTTATTGAATGTTTACAATTTCTAATCTTGTAAACGCTTTTTGGTATAAGATTGTATCACTTGTCATGAAAAATAGTGCTGTTGTATACTCATATTGTAAGCCTAATCTATTGTATACTCATATTCTGGAAAGGTACTGTTTCTATAAGCCTAATCTATTGTAAGATGCATTATGATCATTAAAAATGAAGCAAAATGAAGAGAAAGAAAAAAGTTTTAAAAGGAGGAAATAAACTGAGGAAGAAGCTTGAGTGTTAATTAAACCTGACCATTTGCAGACATATCTCATTGGTCTCATTGTCTTGGCAGATAAACTTATGTGGATGTCTTTTCATGGGAGTACTTTCTATTCTACTGTTTCTGGAGCACTCTCCTCCCCTTTACCAAGCGTATACTACAATGACAGTATTCCTGTGGACCCGAATAATTAGTGAATATTGGTCCATAAGAGCATTTTGGAAGTATTTACATGGAAGAAAATTCAATTACATCATCACAATTGTAGCCACCAGTACTGTGGCGCTGTTCATTCTTGAATTGCTGGTATGAATATCAAACATTTTATTTATTGACCTGCCCTAGCATTGATAAAGCGCTAAACTAGCATTCTGAGCAATGTTATCCTTGTGCAGGTGAATAGCTTCACTGACAGGAAGCTCTACACTTGGTGCTTCCTGACCGTGGGGGCCATAGCGTCTCTTTATCTTCTTAAATCAATTCCGTGGAGATCTGGCATACCAATTTTTGTCTGCATTGCTTGCTGGTTTTTGTCCATATTTACTTTGATGCCACCAGAAATTCCTGATAATAATCAATTAGTGTAAGTCACTTTCCTTGAGTTTATCCTTCTTATAGTGCGGTTTTGTGGGAGTGAATGTCTCAGTGTGTTTAAGTTTGTTCTAAACTGTTTTAAATTTATGAATTAACCCATAATGTTTCGTGAATTTATGTAGATTTTATTGGATATTTTAGTTTGTGTTCACTCTTTTGCCTTCTTTTGGAAAAGGAAAAAAATAAATTAAAAACCAAAGAAAATTTGCACTTTGTTTTATTTTGGGTTATAATTGCTATTAACAAACCTGATGGAAACTTCAAGGCCCCAAAGTCATGGTGGAGAAGAGAACACCAATCATTAGCGGTAACCTTTATAACATAGATGTTGATGGCAACTGTTTTTCACTATTAACACTGGGTTTAGTTCAGTTTAGGTTCATTGACACATGAAGCATTTATGAGTAATAAACTATATAAAATGTCAAAAGTGTGCTGGTCTGTGAGCTGCTGAACTGGTCTTGGGTGACTTTTGAATGTCTGTGTTTTCTGCCATTGATTGACTGGCACTCAACCAGTATTCTAATTACCCCTTCTTCCCTTTTACCTTGCTTAGTTACTTGTGCTATGGGGAAATTTTTGGTTAATGTTATTAGGGTAGTTGCTGAACCGGTGGTCGTGTTGTCTTATCTGTTAACAGCCTGAGCATCAACAACTCATAGTTGACACTGGTGCCTTGTCACATCTTGTGGGTCTTTTAAAGAGGCACAAGGAGGCTTCTAGTTCTCGTGCTGTGAATAGTGTCATTCGTCGAGCTGAACCGGCTGTGAAGCTCGCTTTTGAAAATGCCAAGTTGTATAAGAAGTCACTGCAATCCAAACCGGTTTAGAAAAGTGAGCAGAACCCGGTTGAGGTTTCTGGTGGAGCTTCAAATGGGAATGGTGTTGGTGGTGGTGGTGGTGGTGGTGGCACTAAGGAAGTGCCGGTTTCGGTTAAGGTTGCGATGGAAAAGGCCAAAGAGTACAAAGTGAATAAAGGGGTTGTGAGTGGTGGAAAGAGTGACACAATTTCAGGTATTGTTTTGGAATTTGGAAAGTTGAGATTTTTATTTATTTTTTGAATGATTGATTGGCTGTGCTACAATTATAGAAGTTTTGCTTTTATAATATAATGTATTTGACAGACGTAGTTGAAAAGGACATGTCAATTATAGAAGTAACATAGAGTATGCCTTCAAATTGAATAGAATGACGGAAAAGAATAAGGCTTGGTTGTTGTTGTTGTTATTGTTGTAATGTGTTTGACATTTTATTCATTACCTTAGTAAACATATGGAGTGTTAATGATCTGTATGATTATTCGCTGATTACAAGTTTGAAATGTTGTTCAAGAATTTTTTGTTGTTTGATGAAGAATGAGATATTTGGAAGAGGGATTTGAGCTAAATTTAGTTCTGTGCATTTATTTTTAGGACTGGAGAGAGGAAATGGGGTTGTGGAGAAAAAAGTGAATAAGAAGAAGGAGCTGTCAGTTTCGAACATTGATTTTATTGGGCTTGAGTTTGCAGATAAGAAGAGCAGCAGGGGACTGCCACCTGGGCTAGCTCCTATTGCAGACCCTTTCCCAGTAGGGGACTTGCCTGAGGTGGAGTTTATTGTTGGGGATACCAGCAGGTTTGAAGACACAACCTCATTGAAGCCTGAGCTGACTCAGGAAGGTGATTCAGATCTTTACAAGCCAAAGGTTTCCTCGTGGGGAGTCTTTCCTAGACCCAACGATATCTCGAAAACGGTATGGTAATTGCCATGAGAATTGATGATAGAGTAGTGAGTTGAAATATTGTTGTCAATTATTTTGGTGTACCTACTTTTTGTTGATGTTCTGAATTTGTTGGCATGAAGGATGTTAGTCTCTTATGTTAAGTAACTTGTTTGAGTGATGATATTGTGTTGGAAAACATATTATGTACTCTGAAGGTTTGCTATAGACAGTAAATTATCTTAGTTTAGTATCGCTTGTTCAAGTTTCTGAAATATAAAATCAAGATGGGTATAGAATCCAAGCAAAAAAAAGAAAAGAAAAGGAGAACATAGAGAACCACTTTTTCCTCTGTACCATTGCTTCCTAAACAAAGTTGAAGCTTTGAACTTGTCAATGCTGATCAATTATTTGATTTTCAAATCTAACACATGTTATGATTATACATTAATCTCTAAGTTCTTCTGGCCTCTGAGTTCTGATACCAGCTAGGACTCTGAAGTCTGAACATCAAATTTTACATTCCTTATATATGGAAACTACTTGTGCTACATAGATGATGTGCATAAGAAGTGTGCAATCATTCTTCAAACATTGAAGAAATCAATTAGCTGAATCAATGCATCTTGTCCAAGTTAATTAGAGTTTTATTGGAGATAGAGGGGAAGGTGGGGAGGTATCTATATTCATATCAAAGTGACCATGGATAAACTAAACACTCAAATGAAATCAGATTGATTGATGTAGATAACAATATCTATCAGAATGCCTGCACAAATCCTTGTGTCTATATTCATGTCAAATTGTCCATGGACAAACTCCCCCACAAAAAAGCTATCAGATGGGTTGCTTTCGATGATTATATAACTATCGGAATGCCTGCAAAACATCTTTGATCTTTGTTGAAGATCTTGTCTCCATGTGATGCTGTGTATGTGTACTTGTGTCTCTATATACATATCAAGGAGTCGAGGAACAAGGTAAACACACAAATGAGTGACGATGGATTGCTCTACATGCCTATGTATCAATCAAATTCCTAGCATAAATTTTCATCTTTATTGAAGAGCTTGGCGCACATTTGGTCCACCTTTCTCAATTAAAATATTGAAATAATGGAAAAAATGAGAACTTGAGTTTCATGCTTGAAAAATTATTTCAATGACACTAGTCAACATGCCCATATCTTGATAATGGAGGCTAGAATGGTCTCTTGGTTACTTATAGAAAAGGTGTATCACTTATATTTGTTGCATCATGTTTTCCGTTTTCTTCGAAAATTCCTTCCTAAGTAACTTTCCACATTTTACAAGACCTTAAAATAGAAGACCCCATCTCTTATATCTTTTTTTTTTTTTTTTGGTTAAACCCCATCTCTTATATCTTATTTGACCATGGCAACGACATTTTTTTTTGTACATTTTAATTTCAAGTTGAAGATCTCTTTCTACAGTACCATTGCACGAGTCAATCCACATTGTACTTAACTCTGTTGGTTTAGTATCACAATTATGAATATATTTGTGAAGTAATAATCATATGTGTCATCTTTTTCCCTAAAGCAATATGCATTTCATTATAGAGTATTGTTGTTTGATTTATAATGGATGTGCCTTCAGTGCTACAATTTTCTTAAGTCACACAAGCACGCAAAGATTGTTTTCTTAAATATTTCCTTCTATTCTTGGTCAGTTTGGTGGTGGAAGAGTTATTCGCCCTGGGGAGGTGCTTGAAACAGCGGAGGAGAAAGCTGCTAGAGAAACACGTACAAGACAGTTACTTGCTGCCTACAAGAGTAAAATTGGTTTAAACATTGATCCAAAGTTAAAATCTGAATGTGAGGAGGTATGGTTCTATCAGAATATAATCTTCCTAACTTGTTTGTTGAGAGCTTGTACACATGTTCTTGAATGAATGCTAAAAGTGCTTTTGGATCAAGCACTCTAACTTTTCTCGTAAACTTTATTCTGTATTTGCCATGATCTGACCAAGATCTTAGTCCAAGAAAATCTTAAATTAGGAACTAGGTGCAAATTTTATACCACCGTTGGGATTATTCATTTAATTTGTAGTTCTTCACGGTATTGGAATTGAATTTAAAATTATGTCTGGTTTTTGTGGAGGTGGCCTTGGTGAATGGATGCAGTGTTGACAGAGATGACTTGTTAGTCTCAATGGTTGTTGTGGAAGTTACAACTTGCTGAAGGTGGTTAGTCGTGGTGTTCATGATTACAATGGGTTGTGTGCGGTAGTATTGGAAAATAATATGATGATGGTGATCGATGTGCTTGACAATGATGAAGTGTTAAAATCTAATTTGAAGTAGCTGTGGTGGGTGGGATGCTGATGAGATGAGTTAACTACTTGGTGTAGGTAGTTACCAGTGGCAATGCTACTGGTAAGTAGTAAGTTTTATGGTTTAGAAGGTGCAAATGGCATTGGTTGTGAAGGGCTGTCAAAGTGTATCTGTGGGTGGTGGTCTCAGTGGTAGTGGAGGCATCATTTATAGTATTTGTTGTAGTCTTACTGCTTGATTTTAGAACCCAAATAATTCCTACCAAATGCTCTGTTCATTTGGGTGTAATTCCTTATTATCTGAAATGGCTTCAAAATATTCCTTTCCTTTTTCTTTTTCTTTTTTTCGGGGGCGGGGGGGAGGAGGGTGGGGAGTTGAGGAGTTGAAGGTTTAAATTTTAAGCTGAAAAGATTTGGCAAATATGGAGAGCTTTTGGATAGGATAATCTACAATTTTCAATAAAGTTTGGCTTCCTAATATGGTTTGAAAATAGCATCTTTCAGTTAGAGAGAAGTTGCAGTCACTGGGTGGGTCTTGAAACTAGTTTTTCAGTTTGACCCTTGTGTTCCTATTATTTTGAGAGCCATAATGCGTTATCATGTTTATAGGCATTGAAGGATGGGGACTCATTAATGAATATTGGAAAGCTTAAGGAGGCATTACCTTATTATGAAAAGGTTATGGATAAGTTAACATTCCAGGTAATTTACTGTTTGAGCATCTTGTGTACTTGAAAGAAATCTCATGCTACATATATTTTTTGAGAATGTATATTGATCAAATAGTTTCTTTAGGAGTAACAGTATCTGAATATTCTGTGCTTTGTTTCATGTATATAATTCTTGCAGAGTGAGCTTCATGGTTTAGCTGCTTTACAATGGTCTATTTGTCAAGACTCGCTCAATAGGTATATTTTTCTTTTGAGATTTTACTAGATGTCCCTTATGACATCCCTTAACATGCCATGAAACTGAATTTGTTCATTGTGCTTTACATGGAATATGGAATGAGTGTTTTCTTTTTGATGATTTATGATAAAAATATATTTGTCATCATTCTGGACTTTAAGGAAATTTCAATCGAACTTATAAGCTTGTATCCATCTTCAGTATCAATGTGGTGTCTTCATCCCGCACTGTGATGTACTGGTTCAAATTTCTTTTGTATGTGTACATCACAAAATCTTTCTTGGTTTATTTATAAACAATTTTAAAAATAATTCAGATGATTTTGGACTGGACAAACATCATCACATATTAATTTTGACTTGTCACATATAAGTTGTGGTTCAGACTTCAGATAGTGTGATAGTGTGTTATTCTCCTCAGTCCTTGAATCATTTGCAAGCTTCCAAACATTGTAATAAATTCTGAGTTATTGATATATTTGTTTGGTGTAAAGTTTGTAAAGGTGCACCCAAAAATCATAATGTTGTAATGGTCAAGGCTTTGCACTATTCATTAAAAAATTTGTTGTGAATAAAGGTATTTGAAATTGCAATGTAGAATTGGATGGTTAGGTAGCTCATTTTTGTATTTGCTAAAAAGGAACTACTAGTTTTAAAAATTAACTGCTGGACTTTTTGGAGGTTCAGTTAAGACAGGAGTGAAGGTAGCATCATATGGTGATCCATATTAGTTCAGTGAATATATATTTTTTTATTAAGATTGAAAAGTGAAGAAAGAAAAAACAAAACTTCTAGAAACTAATATACATAAGAAAAGTGTAGTGGGTGGACGAGGACTTATTTTAATATAGAAGGATAAGTAGAATTGTTAGAATCGTAGAGTCAACCTTTGATCGCTTTGGTCCTACCCAAGTCAGGTTAGATTGGATTCTACTTCTTGAGTTCATATGAGAATTAAATTACAATGGCAATAATAGAGGATTGAGAATTGTGGAAGTTCAAATTTAATTTGCATACCAGACAAATATCACTACAACATAGTTTTTTTCTGAAAGCTACATGCCATTGATTGTAACACCTGAATGGATATGTCAAAGTTCTTTTGCCTAATTAGTTTGATGTGTATGAGTTGAAACATTGTTTGGTAAAGATGTATGTTAGCTTGTATTTGTAGCCTCTTGACTAGCGAAGTAAAGTGCTGAGTGATGTTAACTTTCTGTTCTTTGCTTACTTGATTATTATAAAACAGTTGTAATTGTTGACAGGCCTAATGAGGCTCGAGTGATGTATGAGAGCCTTCAGTCTCACCCAAATGCTCGAGTAAGCTAGAAAGCCAGACAATTCATGTTCAGCTTTCGGGTAACTACCAATTCATTTCGTGCATAATATAGTGTCTATGTTTATGGGTGAAAGTTATGTAGTGCTAAGAAATTTAGATCTAACAGGGCAGCCTCAATAAACATGAATAATGAAAGGAATATGTTGATGCTGTTCTAAAGGTGCTAATACTACACATTCCTGCAGGGTTGGAGTTGCTCCTTGGGCTTCTTAGTTCTACTAGCCTTAAGCAGCAACTTGATGGTGCCGTGGCTCTATTCAAGTTGGCCAACAAATCCATGGCTCTTTCTCCTGTTGATGCAGCTCCCCCATCTCCAACCCCACAGGTAGGTTTCCGTTGTTAAGCTTGTTTTCTTCATGCTTTCTATCATAAGATAAATCATATCCATGTGGCTCAAACATGATATAGTGCTAACATGGTAAGAGAAGAGTTTATTAATACAAATTTATATGGGTTTGGTTAATGATTTGTAAAATCAAATAGATGCATCCTCTTAAATTTAGGGTTTTTGACTTTTGGATGATTTGGGTGTTTGCTTATAATCTCAACTCAACAGAACTAAACTAAGCACTAATTTAGGTGTTTGCGTATTATACTTATTGTTAATGCAGTGTTAGGGATTGTTTCATTCTAACTGAACCAATTACTACACCACTCACTTTAAAATGTTTTTGATACTTTATGGTTGTGTTAGTACTCATTTGGCATTGTAATATTTGTATTCCTATATATATATATATATATGTACACAAATATTATATGAACACAATCTCAACTCAACAGAACTAAACTAAGCACTAATTAAAAAAAAAAGTTGGTGATTTGGTATCTGGTTTTCTTTTGCTTGTCCAGGGCTCGGCTATAGGAGAAAACAAGTTCTGCAAGGCATACTTGGTGTTCATAAATGCTTCCGTGGTCACCAGGCTCGTCGTTTATTCCAGGAACACAAGTCAGCGGCGTATCCAATGCTTGAAGTGCGTAACATTTTTTTTTTCATTGATTCCAAGTGGTGGACTGTTTGTAGAGAATACTTATTGGGGAATTAGATATCTACATATTTCTCTCTATAAACCTACCTTGAAATAAAAACATCTAGTCATCTTTGTCCTTTATATTTCACATTCTTACATTATTCCTGTTTAATGTGTCAGATATTTGGTTCTTGCCAACATGCTGATGGAGTCTGAAGTTAATCCTATTGACGTTCTACTGCTAAGGAACTCTGTTGCTTTCTACGTTTCTGGTTTTGGATGTATGAGGAATGGTGCTTATTGTTATTAATGGGGTTGGATCAAACTTTTTTTTTTTTTGGTGGAAGAGAGATTATTAGACTAAAATTTGATTAATTGTAAAACTATATAACATGAGTGATGACACCCAGTGAACATGATTTTTTGCAATCTATATGAGATTATGGTAAAACTATTCTTTATGAAACATCACTCTAAAACTATTTGTATTTGGTGTTGCCAGATTGAAGATTCTATTGCAAACGTAGGGATTTAGCTATTTTCCAAACATGACCACCACTTTCATCCATCAAGATGGGTTAACCAAGAAACATATATATATATATATATATAACATGTCAAGGGACCAACAAACTTCAATTATAAACACTTTCTTTCATACATATGTAAGATGATCAAATCATGGACCAAAATGGCTAAATGTGAGAACAAAAATATTGTGAGAATACAAATATAAGTTGTAGAGCACAGAGTGATAAAATATAGTTCAAAGAAAAATCATTTTAAAGAGTGATAAAATAAAATAGAAACTGCTAAAACATGTCTTGCATATTTATATAATACAAAAACCAGTGAAACCTTAAAATTACAACTAGCATAATCAATTCGGAATGTCACAAATTAAAAAAAAAAAAAAAAAAAAAAAACAAAAAAGAAAAAAAAAAAGAGTGATCAAACACAATCTCAATTAATTAACCACCATTGATTGATTTGAGATAGACGTAAACCATAGCAAAATGACCCTCCTACGAACTTCTTTGTTCCACCCCATGCTGAAATCATCTAGTTCATCGCACTACATAGATCTTAAACATTATTTCTGTACCTAATACATAAAATTAAACGTTAGTTGAAGTAGCACAAGGTACAACAAATAAAAAGCCATGATTCATAAAAAAGAAAATAACTTCATACAATAATGGGTGGGAAAGTAGTACATATATAAATAATCATTTAATTCTATCCATAACTCATAATTTGAACAAGTATATCACATACCTAGTTTGTACCAGCACCACTTGTCGAAGCCATACTCGCATTAGGACATGTTCTACGATTATGTCCCTCAACTTGACATATTCCACATCTCGGCTTAGGTTGACTCTCTCGCCAATCCATCTCATTCCTTATTCTTGTTGACTTTGGTCGACCTTTTTGGCGAGCCATTGTTGGGTCAGGGCGCAACGTAGGCCCTTCAATAGGTTCCCAGTATAACTCATCTTTCACAGGCTCAAATGGTCGTGAATAGCAAGCTAGTTGTTCAGTCAATCTATAACATGGGTCAATAAATTGCATTACATTAATGTGTTGGTCAGAACAACATGCAATTAAATGCGAACAAGGGATCTTAAACATTTGCCATTTCCCACAGGTGCATGTCCCCTCATGCAACCTAATTTGATGAGTGTGGTCACCCCTATACGAACTTCCTAGATTAGGACTTGTTCGAATCTCAAATACACCTAGGTTACGGTCAAACATCGTTACCGTATGACCACCTGCCTTTGCCCGACACCTATTAAACTTATCCATGGCATATTTACTGAACACTTCACCAGAATTCAGTTGATCTTGAATTTTGGCACGACGATCATCGAAATAATTAGCAAGTTTGAAAAAAGTGAATTTTACCATTGCAGTTATGGGTAGGCTGCGTGAACCTTTCAATACACCATTGAAGCACTCAACCAAATTTGTGGTCATTGCCCCATAACGATGCCCACCATCATGTGAACATGTCCATCTCTCTACTGGGATCTCATCCAATCGTATACGAGCTTCCTCATTGTATCTTCTAATGCACTCCATTGTTGTGTTGAATTTCCGTATTTGATTAGCACTGCCTGCTCTCATTATCATATTCTTCAAATTATTATCTTTGTAACGCTTCAGGAAGTTACTAGCTAGATGACGAATGCAAACTCTCCAATATCCATTCGTACCCTGCCAATCAGTGAAGTGCTTATCAAGAACGGTTTTTTCGATTCCTTTATGTCGGTCTGATATAAGGCACATACCTTTCCGTTGTGTGACATATTTTTTGATGCATATTAAAAACCACATCCAACTATCCTTGGACTCATTTTCCACAACCGCAAATGCGAGAGGATAAACCCCGTTGTCGGCATCTTGACCCATTGCTATCAACAACTTCCCTTGATATTTGCCATATAAATGAGTTGCGTCAATATTGATCACTGGCCTACAATGTATGAATCCTGCAATGCAAGGACCAAAAGCCCAAAATACACGGTGAAATATCTCAGTATTTCTTTCGATGCCATCTTTTTTCTTCCATTTCACTACTGTATTTGGATTAGCATCTTGTACTGCAGCCATGAACATCGGTAAGATCTCATAAGACTTAACCCAATCCCCATATATCCTGGCAATTGCCTTCTGTTTCGCATCCCATAACTTAAAGTAAGAAACTTTTGCCTTATATTCTTTAAAAATTTCTGCATCTAGGGTTCCAATTGTGACGGCATGGTCTTTTACTACGAGATGGTGAATTTCTCTTTCAATCAAATTTGAATCCAACATCTTACCATCTTTACTCACGTCAAGGTTTGTACATGTGTGAGGACCATAGTATTTAGTTATCTCCCAAAATCCATGCTTCTTGCGCTGGCATGCCCGAAGTTTCCATGAACACTCATTTGTGCAATACACTGCCCATTGAGTCAAGTTTGATTCATATACCTTATACCTCTGGTTTCTCTTAATGCTGTAAATCTTTACTGCATGCTGAACCTCTGCTTTATTGCTGAAAATCAACCCTTTACGGAACTCCAACTCCTTGTCCCAACTGGATAGAGGTGTTACCATATCATCACATGGAACACTAATATTATCCCAAGTGTTTGCAATAAATGAAGGTGATGGAGCTTCCATTGTAGGTATGCAAGGCGTAGAGTGTTGTGCATGTATATCATCATCTTCATGGGAGTCACAATCATTAATTATGAGTTCACATAACTCATCTTCATAATCATCATGAACATCATCAAAATCATGTAAGGTCTGGCTTGCCATAAACACATCATCAAGGTGATCATCTTGTACTCCCTGAGCATTCTCATCAGAACGGTTGGGACCACATCCATCGACCAGTGGCGGTGATAAATGCTCATGTCGATAGCTGCTACCCCCACGTTCCTCTAATGGTGTTGGTATATCGTAACATGGTGTATTGAGGGGTTGGGTAAGAACATTGTAATCTCCCTGTAAATCTTCACCTCCATAACCCTCTAGATTTGCATGTTGTGCATCTTCAATATTTAACAAGTCAACACCTACTAACTGAGGCGTAATAGTTATATACAACTCAACACCTATTAGCTGAGGCATCGCATCTAGCACATCAAACATGAAATTAACATCATTGTCGCCATTTATCAACATGGGCATGTAGAAAATGTTGTGGCTAAGGATTGCCTGGGGAGAACGAAAAGTAATAGTAATGGCATTGGAATGATTATCCAATTCCAGTGCATTGAATATCTTTCTTCGCAATTTCTTAAAACTGATCCCTCGCTTTACTCGAATATTCTTCATCTGCATCCCTTCATACTGAACTCCATGGATACTATCATAAATTATTTCTCCGTTGTAGCGGATATATATAGTAATTGGAGCCATGATACCTATTGAAATCAAAAGTAATTTACAACTTGTTAGTGACAACTAAAGAAATTATTCAAAGATACATTCAACATTGTATTTTTCTCTAGCCTTTTTAATTTTTTTTTTTATAGATAAAATCAAAATATTATTAGAATATGGGCAGCCTTCGATTTATAAAGATAATGCTCATAGGTTAGGTTTCTAAGAGTTCAAGGTTACAACCCCCACATTAATTTCTAAAGCAGATCAGCCCACTTGGAATTAAATATTAAAATACCTAGGAGTCTCTAAAAATCACCAAAATCTCCAGATTAGAACATATATATGTTAACCTAATACACCCCAAATTTTGTGTCAAAACTCAATCTCTAAGTGGAGTTACAAAGGATTCAACCTAGAGTACTCCAATTGCATTCTGCAGTGAAACAGCTCTACTTAGACTGTCATTAGAAACCCAAAAACATAATAACAAATCATGAAACTTTACAGAAATATAGTATACTGAGTTGAGTATACTCCCAAAATTTTGTCCCATAATTCCACTCCAATGTCAAGTTATACATAACCCAAATCAGTAACACCAAACCATTAAGACAAGTTACAAGAGTCTAAAAACTCCTCAAAATCTCTCTAGCCTTTTTTATCTTTCTTTTTGTTTAGTCATTTTTAAAGTGTAGAAATTCTTTTATTTTTTTCCTAAGAATTAGCACAAAACTATGTGGTTGTTACATATTCATTCTCTAACACAACAAGAATAACAACAAACAATTATTTAAATGTTGACTACACAAAATTTGGGTTCAAATCTGACTTGCTTGGTGAGCTTTGGGGCTGTGTAGAGTGAGTTTGCGGTTGGTTTCAATATCTACCAAATGTCAAAAACATTTTTTTTAATTATTAAGGAAAGCATTTATTAAACCATGTCTGGAGATTGGAATCATTGTAACCAGACCCCAAAAAAAAGAAACTAAAAAAAAGGTAATCAAGATTATCACCAAAATAACCTTCAACTGTTCCACGTCGCCACTTTAATGCTGAGGCATTTTCGTCATTTTTATAGGGATTGCTACAGTAAGCAAAATATTTGGGACTATGGGAGGGGACAGTGACATGGGGTTGGGGTGATTAATAAAAAAATAATAATAATAAAATCAGAAAACAAAACAACATCAACCACAAGAAGGAATACACAATTTTTTTTTTTTTTTTCACAATAATATTTTCCACTTGTTGAAATGATGGTAGTTAATGATTTTTTTTTTTTAGTAAAAATTAATTTTTTATCAGATAAAATCATTTTTATATGAAAAAGATCACTTATATTAATTTTATATGGGCTAAATTACATGTTTTACCTTCTAACTTTCATTTATTTTAAAATTACACTCTAATTTTCGTTACTTTGCACCCTCTAACCATATTAGTTTTATGAATTTTTCATCAAATCAACATTGTTTTGGACACTTAACAACAACCTATTTAATGTAAATGAATGAATGGACTGAATTGAAAGAAAACGAATTTTAGAGAACTCAAATGAAACAAATTAAAATTTGTCTTTTGCATTAATGTCAAATACATGTAAATTAGTAGTTAAACCTCCAATTATTACATATGTTAACACAGTTAAGAAATCCTTATATCAGATTCTATCCCTGTTTTAGCAAAGCACAATGAAGAAACAAAGAAGTAAATGTAAATTCAAAAATATAAATAGAACAAAAGGAAGATGATTTCTCATTTCACAAATTTAGTAGAATAAAATGTAATCTTGGCTGACATAATGTATTAGCAACATTTAAAATAAAAGAAGTGTATAGATCTAACTTATTTACTTACATATGAAGTGTGAGGAACCTTTGATTGAAGAAGTAGGTGAATAAGAAGTTTAAGGGGTTGCTGTTGCTGGAAGAAGAGAGCTGGGCGAAGTTCAGAAGAATAGATCTGGTTTGAGTTCGGAAAAATAGATCTAGTTTGAGTTTAAAGTGCTGGGGGCACGGTTTCTGAGAAAAACTGAAAATCGTCTCTTCAAGAGACGATTTTCCTTAAAAAAAATTTCTTTTTTTAAATTTGTTACATTTTTAAAATGGCGCATTTAAAAAAAAAAAAAAAATTTTGAAGACAAAATCGTCTCTTGAAGAGACGATTTGTCCTTTTAAATTAAAAAAAAAAAAGAAAAAGAACAAATCGTCTCTTCAAGAGACGATTTGTCCTTAAAAAAAAAATTTCTTTTTTTAAATTTGTTACATTTTTAAAATGGCGCATTTAAAAAAAAAAAAAAAAATTTTGAAGACAAAATCGTCTCTTCAAGAGACGATTTGTCCTTTTAAATTTAAAAAAAAAAAAAAGAAAAACAACAAATCGTCTCTTCAAGAGACGATTTGTTCTTTTAAATTAAAAACGAATTTTTCTTTTTTAAATATATATATTTTTTAAAATGGCGCATTTAAAAAAAAAAAAAAAAAAAGAACAAATCGTCTCTTCAAGAGACGATTTGTCCTTTTAAATTTTTTTTTTTTAAAAAATTGTCCTTTTAAATTTTTTTTAAAAAAAAAAGAAAAAAATAAAAATAAAACGATAAATCGTCTCTCCAAGAGACGATTTTCAGTAACTGGCCTACATCCCTATTTAACTTTGGAACGGTACTTTTTGGCCAAAAAAAATTAAAAAATACGTTATTGGGCTGAAATTGCCCGCATATGTGTGCGCCTACACATATGGGTATCCTTTGGGTCCAGGCAAGCCCAACATGCCCAATCCTTATATATGGGTCCATCATGAAACCCAATTAAGGATAGGGGGCCTCCCTTTGTAGGCTACACATATGGGTGTCCTTTGGGCCCAGGCAAGCCCAATTAATATGCCTGGGCAATGCCAACAATAGAGATGACAATTGAATGGGCTGGGTTGGATCATGGTTGTGGTGCAGGTCGGGAGCAAGACGGTTTGGAGGTATTTTACCATCCTTAATAACACCTTAATAACACGTGGTT
Organism: Fagus sylvatica; assembly: GCA_907173295.1. Classification (NCBI taxonomy): domain Eukaryota; kingdom Viridiplantae; phylum Streptophyta; class Magnoliopsida; order Fagales; family Fagaceae; genus Fagus; species Fagus sylvatica. The sequence continues at coordinate 6,379,305 of OU015762.1, read as the reverse complement.
CAACATAAATGAAATAAAGATGAGAGAGAAAGGTAACATACTGTCAAGAAAGAGATATAAGAGTTTTGAGGAATGAAAATAAAATATGTATAAAAATAATAATAAATAGGATGTGTAAAAAAAAGATTAAATTATATATATAAATAATTTAAATTGTATTAAATAAAAATATATATACATATTTGGAGCCTGATGAGGTGAGCAAAACCCATTCCCCCTTGGCCCTTTCCATTTTCGTGTTACCTCTAATGGAAACAGACTTAAAAACTTGGAATGCATGCTATCGGAGAAGTTTTATCTATGATATAGATTAGTGGAGATTGATTTAACATACAACAGCCACACCAAAACATATATAGCTTTATAGCCAGATTAGCTCTAATCTGCTCATGTCTATGACATTTGGTTGGAAAGAAACGCTAGGTAATCAAATTATAGCTATTTAAAGATGAGTAATTTCCGTTAATCCATGTCATTGCAAATGATGTCATGATAGAAATGAATGAGTAATGACCTTATGTAAGGAAATTGTCAAGACTACAATGCAGATCAGGAGGCCCACTTCTGTTTGGCAAATTCCAGAACCAATCCTTTTCCATTCAGCTTAGTTGTTCTGGGAGTTTTCTTTGCTGAAGAAATTTTGTGGAATCAAGTTTGTCCTAAGTTTGTGTGAATTTATTGTTTGTAGCTTTGATGCCAATTAGGCGTAAAAAAAAAAAATTACATATTTACAAAAAGAAATGTTTTAAATACCCAAGAAAAATTGCAATTTAAAGGGCAGGATTTATGATTTTATTCATTTATTTTAAGTATATGTCATGACATGTGAAATCATCTAAAAAGGTTCTCATGATCTCTTCATTTTTTGTGTGATTCTTATCTATATAAAAATAGAATTATTCTTCTAATGATGAAAGAGAATTTTAGTCATATTAGTTTTTATTCTAAAAAAGATTCTCATTACTTTTCTTATTGTTGCATTTTGCATTATCAATCTCTCTTCTAATATATTTTGAGTAGTGGATGCCTTCCTCGATTGGCTTTTTGGCTAACACCAAGGGTAATGGAATTTCATGTTTCATGCTTCAAAATTAGAGTGTAATTAACATCTCAGTTGAATCTCATTGAATTTTCACTTTAATATATTATGTTATATATATTTGTGGTACACATAAAGTTTCTGTATATCCGTCGTTTTAATTGATATTGTTCTTCTCCAAACAAAAAAAAATTGATGTTGGAAATTTCCTACCGACATATTAAGCAAGTTAATCACTTGAGCTTTTGTTTTTTGTTGAGAAAAGTTAATCACTTAAAGCAGTTAAGCTGATTCCAAAAGGTCATTATTCCAAAAGCACTAAGAGCATTCTCATCAGACTCCCTATTTTTTTTGCCAATTTGGTTCTAAAAAACCCACTTTTGTTCAAATAGCTAAAGCACTACTACACCAGACTCCCTATTTTAACTTTACTATTCCATTTTTTAATATATCTTTATTATTTTACTTTTTTTTTTCACAACTCCCGAAATACTACACTAAAAAAAACACTACTACACTACAAAAAAAATCTTTTTTATTCCCCCCAATTGATGAACAGTGGCTCCTCAAGGTGGGGGAGCGACTGTTCATCAATTGCCCATTTTCAGCCATTTGGGGAGTTTAGTGCTGCGTGTTTTCCGCACACTCTCCTCAAATTTGGCTGTTTTCAGCCAAATGTTCAGGCTGATAATAATGCTCTAATAAAGCAACGAATAACAATGTCATTATTCCATGCAACTTTATGACTTTATCCTTTGTACTTTTGAAACCGCGTAGTGAAGACAGCCAGACTCAATAATTGTAAAGCAAGAAATAAATATTATAGAAAACAGTCTTCACTCTTAACTCACAGAACAAAGCAAACGGAGAGATCAGAGAGGTTGCTAACTCAATTTTCTGTGGAGTGTCTCTTTGTCTTTGATTACTTAATTTCCCACATATATTTCCTTCTTTCTCACGAGCGAATCATGTCAGTAATCGGAGAGGCTGCTCTTTCTGCTTTGTTTGAGGTGTTGTTTGACAAGTTAACCTCATCTGATTTGTTGAACATCTTTAAGCAAGAGCAAGTTGATGCTGACCTAAAGAAGTGGAAGACAATGTTACTGAAAATCCGTGCAGTTTTGGATGACGCAGAAGAGAAGCAGGTGACAAGCAGGTTGGTGAAGCTGTGGCTGGATGAGCTTGAAGACTTGGCCTATGATGCAGACGACATCTTGGATGAGTTTTCTATTGAAGCTTTGCGACGTAAGTTGATTAAGGAAGAACCCAGCACAAGTAAGGTACGGAAGTTCATCCCTACTTGTTGTGTGGGTTTGACACCAACTTCTATTATGTTCGATGCCAATATGCGGTCCAAGATTAAAGTGATCAATACAAGATTGCAAGAAATCGTGAACACAGAAGAATGATCTGCAATTGACAGACAATACTGGGGGAAGGACTAGAGCAACAAGATCAAGGGTGCCAACAACTTGTCTGGTGAATGAAAGTTATACTTATGGCAGAGATGAAGATAAAACGGCTATTGTCAAGATGTTGCTGAGTGGTGAATCGAGTCATGCTCAACTCTCTGTGATTCCCATACTTGGTATGGGGGGGTTGGGTAAGACAACTCTTGCCCAATTAGTTTACAACGATCATGATGTGAAACGTTATTTTGATTTAAAAGCATGGGTTTGTGTTTCTGAAGATTTTGACATTTTTGGGGTGACAAAAGTAATTCTACAATCTGTCACTTCTAAGACCGATGATGATAAAGATCTGAATTCACTTCAAGTCAAATTGAAGGAGAATTTATCTGGCAAGAAGTTTCTGCTCGTTTTGGATGATGTTTGGAATGAAGACTATGATGTTTGGACTAAACTACGCAGTCCTTTTGAATTTGGGGCTCAAGGAAGTAAGATTATTATCACAACTCGGAATGATGGTGTTTCATCAACAATGGGAACTACTCCAGCTTACAAGTTGAAAGAGTTGTCAAAGGATGCTTGTTTGCATGTATTTACCCAACATGCATTGGGGGAGACAGATTTTACTGCGCATCCAGAACTTGAAGAAATTGGTAGAAAAATTTTAGATAAGTGTAAGGGCTCACCTTTGGCAGCAAAAGTACTTGGAGGTCTTTTACGCACTAAACACAATCGTGATGAGTGGAAACATGTGTTAAATAGCAAGATATGGGATATTCCGGAAGAGAGAAGCAGTATTTTTCCTATTCTTAAATTAAGCTACCAATATCTCCCTTCACATCTAAAGAGGTGCTTTGCCTATTGCTCACTATTCCCAAAAGATTATGAATTTGAGAAGAAAGAGCTAGTCTTGTTATGGATGGCAGAAGGTTTAGTTCAAGAAACAAAAAGAAACGAGCCAATGGAAGATCTTGGTGGTGAGTATTTTCGTGATCTACTTGGGAGATCATTTTTTCAACAATCAAGCAGCAACAAATCACTCTTTGTCATGCATGATCTCATAAATGATCTAGCTCGATGGGCAGCAGGAGGCTTGTGCTATATATTGGAAGATACAATGGGTAGTAATAAGCAATCCAAGATATCAACAAAGGTACGGCATTTCTCTTACACTCGATATTGGTTTGATGGCATCAAAAAGTTTGAAGACTTCCCCGAAGATATGCATCTACGGACCTTCCTGCCGCTACCAATAAAAAAGTGTGGCTACTTAACAAATTATGTTGCTAGTTGTTTGTTGCCACGGTTAAGATGCTTAAGGGTATTATCTTTATATGGATATGAAATTTTTGAGCTTCCAAATTCAATTGGTGATTTGAAACATCTAAGATACTTTAACCTTTCAGGTACTAAGATTATAAGTTTACCAGAATCATTAAGTTCTTTATACAACTTGCAAACACTGATATTGAAAGGTTGTTTTCGTCTCATAAAGTTACCAGAGAAAATTGGGAATCTAGTCAATCTTCGACATCTAGATATCACAAATGTGAATTTAATTAAAGAGATGCCAGTGGGAATAGGAGAATTAAAGAGTCTACAAACACTATCTAATTTTGTTGTGGGGAAAGATACTGGATCCAAGATAGGAGACTTGATGAACTTGAAGTTTCTTCAGGGAAGAATTTGCATTTCAAGATTAGAGAATGTGCTTGATGTTGAGGATGCAAGAAGAGCCAACTTAAATGGTAAGAAGAATTTAGATGAATTGGCGATGAAATGGGAGTCTGCAGATGATGATTTACAAGATGCAAAAGTTGCGATAGATGTTCTTGACATGCTACGCCCTTGGACAACGGTGAAAGAACTTTCAATTGATGGCTATGTTGGTGTGAAATTCCCAACTTGGTTAGGACATCCTTCGTTTTCTAATATGGTGCTCCTAAGGATTGAGAGTTGTAAAAAATGCACATCCTTGCCTGCAATTGGACAATTACCATCTTTGAAAAACCTTGTCATTATAGGAATGGCTAATGTGCAGAGAGTTGGTCTTGAGTTTTATGGGGAAGGTTGCTTGAAACCTTTTCAAGCTTTGGAGACACTTTGCTTTGAGGATTTGCAAGAATGGCAAGATTGGATTCCTAGCGGAGTTGAGTACGAAGAATTCCCTCGCTTGCGTGAGCTTTCTATCTCTCGTTGCCCCAAGTTGCAAGGAAAATTGCCCTACCATCTTCCATCATTGGAAAAGTTTTCTATTTGTAAATGTGAGGAATTGGTTGTTTCAATTCCAAGTCTTCCAATGCTTCATAAATTAGAAATTGTGGGATGCAAAGAGGTGGTGCGTAGAAACACGGTTGAGTTATGCTCGCTAAAGTCAATTGTTTTTTCTATTCCAGATCTAAAAAGCTTGACAGAGGAGTTCATGCACGGGTTAGTGAAGGTAGAAAATTTGACGATAGATGATTGTAAGGAGCTGACATCTATGTGGCAAGACAAGCTCATGTACCTTGTAGCACTCGATATCCAATCGTGCCCAAGTCTCATCACCCTCAACTTGATGTCTAGGATAAGGACACTAACAATTAAAGGTTGTAGTGCTTTGCAATCCTTGCCAATTTCCAATTGTACATGCCTGGAATACGCAACTATTGAGGAATGTAATTCTTTGACGTTCATTTCAAGAGGCCAACTACCTTCAACTTTGAAAAGGCTAGAGATAAGAAATTGTGAGAATTTGCAAATTGTGTTTGACGAGGGAGAGGCTACTTCTTCTTGTTTATTGATGAATGAGGATAATCTTAATACATCTCTTCTTGAGCGGTTGATTATTAGGTCTTGTCCATCTCTAAAAATTTTATCATCAAGAGGCGACCTACCTGCCATGCTTAAAATCCTTCAGATTGGGTTTTGCTCAGAGCTGACATCCTTATCATCAAGCGGTCAGTTACCTACAGCACTCAAATACCTTTATGTAAAGAGTTGTCCAAAGCTGGAGTCAGTAGCAGACAAGTTACACAATAATGTTTCTCTTGAAGCTCTTCAAATCATGAATTGTGGAAAGCTTAAATCCTTACCGGAGGGCCTACACAAACTCTGCCACCTCATTAAGATGAAGATAGAGGGGTATTCTAGTCTTGTTTCCTTCCCGGATGGAGGGTTGCTCCCCACCAGCCTGAGACAGCTTTCGATCTCATTTTGTGAGAAACTCGAGGCCTTGCCCAACCGCATGCACAACCTCACCTCTCTTGAAATACGGGATTGTGGAAGCATCATATCCTTTCCGGAAGAGGGTTACCCCACCAACCTAACATCACTTTATTTGAAAGGGGTGAATATCTGTAAGCAAGTATTTGAGTGGGGATTGCATAGACTCACGTCTCTTACATATCTCTACATTGAAGGTGGATTTCCGGATTGGCAGTCGTTTCCTTCTGAGGAGGAAGATGGGAAGATGATGATGACGTTGCCTACCTCTCTCACCACCCTTTTTATTAATAGTTTTCCAAATATAGTATTCCTATCCTCCAAGGGCTTTCAAAACCTCTCTGCTCTTCAACAACTGCTGATCTTCAATTGCCCTACACTCGAATTCCTCCCAGAGAAGGGCCTGCCTCCCTCGCTTCTGGATCTTTCTATTTATAACTGTCCTCTGCTGAAACAACACTGCAAGAAAGGCAAAGGGCGAGAGTGGTTAAAGATCGCCAACATCCCTCGAGTACTGATTGATAGCAGGTCCGTATATGAGGTGGAGGAGGAGCAATAATTTAGAACAGAATTCAGGTTTCCAACACCAAGAACGCTCTCTTCTTCTACGTCAATCTCGCTAAGGTATATATATATAATTTCTCTTTGAATCTTCAGCATTTATTTGATTCTCTTAGCCGAATGAAATGATTAGAATGGATCTGTTGTGTTTTAATTGAATGGTTTCTTCATTATTTGTTTGGTTGCTCAGAAAAATGAAGGAAACGAAAAAGAAAGGAAACAAATTTACAATTCTTTAGCAACTGATGACTTTTCATTTTAGCAATTTGTACATATTTATGCATTGAAGCTTCTATTTTTTTTTTTTCCCCAATGAATGTGTTGGATTTAATTTTTGGTAAGTACTGCTTCAAATTGTGCATTTATATTGTTCATCAAAGTGGGTTATACAGCGTGTCTTGATTAAATGCACGTACCTGTTTGATGAAATGCTTGAAAGAGATATTGTATCATGGAATTTGATGATTGCATGTTATATATCATGTCTTGGAACATGATGATCAGTGCGTACGAACAGAACAGCGGGATGGCTTTCTAATATTATGCCTAAGTGGGATGTCATTTCAAGCAAAGATTATTCCTTGCACATATGATCGAAGCATTGTAACCTGTGCACTAAATGGACAGATATTTCACTTATTCCAAAGCAGTCATGGTATGAAATGAAATATCATATTTTCATTAAAATGTGTACTACCCTTATATTAGAATGTGATAAATGATCTTGACCATTCCATAACTTTTGCTGATCTTGACCATTTCATAAGATTGCAAAAGCACTTAAGTTTAACTAAGAGCTCACTATTTGATATGAATATATTAAATCAAATTCCATTATTAATTGGCTCTCTATTTGGGTGGAGAGATGATGCTCTACGGATGCTGATATTTTTTCTTCTATTATTGTTGTTATTGCAGCTACTCTTAGGGCTATTTGGAAAATGCAGGAATATTTCCAAGCTTGAAGGGAAGGCTGTCAATGCTTCTCAAGCTCTTAACTGCTGCAAGCACATGGTCATGATCTGTCAAGAAGCAGTGGCTGGGAATCATTCTCTAAGAAGATGTAAAGCTCTGGTGTGCGATTGTACATGTTTTGTTGATTGTTGAGAGTTGCAAGTGCTAATTTTGGTGGAAGTTGGTACCAAAAGAGAGAGTTGCTGGTGAGATGTAGGCTTTCTATGCAAAGATTGTTGTAGGCTGTTATGGTTGGATGCCTTAAAAGAAATCTGTATCCCTTTGTCAGACAATTCGAGCCTTATCCGTTATAATTAAGAAAGGCATGTTGGCTATACTTGTACTTACCAGTAGCTCTGAGGTTTGCAGCCTTTGTTGTGGAAAAGACAAGCTGGGAGATACAAGCTATTAAGCAAGACACTGCTAGCTGTGTTGCATCAGCGATCTTCTAAGCTCTGGTTTCGTCAAGTCCCTAGGCCAATTCTCACCAATGCTCGTCAGCAAATGGCAAAGCAATTCAACTCATTTAGCAAGTTTGGTAATTACAAATGCTTTTATTGTCTTCATTTCATGTTAGTATATATATGCTACTACTCTGCTTGTTCTGTTGTTTCTTTTTTGGTCTTGGGTGAATAGTATAGTGCCTCCACTTCCTTGCTAACTGATTTGATCTTGATTTTCTCCACAGGCATCTTCAATTCCTTCAAGAGGCTTTTGGAAGCAAAAACTCCATAACGTCATTACTCTTTCTCTTTTTCATTAGCCTATTTGTAAGGATATGTCTTGCAACATAAGTTAAAATATTGAAAACAACACTCAAGAACCTGATAACAATAACATGCATGATTGCTGAATATGCAGTGTTTTTCAAAACAAACTCTAATTATAGGACATATATGAGATTTAGATGGAAATGGGAAACTTTGGCTTTATATTTCTACTCAGTTTGATCTGGATTTATTTTGATTTTAGTATGGTGAGATGATTCACCTGATTGTGTTTCAGTGGAAACAACCTTCCCTACTACTATATGATCTTTAGAAGTAGATTGCGCAGACTCACATCTCTTACATCTCTCTACATTGATGGTGGATTTCCGGATTGGCAGTCGTTTCCTTCTGAGGAGGAAGATGAGAAGATGATGATGAGTTGCCTACCTCTCTCACCATCCTGTATATCTTTGATTTTTGAAATATGGTATTCCTATCCTCCAAGGGTTTTCAAAACCTCTCTGATCTTGAACAACTGGATATCAGAGATTTCCCTAAACTCGAATTCCTCCCAGAGAAGGGCCTCCCTCCCTCGCTTCTGGATCTTTATATTTATAATTGTCCTCTGCTGAAACAACACTGCAAGAAAGGCAAAGGGCGAGAGTGGTTCAAGATCACCAACATCCCTTGCGTTAAGATTGATGACAGGTCCGTATATGAGGTGGAGGAGGAGCAATAATAGTGTAAAACAGACAGGAAAAAGTAGAGAAGTATACATATTTACTCCTTCTTGCAGGTACAACATTTACAAATTGCTACATCCCTCCCTCTGTATATTTATACAATATGATTTTTAAATAATCTGAACCCTAATCCTAGCTAATTCTTGTAGTGTTGCAGTAGGGGCAAGCTTCTGAAATCTGAGCTCCTAAAAATTCTTCTCAAATTCCAAAATTTGGAGGTACAGTTTGCAATTTTTTGAATTAAATTGAATTTTTTTTTTTTCCAATGAATGTGTTTTTATTTTTTTTTTTTCCAATGAATGTGTTGGTTTTTATTTTTGTTGAGTGCTGCTTCAGATTGTGCATTTATATTGTTCATCAAAGTGGGTTTTGTGCGCAAATAGGTTTAAGATATTGTTTATTGAAGTGAGTTTTGTGGGCAAGTAATATATATGGTGTGGGATTCATATTCAAGGTAATGGGTGTGAGAAATTAGCTCTAGTTTAGAGGCAATGAAATTTTCAAGCAATTTATATGTATTTTTTTTCTTGTTTTTGGTTGAAGATTTTTTATCCTTAAGAGGAATTGCTTTTGTATATTTCATTGGGGACTATTTAGAACGTACCCTGGTGAGATAAAATTTCATCTTTTGTGTGTTTCACGTCTGTGGTGGAGTTTAGCAATTAAGAGCCATATGAAGCCTTACTCTGTGGTAACTGGCTTGGGGACAGAACTAGTTCACTGGCTAATGAAAATTACTTCAAAGGAAAAGCAAAATTGTAGATTTGTCAGTTCAATTACCAAGTTTGTTCACATTCACTCAGTATGTGTTGGTTTAGTCCTAAAGTTAGCTCAAGTAGCTTCATGTCAAATTCTCAAAGTAGTCATTTTCGTTTGGAAAATCTTGACTGGAGCAATTCCTGTAAAGGAAATATTGCCAAAACAAAATCATATTGACTTGGAGACTTCATGCCCTCTTTGCAAAGAAAGAAGTGCGAGTCTTGATCATTTATTCATTATTTGCAATCTAGCTAGGGCTGTCTGGTTTGGCTCAAATTTAACCTTGAGATCAGATCTGTTTAATCCTTTGCTCCATTATGGATTGGACTCTAAGCTGGTTACTGAAATAAAGAACAACAATGATACTTGGACTAACCTCTTTTACACTTTTGCAACTACAGGCTGTGGGCGATTTGAAATTTTTAAAAACAAAGCTTCCACTGAAGGTAGTGAGATCAATGCTGTGTCAATGCTTGATTATAGTAAGGAAATGGAACAGCTTCGTCGGGATGATTACTCGTTAAAGAAGGACCAAGTTGTCAACCTGAGGGAAGTACTTCAGACGTGACAAGTTAGAGGCAACCAGGGATGGCAACTCCTAGTTATGCTGGATATGATGAGGTCTTAGAGATTAAGGTAGAAAGGTTCATGCTTCTTTTGCAAAGACAGAATGTGTATTGTTGTTACTGCTGGATGCTTTAGCTGGGACGAAAATTTCAAATGCACTGCCTTCCTCCTTTTGAGACAAGCTCTGTGGATCTTGAAGCATATGGGAATTCAAAATGTTTTGCGCTCTCAACCTGCAAAGAGCTTGAGAAACTTTTGAAAACAGACAAATTCAGGACTGAGTGAGTGCAGGTATTAATGGTGACCTTCAAGCTCTAGTAACCTGCATGAGAGGTGTTGGCTTCAAAAGGACTGATCCCATAATTCTTTGTCAAGTCAAGCACCATGCAAAGATGGCATCAAACTGTTATATGAACATCTTTTGATCCTCTGCTGATAGTTAGGGGCTCTGTTTTAGTCCTGTCTACTTTGTATTTTGGTTAAGAATCATTTAGACATCATTACACATTGTGCTTGAAATCACAGCTTTAAGATCTACTACTTTGATGAGAACAGTAATTTACTATATTTTTAGACCATCATCATTATTTTTTTTTTTTCCTTCTAAGTTTTTCTTGTAGTGTGAGCACAGAAATTTCAGCCTTTCCTTTTGTAGTTTTATCTAACTCGGTTTCATTTCAAATTTTCTGCTACTTTTTGATTGACGGTTGGTTTCAAAATGGGCTAATTACCCAGCACTACATTGATTTATTGGATTCTTGCAAAGATAGTCACAATAGCTAAATTCGGGGATCAGGTAATAAATTTTTTTGTCAAAGCATCTTATAATTATTAACTATGAAGGTTAACTGGAATACAAAAGTTGATCAATAGGGAAGACAGACTGATTGAATTTCGCTCCATGGGATAAAGAGTTTAATTTTGATCATGTTTTTTTCCCTCTTAAACCTCACATCCATTTTCAGCAATTTCACAATAGACCTATGAAAGAAAGGCAATAAGGAGAAGGGAGGTTGGTTCAGTAATTTACAAATATTCCTCTCAGTTTGCACATGCCCTCCACATAAAGCTGATTCATGTTCAGGTTATTTACTAGTCCCATCTGTTAATACTTATAGAGTGTTAGTTATAATCCTTCTTTACTTGAAGAATTTTCAGTTACAGATTAAACCCTTCCACTACACTACCCGAGTCATCAATTTTTTAATTGTTCCATTCAGTAAACGGTAAACCTATATTAACAGGAGGGACTTGGCTGTAGTTATTGAATGAAATAAAACAGCCTATTAGTAAGAATACATCCCCCAACACAAGGTATCATATTGAAGAAAAATTAAAACACTCAGGAACCTGAATTTATATCTTGATGAATTTACAGAGATGTCCAAAACACAAATTATAATTATTAGGATAGATATGAGTTTTAGATAGAAATGAGAAACTTTGGTTTCATATTGCTACTTGTTTGATCTGGATTTCAGTAAATTTTACTACAGCGAGATGATTCAGCTGATTGTGTTTCAGGGAATGCTTAGGGCATACCTTCTTTGCCGGCTATTTAATTTTTCTTTTCCATTTTGATTTTCCATGTTCCTCTCCAGCACCCATTGTATGGTCTGCTTGATTTTGGGGGACAATCTCCCGTGGACTCAAAGATTGAGGAAAGCTAGCAAATTGATCTAGAAAGGCAATAACTAATCAGACTTATCATCTCTGTTCATGTAAATAACAATGTCAGAAACATCAAGAAGTTAGAGATAATTACTAGGAATATCTGATTAGTTCTAACTTATAACACAAATAAAAATTTCAGAAACATCAAAGTTTTATCGCATTAGTGTATGCTCTAGTACCTTCAGTTCTATATATATCAGATTGCAGTATAATACAAAAAACCAGATCATAGTTGTCACTGAATTTTTCATTGAACACTTTCAGGCAAGTTTTTCATTGGTCATACCACCTAAAGGAGGCCAACTGGTTATTATATATGTGCTGAACCATTGAGAAAATGGAAGCTGCAAAGCATTTCAATTCATTTTACAAGTCCGGTAATAGCAAATATTTTCCCTATTTTCTTTTATCATGTTTAAGTATATATACGTAATATGTATAGTGCCTCCACAGCTCCACTTCCTCGCTAAATAAGTTGATCTTGAATTTCTCCACAGGCATCTGCAATTTCTATCAGAGGCATTTGGAAGCAAAAATGCCATAATACCATAATGCTGTCTCTTTATCTTTTGTGAATTCCCTCCCCCGTAGTTGTAAGGATCATAAACTCCATTGTAATAGATTTGAGAGAAATATTCAAAGCACCTATGAAACTTTACCAACATGCAATATCTCTTCCTTTAGCATATATGTTAATGAGAAGACTTGGTAGTTTGCTTAACACCGAATCACGGTAATGATGGAACTTAAGGTCTTTGAAATCTTGGCTCAAACCTCTAGTCTCTCTTTTTTGGATAAATGATTTCTTGCACTGCTTTGGACCAAGTTGAATTATGCCCCAAAAAACAGGAAGTAAAGATACAAAAAAGAAAGGGAATAAGAAGCAAAACAACATTCACGACTATGGCCATGAGAAAACTTTTCGTGAAAAATGGTAAGCTTATTATTTATTAAAATTATATCACTAGTTAACCATCATCATCATCAATTCATCATCATAATGATTTTAATTTATAACATCCACCAAGAATGTTGCTCTTTCATTTTTACATCCTTCATCAACACAAAAAATAAGATCTTTCAGTAATACACTTATTTTTTTTCTCAGTATATTATGCTACACTTTACTATTACTTCATATATTTTTTTCTCATCTTTTGTCCACTTTGCAGCCTCTATTATTTACGCTGTGGCTGTTTCGGTAAAGGTCCGGCCTATAATGTAAAATAAGAAATCGCATGATGGTTGCTGATTACTTCAGGGTTGAACAAACTTGCAGTTCACAATTCATGCATGAACCATATCAAGTATATATGCTAGTAGTATTTTATTGTGTAAGAGTATCCACTTTGCATGAGTGGATCTATAATTTAGTAAGTAATTTTGTGGGACATTTATCTGTTTCTCTGGCTCTCAAAATTCTGTTATTGAGCATCAAGGTTGTAATCCTTCAGAAAATAACATGATGTAACACAAACATGTATTTTCATATCGAAGTAAGGCTAGTGTTGTATTTATTTTTTGCTAGAAATTGTTGCAGTTGATATCTCTAGCCATATTGGGTCCTTTTCAGAGAATTGGATTTTCAGTGGGAAAAAATAATTTTACTAAAAAAAAGCTTACAAATTGACATTATAATTAATAAATATGATTAGTGCTACATTACCGTATAATAAATAAATTCTTAATTATTATTTGTTTTGTGTTTAAAAGTTGACACATCAGTTTGTAAGACTAATGTACTATCCCCAAACATCACTTTTTTTTATTTTTTCAATACATTGTTTTGAGCAAATGGGTATTTTTTAAAAGAACGGACACATTATAACCATACGGTGTGAAAATTTTAAAATGAGGTGAACGTATTGAAAGAATATGAATTTATCACAACAATGATGCTTTTTATCAAACTACTATTGAAAGAAAAGGATTTAACCACCATATTCATGCTTTCACTCAAACTCCTATTGAAAGAATAGGATTCAACTTTCAAGTCCTGATCATGAGGGGTCTGGCTTATATGGTAAGTAGAGGGGTAAAAACAAAATCCCAAGTGCCTCATTTTTTTTTTTTTCCTGTCCACCTAAATGATCAAAGAACCCTTAATCCCACAAATCCCAAAATCAATCTTAGACCTTTCAGCTTTGTAAGAAAAGTGTCTCCTCAATTATCCTTTTTTTCTTTTTTTTTCTTTATGGAAAGTCATGATTAATGTGATGCCCCAAAATCTGATAAGTGAGTCCCACATCGGGCATATACTGGATCGAACTGGGCTTTATTAACAATTGCAAGGAGCCTCAATTGTAACTTGACTAGTCCTTTTGAGGTATAAGCGCAGATGTGGCTAGCGCTTTCCTTGGGTTGTTACAGTTGTGGTATCAGAGCATAGGTTTAAGATTCTGTAGACTCATAGGTTTAATCTTGAGGACTCTTAGAACAAGAGTATAAGTTTTGTCAATAACTTTAGTGGTAATGTGATTCGACCTTATGTAGTATTTTGTTATAGTGTATAGAAAGTTCATTGTATTATTAGTATGCTTGATTTATAATTTGGGGTTATCTGAATTTTTACTTATACTACCCTATTTTACCGCATAGATGGCTCCACCAAGAAAGAACTCAGGGAACAGTCTACCAAGCACGGAGGGAACATCTGATATCCTTCAGACTATTATCCAAGCAATAGGTAGTTTGACTGAGGTTGTGCAACATCAGGTTGGAGCAACCAACCCAATGAGTGCTTTGGAGAAATTTAGAAAGCTTGATCCTCCTAGTTTTAAGGGTTCAAAAGATCCACTGGAGGCTGACAACTGGCTTAAGGAACTGGATAGGCTCTTCAAGGTAATGAATGTTAGAGATGAGCAGCGAGTTACCCTTGCAGTCTTTATGTTGAAGGGTGATGCACTAGAGTGGTGGGAATCTACAGAGAGGACACATGAGGGAGGAGTCGTGTCTTGGCAGCAATTTGTGGACCTTTTTCGAAAAAGGTACTTTCCTGACAGCTTAAGGCTCCAAAAAGAAGCTGAGTTCATTCGCATAGAGCAAGGGAACCAGTCAGTGTACGAGTATGAGCGTAAGTTTGCTGAGTTATCACGATTTGCTCCACACATGGTAGACATAGAAGTAAGGAAGGCTAGACATTTCGAGAGGGGCTTAAGGGAAGAAATTCAGGGACCGGTTTCCATGTTCAAATTGGAAACATATGCAGAAGTGGTGGATCGAGCCCTTATAGCGGAAAGGAATTGCAAACACCTCTCAAAGACAAGTGATGAAGAAAGGAAGCCAAAGTCGGGTAATTTCCTAAAGGGAAAGTCTAGTGGTGGTTCATTCAAGAGACACGGGGTATCTAACTCAAGCAAGAAGACTTATCAAGCTTGTCCAAGATGTGGAAAGAATCATAGTGGGACATGTTACTTGGAGACTAGAGCATGCTTTAAATGTGGCAAGATTGGACATTTCATCAAGGATTGTCCAAAGCAGCAAAATGAGCAGACAGACAAAGCAAATGAGAACCAACAAAAACCGAAAGTGGCAGGTCGAGTCTTTGCTTTAACTCAGCAAGATGCTGTGACATCCCCATCTGTAGTGTCAGGTACGCTTGTTATTACTAATCAACATGCTCAAGTGTTATTTGATTCTGGTTCAACACATTCTTTCATCTCTCATAGTTTTGCTCGGAGATTAAATATGATACCCGAGACTCTTGATTTCGAATTGTCTGTTGATACACCTTCCGGACATGTATTGTGTACGGATAAAGTGTACAAATCATGTGATGTCCTAGTCTCTGGGAGAGAATTAGAAGCAAATCTTGTGTTGCTGGATATGTACGAATTTGATGTAATATTAGGGATGGATTGGTTATCTATCTTCCATGCTTCCATTGACTGTTTTGGAAAGAAAGTGGTGTTTAGAATTCCTGGTAAAGCTGAATTTGTATTTGAAGGAGATCGTGTGGTGAGACCACCTCCACTAGTTTCAGCTATGCAAGCAAAGCAATTGCTCAGGAAGGGTTGTAAGGGGTTCCTAGCTTATGTGTTAAAGAGTGAGGGAACAACACTAAAGACCGAAGACATTTCGTTAGTGAAAGAATTTCCAGATGTGTTCTCAGAAGACTTACACGGATTACCCCCTGAGAGAGAGGTTGAGTTTACTATTGACTTAGTTCCTGGAACTGGTCCAATTTCCAAGGCACCATATAGAATGGCTCCTGCTGAACTCAAGGAGTTGAAGGAACAGTTGCAAGACTTGCTAGACCAAGGTTTTATTCGGCCCAGTGCTTCCCCTTGGGGTGCACCGGTATTGTTTGTTAAAAAGAAGGATGGTAGCATGAGGTTGTGCATTGATTATAGGGAGTTGAATAAGGTAACCATAAGAAACAAGTATCCCTTGCCACGAATTGATGACTTGTTTGATCAACTTCAAGGCTCTGAAGTTTTCTCCAAGATTGACTTGAGATCAGGTTATCATCAGTTGAGGGTTAAGGAGGAAGACATACCAAAGACAGCTTTTCGGACTAGGTATGGTCACTACGAGTTCTTAGTGATGCCATTTGGTTTGACTAATGCGCCAGCTGTTTTCATGGATTTGATGAACAGGGTATTTCATGATTACCTAGATAGTTTTGTTATTGTATTTATTGATGATATCTTGGTTTACTCTAAAAGCCAGGAAGAGCATGAGGAGCACTTAAGAATTGTGTTGCAAATTCTAAGGGATAAGAAGTTGTTTGCTAAATTGAAGAAGTGTGAATTCTGGATGGATCGTGTAGTGTTCTTGGGGTATGTGATCTCTAGGGACGGGATTACTGTGGATCCTAGCAAGATTGAAGCTGTGGTCAATTGGGTTAGACCGACTAATGTGAGTGAGGTCAGAAGTTTCTTGGGTCTTGCAGGTTATTACAGAAGGTTTGTGGAAGGATTTTCCTGTATTGCAACTCCTTTGACTCGGAAAAATGCAAAGTTTGAATGGACAAATGAATGTGAAAGAAGTTTCCAAGAGTTGAAGCAACGGTTGGTTTCCGCTCTGGTATTGACTATTCCTTCAAGTTCTAGTGGTTTTGTTATATATAGTGATGCGTCCCACAAGGGACTTGGTTGTGTACTAATGCAACATGGCAAGGTGGTTGCTTATGCCTCCCAACAATTAAAGAGTTATGAACAGAATTATCCAACACATGATCTAGAATTGGCTGCTGTTGTTTTTGCATTAAAAATATGGAGGCATTACTTATATGGCGAGAGGTGTGAAATATACACAGACCATAAGAGCCTAAAGTACATCTCCACTCAGAAGGAGTTGAATATGAGACAAAGGAGATGGCTTAAGTTGATTAAGGACTATGACTGCTCAATTAATTATCATCCTGGTAAGGCCAATGTTGTAGCTGATGCACTCAGTCGAAAGTCCTATGGCTTCTCAGCCGCATTATTAACTACGCAGAAGCATATCATTAATGATCTAGAGAGACTTGGAGTTGAAGTTGTGATCGGTGGCTCCCAATCTTATTTGGCTAGTTTGAGTGTACAACCAACTTTGATTGAGAAAATTAAAATTTCTCAAGGTTGTGACCCACAGTTGATGAAAATCATGGAAGAAGTGCATGGCGGAAATAGGCTTGAATTTAATATCTCCAATGACGGTGCTTTAAGGTTTGGCAACAGACTTTGTGTGCCTAAGGATTCAAGAATCAAAAGGGAGATTTTGGAGGAAGCACACCATTCTCCTTACACAGTTCATCCGGGCAGTACCAAGATGTATCGTGATCTTCGAGAAGTTTATTGGTGGAATAACATGAAAAGAGAGATAGCTCATTTTGTGGAACAATGCCTAACTTGCCAACAAGTGAAAGTGGAACACCAAAGGCCCTCAGGGTTGTTGCAACCATTGCCTATACCTGAGTGGAAGTGGGAAAATATCTCTATGGACTTTGTGTGTGGGTTGCCAAGGACATCTAAGAACCATGATGCTATTTGGGTGGTGGTGGACCGATTGACTAAATCTGCCCACTTTATTCCAATCCGAATGAACTACTCTCTTGACAAGCTTGCAGAGCTTTATGTTAACGAGATTGTGAGGCTGCATGGGGTGCCAGTTTCTATTGTTTCTGATAGAGATCCGCGATTTACTTCACGGTTCTGGGGTAGCTTGCAAAAGGCACTAGGTACTAAATTGAACTTTAGTACTGCTTTCCACCCTCAAACAGACGGACAGTCTGAGAGGACAATCCAGATCTTAGAAGACATGTTAAGAGCTTGTGTCCTAGACTTCAAAGGTAGCTGGATTGATCATTTGACCTTGGTGGAGTTTGCTTATAATAATAGCTATCAAGCAAGTATTGGGATGGCGCCTTATGAGGCTTTATATGGGAGAAGGTGTAGGTCTCCAATCTGTTGGGATGAGGTTGGTGAGAGGAAGATATTGGGTCCTGAGATTGTTCTAAGGACTTGTGAAAAAATAGTATTAATTCGGGAAAGATTGCGAGTAGCTCAAAGCAGACAAAAGAGTTATGCTGACACACGAAGAAGAGACTTGGAGTTTGAAATAGGAAGCATGGTTTTCATACGAGTGGCACCAATGAAAGGAGTGATGAGGTTTGGAAAAAGGGGAAAGTTAAGCCCTAGGTACGTGGGACCATTTGAGATCTTGGAAAGGGTTGGCCCTGTGGCTTACAAGCTTGCTTTACCGCCGGCTTTGTCTGGGATACATAACGTGTTCCATATATCCATGTTGAGGAGATATGTTTCTGACCCCTCACATATATTGAGTTATGAGCCACTCCAAGTTCAAGAGGACCTGTCCTATGAAGAAATGCCAATGAAAATTTTGGATCGCAAAGACCAAGTGTTACGTAACAAGACTATACGTTTGGTGAAGGTCTTGTGGAGAAATCATTCCGTGGGAGAAGCCTCGTGGGAGCGCAAGGATGAAATGCAATCCAAATATCCCCATTTATTCCAAAATGGAGGTACGTATAATTTCGAGGACGAAATTCTTTTAAGGGTAGAAGGATATAACGCCCCAAATTTTTAAATACATAATTAATATTGTTCAACTGGTTAAGTTCCAACACATAGTTAAAATGTAATTTAGAAGTTATATAAATAGGCCCAATAGTAGGCTAAATTGGATTGGAATATTAAAGAAAACAATTTAAATAAGAGTTATTTATTTTGGAGGGGTTAATTAGACAATAAGTTTATTAAATAGGGTTATTGTAGTAAATTGGCCTAAACCCTAGCTTAGGTTGCCGTGTACATATATATATACATCTTCCCCTCATTATTTAGGTTTTACACGTAAAGAGACCTGTATTCCATTAGAGTTGGGCTGCTGCTCTAGCTTTTATTGAGCTTTATTCTTTGGCGTTGAAGGTAAGTCACTAGAGTTGGAATTACATATTAAAGTATATGAATATCACGTTGGTGCATTGCAATAATCCTAAGGTTCGGAAAATATTCATATGGAGGGTACGAAATAGTCATATGGAAGTTATGAAGATGATTCACGTAGAAACATTCAATAGGTTACATTAGAATGTATATTTATATAATCCTAAGGTAATGATTTAGTAATATCTAGGAAGCAGTAAATTGACATATGATATGTATATATATATTGTTCCGAAAAGTATAATATAATGAAAGTCAAATTAGGTTGTGTCTTTAAATGTATATACAAGCATTATATATTAGTTTGGTTATATATGTGTATACTGCTAGTGCATATGAATTGCGGAAATAATGTATAGGACCCGTAGATGCATATAAGAAAGTGGGATGATATATGTACAGAGATTTACATGGAATTAAAATAATATTTAGGCACTGCCATGTTATAATTTTAGGTACTGTTATGTTATATTTTTAGGGCTGCCTTAATGAGTTTAAATAGTTTAGCAGAAAATTGAGAATTTGATTAATTAGGTATCAATATTAAATCCTTATATGTTCCTTAGAGTTTTATCTTCGCTTAGATTGATAGTTAAGTATTGCACCTATCCTTATTGGGTCATCTAATCTTTCTTAGGTTCTAGTTGATATCGCCCTAGACATTGGAGGCAAAACTTGGCCTTGGCTATTCAAGGTAAGTGGACTTCAGATCATGACATCTCTCAATATATATATATATATATATATAGATTTCAAAGAGTGAAACTATAATTTTAAATTATTGTTAGTTCCTTATACTGATTATTGTATTATGTAAATTGTATTTATGAAGTCTTTAAGAGAAGTAAAAATGTTTTCAAATGGTCAGCTAGACTGTCTGCAACCTATGCCAACACAGGGTTAAGTGTTGGCCTTCGGCCGAGGTATTGTATATTGTGGTGTGGTGTATTGTATTGTTGCTCTTCGGGGCCATTGTATTGTTATCGTTGCTCATGGGCTATTGTTATTGTTTACCTCTTTGAGGATATTGTTTCCCATGGGACTCACCCACTGATTGTTTAGCAGCATAAGTCTTGTCTGGCTAATGTTTTTAATACAGTAATTTTACTGTTTATCGTTCGTTACAGATTGAATTGTGGAAAACAATCTTATGATTAAGTACATCGTTCTTATATATTGCTTATTGAATTTGACAAAGTTTTATAAGAATAGTTATCTATTTCTAGAAACTATGCAATTTTCAGTGTACTGTCTATATACTGAATAATCATTCATTCTGTTGGTTAATGTTTTGTAAAGCAAATATATTATTTAAGCTATACGTATTTTTATTTGAGAATGTCATGTGATGTGGTCTCTTATTGAGCAATCAAGCTCACCCCCCTTCCCTTCCCCACTTTTCAGATTAGTGCAGTGGACTCTTTGAATCTGACTAGTTGGTGACTATTGGAGCTGTGAAGTGAAGACTACGTTATTTTAGAGAGACATGTTAGTAGATTGGTTTTGTTGTTCTAAATTTTATTAAGGATTGTAAACTCGTTAATTTTTACGACATTGAGGATGTAGTTTAAGGCTTATTTATTGTGTTTCAGGATGGGATATTTTATCAGGAGAATTATGCTTTTGGAGTACTAGAATAATACTTTTGATTTGTTATATTATGGATATCTAGTTCTGCTCTACTCCACTTTTGGTTGTTAGTTTTATCTAAGTTACAGGTTTAAATCTCTTGTTTTATTACTACTAAACTAAGCTTAGTGTTAAATATGTCAAGTCATATACCTAAATCCTTGGTTTGGGTTCGGGTCGTGACAGAGGCTTATTTATTGTGTTTCAGGATGGGATATTTTATCAGGAGAATTATGCTTTTGGAGTACTAGAATAATACTTTTGATTTGTTATATTATGGATATCTAGTTCTGCTCTACTCCACTTTTGGTTGTTAGTTTTATCTAAGTTACAGGTTTAAATCTCTTGTTTTATTACTACTAAACTAAGCTTAGTGTTAAATATGTCAAGTCATATACCTAAATCCTTAGTTTGGGTTCGGGTCGTGACAGTTGTGGTATCAGAGCCAACCCAGTAATCCCGTGTGGGCTCGGATCTATGGGCCCTAACGAGGACGTTAGGGATTTAAGTGGGGGAGATTGTGATGCCCCAAAATCTGATAAGTGAGTCCCACATCGGGCATATACTGGGTCGAACTGGGCTTTATTAACAATTGCAAGGAGCCTCAATTGTAACTTGACTAGTCCTTTTGAGGTATAAGCGCAGATGTGGCTAGCGCTTTCCTTGGGTTGTTACAATTAATATGTATGACTCATCCAAAAAGTGGTCCACATAATGTGAGGAACTAGAAATTACAGTGTGTGGATCCTATAATCATATGGAATCCGAATGTTATGAAAGAGAGAATATATATATATATATATATGATGCATGAGATACATTTTTTGTATGTATATAGTAATTGCAACTCAACGTTACTACAACAGTGGTTTTCCTTTTCGTTATAATTTTTATTTTTTTGGATAAAAGAATTTTCACCCATTTGAGGCCTAGGCTTGCATTTTTTAGCAATAAGGATCAAATTTAACATACCATTACTAAATGTGGAAGAACCACCCCGACTAAATGAAAAGAAGAAAATAAAAAAATACAGAAGAGTGAGTATGTTATATGTAAAACAACACTGTATGGCACGACGAACATCAAACATAAAAG
The DNA here is from genome assembly GCA_907173295.1 of Fagus sylvatica. Classification (NCBI taxonomy): domain Eukaryota; kingdom Viridiplantae; phylum Streptophyta; class Magnoliopsida; order Fagales; family Fagaceae; genus Fagus; species Fagus sylvatica. The sequence goes on along the minus strand of OU015762.1, from coordinate 6,357,570 downwards.
GTTTAGGGCCATACCTTACTATGGGAGACAATGCTATCTATAATATAAATTAAAACTTGAAGCAGAGAGAAAATTTTTTCCCTCCTCCATACACCGCCACGTCATAATCTCTGCATTCACATTCGTCTATGTCATCCTTCTCTCTATTCAATTCATTCACTCTCACACTTGATTCTCTCTCTCACACGTTCTAATAATTCTAATGCTTTCTCTCTTTGTTCTTAATTATTCTTATCAGTAACTCATCAATCTCCCACTCTCCTCTTAGTAACGCTTCAGCTACTCATTAAATTACTCTAAATTAAATAAATGGGCATTAAGTTGGTCACCCTTTTAACTTCCCACCGTTCACCCACGAAATCCATCTTGCTTGGCAACCCTTTTCACATTCCAACGATTACACCCACAAGGTCAAACATCAAAGCAATGAGATTTTTTATTAAAGGTGCACAGCTGAACCAGAATTTTACTTGCAAATGCCACAAAAACTTCTCATTCATAACATAGCTTACACGGCCTTGGCTCTCAATCTCCATCAATTACAAACAGGTTTCTCTTTCTCTCCAAACCATCAAAAGCAATTCCAACAATTAAACCTGCTGTGTAAAAATTTATATGTGGCTTTGAAAGGAGAGTCTGGCAAAAGCCTATGCATGTGTACTAAGGCAAAGGATTAAGCTCTTGAGAAATCGCCTTCAAGGTGTGTGTCAAAATGCTTGACCATATACCACTCATTCCAGAAGCTTCTCCTAACTGAATCTCTCCATTCCAAAGGGTCAAAGTCTCTGCCGCTTCATTGTTAACGCTGCTTTCACTGCCTCTTAAGCCCAGCCAAGTGAGTTATGACATTATGAATGTTGTATATTTTTTATTAACTGTAACACCCAATATGTAGAACTAACCAATGGAGAGACTAAATCAAGAATAGCACAATGGAAGATTTAGAAAGAAATATCACAAAAGGTACAATTGAAATAACACCAAATCTACAATTGTGATAACACAGAAGCTTCGATTTATCTATGTAACATTCCTCTGCTCTTGGGCTCTTCGTCCCAAGGCAATGCGTCTCATATTTCCCCCTCTCTCTCACACACGTCCCATATTTCCCCTAACGCAACCCCCTAACATGTGCCTTCTACTCTGTACTTAAGGTTAATCAAAGAGAAATGCTCTCTCTTTCTCTCTCTCTCTTTTTCAAATTCAGTTTAATTGAACTATTGGTTTCTCTATTGGTTTTTATGTGAGCTTTTGCAGTAGAAGCTTGAGCCCATTCATAGAACTAGGATTGAAGGAGCAAAGATGTTGTGGATTGTGTTTGCTTGGTAGTGTTTATATTGCACTCTGTCTTTTATTATCAATTGGGATTGAAGGAGCAATGAATTAGCAATTTTTTATTATCTTTTCTTTTTCCAAGTTTCTGTGTATGTGAGCTTTCGAATTTGTAGATAGATTCGAAATTTGAAAGAAGTATTGGATTATAATTCTCTTTGGGTTCCATTTGGGATTTGCAAGTTGTAATTTGATCAAAGTTGGAATCTTTTTATATTTATTTCTTTAGAATTAAATGACCTTGATCTTTGAGATTGTGTATTTGAAAGTTTAATTAAGAAGTGGGCCTTTTTTTTTTTTAAATTCATTTTCGTAGTGAGTTTGTGCATTGGGATTACAATTTGGGAGTTTCTTTGCAAATTTGAATTTATCATTGAGAAAAAAAGTGTGGGTATTTAGATATTTGAAGAATTTAATTGGTTTGTAAGGAGGAAAATAGGTGTGGAATAAATGTTGATTGTTATTTAGATATTATTTTGTCGGCTATAATGATTTACATTAAATGGAGAATTTAAACTTGAATGGAGCATTCCTAATTATTAGACGTAGGGCACATAATTTTTGAAGAATCAAAATGTGAATGGACTATCTTAATTTCATTTTAATGAAAAATAATAATGGCTTTAAAACTTCTAAATTAAATGTATATGACTCCCTTTTTCTTCTTAGTATTTGTATGGGAAACATTTACATATATGGTATCATATATTAGAAAATGATTTATATTTTTGAATTAGAGTAGGATAAGATATGAAAAAGTTGTATCATTTGCAAGAATATCGATTAAACATAGTACAAATTAAATTCATATAAAAAAGTAATTACATATTCTGCGCATCGCGCGGGTTTGCGACTAGTTAGGTTAATACATGGATAAACACGTAACATGAAATAAAGATGAGAGAGAAAGGTAATAGACTGTCAAGAAAGAGATATAAGAGTTGAGGAATGAAATAATATGTATAAATAATAATAAATAGGATGTGTAAAAAAAAGATTAAATTATATATATAAATAATTTAAATTGTATTAAATAAAAATATATATACATATTTGGAGCCTGATGAGGTGAGCAAAACCCATTCCCCCTTGGCCCTTTCCATTTTCGTGTTACCTCTAATGGAAACAGACTTAAAAACTTGGAATGCATGCTATCGGAGAAGTTTTATCTATGATATAGATTAGTGGAGATTGATTTAACATACAACAGCCACACCAAAACATATATAGCTTTATAGCCAGATTAGCTCTAATCTGCTCATGTCTATGACATTTGGTTGGAAAGAAACGCTAGGTAATCAAATTATAGCTATTTAAAGATGAGTAATTTTTGTTAATCCATGTAATTGCAAAATAACCTGTCATTGTTACAATGCAGATCAGGAGGCCCACTTCTAAAAAAAGATTAAAATTTTAAAAAAAGCTCATTACTTTTCTTATTGTTGCATTTTGCATTCTCATCTCTCTTCTAATATATTTTGAGTAGTGGATGCCTTTCTCGATTGGCTTTTTGGCTAACACCAAGGCCATGTTTCATGCTGCAAAATTAGAGTGTAATTAACATCTCAGTTGATCTCATTGAATTTTCACTTTAATATATTATGTTATATATATTTGTGGTACACATAAAGTTTCTGTATATCGTTTTAATTGATATTTTCTTCTAAAAAAAAAAAAAAAAACACTTAAGCTTTTGTTTTTTGTTGAGAAAAGTTAATCACTCAAGTTAAAGCTGGATAAGGAACAATATATCGCGTGACTTGGTGGCGGCGCGCAATCAGCAATTAAAATACCAAAATAACCGGTCACCATTAATTTTATAAAATAATTAAAATTTTAAAAAAAAATAGATAAACCTGAACCCAGCGTCGGCCCTCCTAAACCCGATCGATCACGTTGCCGCCTGAACCACGGTGGTGGATCTGCCTGGGAGAGTCAACAAAACCATCGGCGTGACTTGGTGGCGGCGCGAGGATGGTGCGCAAGGCCGGTGGTGCTGGAGGAACCGTCAATGAGATCCAGTTTTGTTATCGCGAGGTGCGAGTTCAAAACCATCGGCGCGACTTGGTGGCGGCGCGAGGATGGTGCGCAAGGCGGTGGTGCTGGAGTCATGAGATCGGGGTCGGTGGTGCGACGGAGTCGTGCGTGGTGCTGGTGGACCACGAGATTGAGACCGGCAGATTGGCGGTCTGAGGAGCAGATCGGGATTTTTACGGCTTTGGGTGTGTTGATAACGGCTGGGTTCACGGTGGGTTTTGTTCGATATTTTGAAGATTGATTGTTATGGGTTACCAGCCATTTCCAAAACCTCCAGAGTTTCTCGCACCGTCGTCGCGAATTCGAAGCGAAACGGCTTCGAGAACCCGAATTCTCGCTCTTCTTCGGAGCACGAAGCAAATGCTACTGATTGCAGCGTTAGTGACTCCGGTGAGGATTTTGTAGAAGACGTGAATCGGCGAGAGAGTTCGCTCGGGAGCGAGTGGTGGTTTGTAGGCTGCAGTGAAGTTTCCGGGCTGTCCACATGTAAAGGGAGGAGAGTGAAGCCTGGTGATGAAGTGGTGTTCACGTTCCCGATGAACAGTAGTTCTCGATCGCCTTCACCGGGAAAGGTTTTAATTGCTGATCTTCACGTATGCCACATTAGTTTGTAAGACAAACTCATTTCCATGATTCAATAGTAACAACGTTTGGCTTTTCCATTTTATTTTCCATGCTTCAACAGTAACAACGTTTGGCTTTTCCATTTTATTTTTGGGTAGTTATCATATTTTCAACTGTCATTACTTTATTTTATTGTGCATTTCAACTTTCTCTTATTTCCCTGGTGAAGCAATAACAGTTACAAGCAGAGTTACTGAGGCAATTTCAAAGGTTAGAAAAATCTTTCTTTTTCTTTAGATTTCTTTTTCCCTTTTGTTTTCCTGTTTTACGTTTCCATCTCCATCCACTTCCACTAGGCTTTTTCCTAATATGTTTCATATATTGTTGTATTGGCATTGTGCTATTGAGAGTAATAATTTTTGTCTCTTAAGATCATGAGAAAGGGAATGTAAATAGTTTGATTTGCTTCTATTTTCCTATTTTGGGTTGCTTTGTCAATAGTCTACACTGTCTGGGCGTCAGGTTTGAATTAGTAATGCACTGACCAATTAGATTTGTGTAATCTCTGCCACACTTGCAGAGGAAAAACCAAAGAGCCTGGAAGAGACCTGCATTATGCTTCAGTAATGTGCATGGACTGATTAGATGTAGTGTAGTTATAATCATAAGAAGTTAAGAATGTAGTTTGTTTTTTTTTGCTAAACAAATATGTGAATAGATGTGGGAAGTTACATGAGAGAGAGAGGATGACAGATAAAGTGGCAGTAGTAGGGAACATGGGTTGGAAATTGAGTGATGGTAGTTCACTAAAATGGCCATATTATTAAGTATTCATGAATTTTACTTTGCCTTAGTTGTACATCTTTGATCTTCTATTAAGTATGTAATTTTTTCTAAGGTTAATTTGGCTATTCAGAAAAAAATATAAGCGAAATAAAATACTAGCATTTGGTAGAAAAATGTCTCGATAAACAAGAACAAGAATAAAATATAATATAATATGAAGCTTTCCCTATGAAAGGCTCATTTACAGTGACAACCACAAAACTTTTGACAAACCTGATCAAAATGGATGAACATGTGTGCAAAAAAGAAGATGAACAAAAGAATCCTTGCAACCTGGAGGCAGCAAAAGTATAAAACACAATTATTAAGCATTAAAAAAATGTGAAACAAGGAAATCATTTGCGGAACCAGTTAGATATATTGAAACAACAATATATTTATAGAGCAGATTTTTAGTAATGTAAAGTTCAATATTATGGTGTGAGAACTTATAAAAGATAAGTGGTCAAATTACCCCTCCCCCCTCTCTCTCAACATACAATTATGCACATGTGTGCATGCATGTAGATAAGCAAGGACTACAAACCAAAGCTCTAAAAGATCACTGCTCTTGCACTTACAAGTAGCTTGTAGTGTTCTATATGGGTTAGATAAGTGAGCTTACCCTCATCATACCATGTTCTGCGGTGGAATTATGTGAAACCAATTTTACAAGTAGCTTGTAGTTTCTATATGGGTTACATAAGTGAGCTTACCCTCATCATACCATGTTCTGTGGTGGCATTATGTGAAACCAATATCCGCTCCTTATGCCACAATAATTTATAATGAGTACTTTCTTAATACGTTTATTGAAAAGAAAAGCCAAAAAATAACTGCCTAAGTACACAGGATGTATACAAAAGATTCCCCTACTCAAAATGAATTTGTGCTGTGACAAATTTAACCATCTCAATTAGGTAGGCTACCACAGAAACCTTGCAAACAGATAAAAGCTTCCTCCCCAATTCATGTGAAAGAAATATAATGAAAAATAATGAAGTTCATAATCAGCATGTGTTTTCCATTTTCCGAATTATTTTGACACACAACTGCCTTCAAATTATGCAGTTTAGCCTGTACTAAACTAATAATTATCTCATGTATCTAGCATATGCATCATCTCTCTCACAACATGTGAGCCCGACAACTATGTGTGACTCACATGTTGTGAAAGAGATGATGTATATGTCAAATGCACAAGATACCTTCTCATACTAAACCCAACCAGAACATTCATCACTGCCAAAGAACACTGTTTTTATCTGCACAAATGCAGGCCCATAATACAAAGTAGCATACACAAAATTTTGGTTAACAATTGAAGAAAACCAAGACCATGACTATGTAAGACCATACCAACCACCCCAGTATGGTCAAAGAAATCACCTTACCATCTGTAATATAAATATTACAAAACAAGTAAGGTAAAAAAGAATAAAATGGAACAGGATTCTATAAGAAAAGCAAACATTAGTTAAACAGAGATCTACAAGGGAGTTGATCAAGGCAACTTGGATACAATAATACAAACATTACCTCTGCAAGACGTAATTCATAGGTGAGTGATGCTCTATTCTCAGTAATATATTTCATTTCCTTAAACTCTCCTCTTCTGTCTTGACCCAGCTCCAGAAGTGGATCGATATAGTCTTTTGTCCAAGGTCAAACAACCTAGCTTGGATGTCTAAGTGGTCTAAAGAAGTGTCCAATATGTTATAACTAAACACTGAAATGATTACCATCCTTGCTCCACTTATGTAAATGTGTTAACTTCTGACAACAGGATCTTCACATCCTTCATTTTGGAGGTAAGTCGGGCATTCGCCCCAATGGTTTTACCTATCAAAAAAAAAACATCCTTCATTTTGGAGGCTTGCTTATCCCTTTGGTTATGCAAGTTTTAGATTATTTACTCATTAGAAAGATACTCACATAAGGCCAACCTTATCTGTTCTGAAATTCGGTTAAAATATGTGTATTCTTTACTGTACAGGCAGACAATCACAATTAGTGCACGATTTTAAATCTGCACAAATGAGATCACCAATTGGAATGGTAAGTAGTTACACAAAGAAAATCCAGATTACACATTTCAAGAGCCATTGTAAAATTGGTCATGTCAAATCCATAAAATAAAGATGCAAGTAGATAAACAAAAGTTTTGGTTATATATAATTATATATAATCACTTGAAAACGACTAAGGTTAACGTCGTACGATCATAATATGGTTACTATGAAAATGAAATCAAACATTAAAGCAGTGCATAATCATCATCAATTATCCTGAACATGCAGCCAACCATGAGTGAAGATACAAAGAGAACATACATGACTATTTATGTTTAATATATTAGACAATAACGAGGTAGACATATCCTCAAAACCAGCAACCTTTACTTTGTCTTTATTTACAACCTAAATTGTCTTCTCTTTTCTGGTTGAGTCTTGGCTAGCTTTTGTGTACATACTAGATATGAGTTAACTGTTTATATTTAATATTGAAAGAGACAGACGTCATTTGCTAGAAAAGCTTTTATGGTCAATAATATTCCTGGAACAATACGAAATACATGTTCATTCTGTATTATGTCAGTGTTTGGGGGTCAGGTTGGTGGTAGGTCATATTGTTGTCTTCCATACCATTACATAGATGAGTGGATACTGCGGTGTTCTTTGAAATTGTAAACACTTAACGAAATAATATTTGTTTTGAGTTCATTGTATGTGTACATTGAGGTTAAGAAGTCAAATTACATGGTGGTGCACCAATATTTTGATGTTGTAGGGAAATAGGACAATATTTAACAAAGCAGGAGGTTCATTACATAACTATGGTAGAGTGAATTCTTATCTGAGAATTGGGCTTCAAAGATCTGACATTTAAATTCAAAAGAAACTTTTAAGATCTTGTTAATGGGGGAACTGTTTCAGTGCTCAGAAGAACATGTCCTCAATGCCCCACCATTCTCTATTGACTCCTCGGGAAATGCCCATGTTTAAAATTATATGTTATTTAAAAGTCAAAGATTTAAGTAGAGTTAATTAGTTGTTGTATTTTACCAGCCTCCTTTCTGCCATTTCATTTTGCTTTGTTTATTCTTAGATCTTTTATTTATATCTTTGGTAAGTTTCCCCACTTGTTTTTTTAATACTAATTTTTTTGATTAGATACGCCTAAGGCTAGAAGGGTTGGTATATATTACCTAGAGAAGATTTTGTCCATTTGTGTGTTCTGGTATAGTGAAAATATAAAAGGAGTTTTGTTTTAGTGTAGTGAAAAAAGAAAAAGGAAAAAGAGTTGGTCTCAATCAAAGGATTGTTTTCCCATAAAGAAGACTAATGTCTTGAAACATAATGTTTTATGTACTTTGGGACTTAAAAACAGTTCTACACTTCTACTCCTATCATGAACTTTGTTGTAAGAACTTGGAAATTAATCTTCTCGCATTTGTTCCACAAAGTGTACAACTCTATAGGCCTTATGCTTCGGATTTTTACTAGAATTCATGGTTGTAATTTGTAAATCTACTTGCTATCCATAGTTGTCCAATTAATGCAAACAAGCATGAAGTTGTAGGAGTTAGTCATTAGTACACAAGATAGAGAAGAATTCATTCAAATTACATATGTCCAAATAAGTCACTGTACAACCATTCCAAATGTTAATTTTTACACCCCACTTGTCCCTTCCTTTTTGTCCAAAGAATTAAAATTGAAAAGATAAATTAATATTTACATAAACCGGTTGTAATTTGTAAATCGCATCGCGCGGGTACCCTACTAGTTATTAATTAATGATGGTTGCCTTTATAGAAGTGCTGAGCACTAAACAAAGCTACGAATAACAATGCAGTTAACGTGAGCACTTTTACCAACAAAAATACGAATAACAATGCAGTCAATTTTTTTTTTATTTTTATTGATAATCAATGCAGTCAATTTCGTATCTCTATGTCATTATTCCATGTAACTTTATTTCTTTATCCTTTATACTTTCGAAACCGCGTGGTGAAGACAGCTAGACCCGAGAATTGAAAAGCAAGAAATAAATATTATAGAAAACAGTCTTCACTCTAAGCTCACAAACAAAGTAATCAGAGAGATCGGAGAGGTTGCTAACTCAATTTTTTGTGGAGTATGAAGATCTTGCACTTCTCTTCGGTACGTTCCTTATGATGATCTTGCACTTCTCCAGTATGAAGATCTCGTGCTTCCCATTGTAGCAATAGTCGAGGGAGGGGTTAGAATACCCATGCATACTTTCTTACTGCGGTTTTTAACTCATTTTAGGCTATCCCCTCTTCAGTGTGCCCCCAACGTTTTTAGGATAGTAATGGGAACGGCCGTTCTCATGGAGAAACTCGGCCTAAACCTCACTGTACATGATATAACATACGTGTATAGTCTTCAAGCGACCGGTAGGGATCAGTATACCTTAGTTGCCCGTAATGTTGATAGAAAACTGGTGACCGGGCTTCCGGACTCTAGCAAGGGCCGAGATGAAGATTTCTTGGTGTTCACGGGGAACTGGCAAAACCCCCATATTTATTGCCCTTTGAGGCCCGGTGTACCAGGTTTTAACTGTTTCACGTCTTTTATGCAATGCATTTTTGTCTATTTTTGTCCATCTTGACTGGACATTTTTCTTTTTTTTCTTGTCAGACAAGGAATTCACAGCTAAGAAGCTTGAACTTGTGGAAAGGAAAACGGTCAAACACCTCTTACAAAAGCCGTGTTTCATTGACTCGGGTGGTCGGCCTCGGGCGGCATCCATTTTACTGGACTACGTGCCTTCATACAAATCTTTCCAGAAAGGTCCCACTGTAAAACATTGTAGACAGGAAGAGGTTACGGTCGTGCGGCCTGGAGGGATCAGGAGGACATTATCCAATCGGTCCCTGTAACAGCTAGAAGAGGAGTGCAAGTACCTCAGCTTGTACCACCTCTTAGTGATCCCAACTTCATTCCTTCCATTGAGTCTTCGGAAACCGGTCTTCCAATCATTCGGTTTCCGTCTGTTTTTTACCACGATCCCAAACCGACCGAAGAAATGCTGATCCAGAAAAGAACAGTCAATATAGCGACCGTGCTTGGGACGTCTGCTCCAGAGACGTCACGGACTTCTCCATCTGCTTCTCTCCTCCCTCCCCCCCCTGGATTTTCTCAAGGAAAGGGTGTCATGAGGAAGAAAAGGAAGAGAGGAAAAGATTAGAATGATGACGTCTGCGGTCAGGAGGGATCGTCTCCACCTCAACTTTCAAAGGCTAAGTCCCCAAAAAAGGCTAAGAGTAAGAATGACCGAGATCCTCAGAAAGCCACGGGTCAAATTCTTCAAGGTCGTATGCATCAAGACGACTTGAAACAACCGTGTAGCTGCTCTTTTCCTCTTGAGAATCGATCGGTCGATGAAGGAGACTCGGTCCTCAAGAGCGGAAGAGGAGTTCGAGGTGGACAAGTGGCCGAAGCGGTTGGAAAGGCTCTTCTCCTTCCAGAAGACATGAAGGTCTGGCAGGAGAAGAGATCCAAGCATATGTTGGAGAATCTTAAGCGTGACTCTATCCTGGTAATTTTTGTACTCCAATGTTTCATTATGCATGTTAAATGTAGTATTCAGACACACACTCGTATTTTACTTTATCTTATTCTTTGTTTCTTTTTTAGGCCGTTCAAGGCATATTTGAGGCCGGCAACCGACTTTTGGAGACCGAACGTCGCCTCAACCGGTCTACCGAAGAGATCAAACGCCTTAAGGATCTTGAAAGCTCAGCCTCTGTAAGAATTCGTGCTGCTGAGAGTGCCCAAAAGAGTGCTGAGGCTAGTCTGCTAAATTTGCAGAATCAATTGGCCGAGCTTCAGAGAAAGCTGGACTCTGAACACAAATCTGCTTCTCAAGTCCGGATTGAGAATAGCCGGCTTAAAGATGCTCTGACCGAGGCCGAAGCGAAGGTCGTAAAGGCTGAGTAGCAGGCTCAGGCTTATTATGACGAAGGTTTTGACCAGGCATCCGAGTCCTTATTAGAACAACTGAAAGGTGAGTGCAACAAATATTTTGTCCAAGGATGGCATAAGGCCCTTGACAATGCCGGGGTTGATGATGACTCTGAATTATATGATTTGGCGTATACACGCCAACCTTACGAGGATCCTGTGCCAGAGGAAGGAAACGAGTTGGAGGCTGGAGAGGGTGCCGCTGGAAATCCAACAGTTCCTGGGTCCCATGAAACCCTGAGTGAGCCCGCGCTGGCCGATGACCCTAAGGTGACCGAAGATAGGCCTGATGATCAAGTCCATACTGCTGAATCTCAAGAAGGAGGAGAGGGTTCGGACGTTGATGAGACCATTGATATGGTAGATTAATTTAATATGTAACTTTCAAACTACGTTATTTTGTATTCCCCGTTTCCTTCACAAGAAGGGGGGAATGATACAATTTGTTTTTGTGTTCCCTGTTTCCTTCATAAGAAGGGGGGAATGATACAATTTGTTTTTGCGTTCCCTGTTTCCTTCATAAGAAGGGGGGAAGGTATAGATTTTGTTATTTTATGACTAGAGCCCTTATGTGAATCTCATATTTGTGTGATCATGTTTTCTACTTATATCTTTGCATACCGAATAGGTATTAGGGGATTGTTTGAATTTGCTGAACTTTGAGTTGGTTTTTATTTTCAACTTGTCAGTTTTCTTGGACTTTAGCACTTGGAAACCCTTAGGTTGAGCAGAGCCTGAGTCAAGTTGGTTTTTTCTAACTTTCCCTTCTTTAAGGACTTTAGTATTTGGAAAGCTTTGTTCTGGCCGAGACCTAAGACGGGTCGGTCATTCCAACTTTTAATCTTGCCAGTCTCCCTGGGCCTCAGTGCTTGGGAACCGTTTAGGTTGACCGAAGCTTAAGTCAAGTTATCTTTTTAGATTTTAACTTGCCAGTCCCCCTGGGCCTCAGTGCTTGGGAACCATTTAGGTTGACCGAAGCCTAAGTCAAGTTATCTTTTTAGCTTTTAACTTGCCAGTCCCCCTGGGCCTCAGTGCTTGGGAACCGTTTAGGTTGACCGAAGCCTAAGTCAAGTTATATTTTTAGCTTTTAACTTGCCAGTCCCCCTGGGCCTCAGTGCTTGGGAACCGTTTAGGTTGACCGAAGCCTAAGTCAAGTTATATTTTTAGCTTTTAACTTGCCAGTCCCCCTGGGCCTCAGTGCTTGGGAACCGTTTAGGTTGACCGAAGCCTAAGTCAAGTTATCTTTTTAGCTTTTAACTTGCCAGTCCCCCTGGGCCTCAGTGCTTGGGAACCGTTTAGGTTGACCGAAGCCTAAGTCAAGTTATATTTTTAGCTTTTAACTTGCCAGTCCCCCTGGGCCTCAGTGCTTGGGAACCGTTTAGGTTGACCGAAGCCTAAGTCAAGTTATATTTTTTTAATTTTTAATATATTTATATTTGTTTAGGTGTTTATGAACAAAGATAGTGAAGTGGTAGGGACACCAGATTTACCGTGGTTCGGCCAATGGGGCCTACGTCCACCTAGTTGTTTTTCTTATTCATTATTGGTTTACAACTTGTGCTAAACATCTATCCCAAACCACCCTTTTTTTTTTTTTTTTTTTTTGAAGGGAAGAAAGAGATATGAACTAATGGAAATACTTCCGAAGATTGCTGACATTCCATGGCCGGGGCAGGGGTAAGGAATTTAAGTCTTCCAGGTGATAGGCTCTTGTTCCTGTGACAAATCGCACCCGGTACGGTCCTTCCCAGTTCGGCCCAAGCTTGCCATCGGTCGGGTTTTTAGTGTTGCCCAAAACTTTTCTGAGGACTAGGTCTCCTTGTTGAAAGGACCTCGGTCGAATGTTCTTGTTGTATCCCTTTTTCAGTTGCTGCTGGTAGGAGGCTAACCTGATCATTGCTTGTTCTCTTCTTTCTTCTAGTAAGTCTAGGGCCTGAGATTGAGCCAGATCGTTCCTTGTCGGGTCCCATTCCGACGTTCTGAGGGTGGGAAGTCCGATTTCTAATGGGATGACTGCTTCTGATCCATATACTAATGAGAATGGGGTCTCCCCCGTTGATCTCCGTGGAGTGGTTCTGAAAGTCCATAGGACATTAGGTAATTCTTCCACCCATCTTCCCTTGGCATCTTCCAGCCTTTTCTTGATTCCGTCTAACACGGTTTTGTTCGAGGCTTCGGCTTGTCCATTACTCTGAGGATATGCCGGTGAACTGTAAATGTTTTTTATACCAAGTTCTGAGCAATACTTCGTGAAAGGTTTACTGGTGAATTGTGTCCCATTATCAGAGATGATAGTCTTGGGTATTCCGAACCTGGTTATAATATTCTTCCAGACGAACTTAATTGAATCTTTGTCTCTGATGTTTGCCAGCGGTTCGGCCTCGACCCATTTTGTGAAATAATCTGTAGCGACAATCAACCAGCGTCTATTACCTGTTGCTTTAGGTAAGGGTCCGACCAGGTCCATGCCCCATTGTGCGAATGGCCATGGACTTACTAATAGCTGCAGCTCTCCGGCCGGTTGATGAACCGAATGTGAGAATCTTTGACATTTATCGCACTTTCTTACGTAGTCCACAGCGTCTTTCTGCATGTAGGGCCACTAATATCCCTGGGTAAGAGCTCGGTGTGCCAGAGATCTGCCCCCAGTATGACTTCCACAGATGCCTTCATGTATCTCGTATAACAAATCCTCTATGATGTCGGGGTGAACGCATAAAAGATAGGGTCCTGAGAAGGACCGTTTGTAGAGCTTCAAGTCCTTCGACAACCAAAACCTCGCGGCCTTCCTTTTGACAATCTCGGCCTCCTTTTTCTGTTCTGGTAGAACACCCTCTTTGAGGTAGGTGACGTAGGGATCCATCCAACATGGACCGACTGTAATAGTGTTTATAAAGCTCGCAGGTTGGTCGATGCTGGGCGTTGTGAGGGTCTCAATTGGTATGAATCCTTTAAAATCAGCACTCAGAACAGATGCCAATGTCGCCAACGCATCCGCGTGATTATTCAAGTTTCGACCGATCTGTTCGACTTTTACTGTTTCGAAATCGGTCATGGCCGTTTGGACCTTCAACAGATAGGCTGACATACGCTCATCTCGAGCCATGTACTCCCCATTGATTTGACTTGCTACTAAAAACGAATCGCAGTAGACGATCAGACGTCTGGCTTTCAACGTTTTTGCCGATTTCAATCCAGCCAGGACTGCTTCATATTCGGCCTCATTGTTAGAAGTTTTAAAATCAAGACGAATCGATTGTTCAATCACTGTTTCATCCGGTGTTATTATGACCACCCCGGTTCCTGACCCCTTAGCGTTGGAAGCTCCGTCTACATATACCTTCCACCAACCTGTATGCTCGGGCGAGTCTTTTCGGGGCGTTGATTCGCCTAAGTTATTTTGTTCCGAGGTCGGTGCGAATTCTGCAACAAAATCGGCCAGCACCTGCCCCTTTATGGCAGTCCTTGGGAGATATTTTACGCCTAAGGCACTAATCTTTGCTCCCCATTTCCAAATCCATCACGTGAAGTCGGCCTTGTTAAACATGGCTTGCACCGGGTATTGTGTTACCAAGTAAACGGTGTGTGCTTGAAAATATTGTGGTAGCTTATCGGCCGCTGTGATCAATGCTAGGCCGACCTTTTCTAGAGGGGGATAACGCGTTTCTGCCTCCGTCATAGTTTGCTTGCATAATATACCGGACACTGGACGGTATCTTTAATTCGAATCAGTACGACACTTACAGCTCGGTCAGACACGGCCAAATACAAAAAAAGTGGTTCACCTGGTGTGGGATTAGACAAAAGCAGGGAGGAAGAAAGATACCTCTTCAGATCTTCAAAGGCCGAAACACATTTGTCGTCCCATTTGAAAGTAGTGCTCTTTTTCAGGAGCTGAAAGAAAGGTTGGCATCTGTCGACGGATCTTGAGATGAATCTGCTCAAAGCTGCGGTCATACCTGTCAACCGTTGGACTTCTTTGTGAGTTCGTGGTGTTTTCAATTCTTGGATGACCTTGATTTGATCTGGGTTTACCTCAATACCTCTATGTGATACCATGAAACCTAGGAATTTTCCAGAGCCGACCCCGAATACGCATTTAGAAGCGTTCAATCGTAGCTTGTGCAGTCTTAATACCCGGAATGTCTCCGTCAAATCTTTTAAGTGGTTTTGGGACAACCTGCTTTTTACAACCATATCGTCAATGTATATCTCCATTGTCCTCCCTATTTGATCTTTGAACATCTTGGTGACCATCCACTGATATGTGGCGCCGGCGTTTTTTAGACCGAATGGCATTACTTTGTAGCAGTATATCCCTAGTGGGGTGATGAATGCGGTTTTTTCTCGATCTTCAGTTGACAGGGCGATCTGATGATACCCTTGGAAGGCGTCTAAAAAACTCATTCGGTCGTGCCCGGCTGTTGCGTCCACCAACTGATCTATCTTGGGTAAAGGGAAGGGGTCCTTTGGGCATGCTTGGTTGAGGTTTGTGAAGTCTACACATACTCTCCACTTCCCGTTTTTCTTTTTTACTACCACCGTGTTAGAGAGCCAAGTAGGATATTGGATTTCCCGTATTGATCCAGCTTGCAATAGTTTCTCTACTTCCTTTTGTACCGCTTCTGCATGCACCGGAGCCGATCTCCTTGCCTTCTGTTGCACTGGTTTGGAGTGAGGATCTGTATTCAACCGATGTTCAATGTAATTGGGATCTACACCTGGTACTTCGTAGGGGTCCCAAGCGAACACGTCCACGTTGTTTACGAGGAAGTCTATAAGTTCGGTTCGGTCGACTGGATTGAGTTCTCGGCCGATTTTAAAATGCTTCTCAAGATCGGAAGAGAAGGTTACCGTTTCTAATTCTTCACAGGGCGAGTATGTTTTTGTGCAGGTATCCCTCGCCTTCTCTGACTGCTATAAGCCCTTGGAGCACTGTGACACCATTTTCCCCTTTTGTTTTGATTCTGGGGGATTCCGTTTGACAGCCGCCATGATGCACTGCTTGGAGGCAACTTGGTCACCCTTTATCTCCATTATACCGAAATCTGTTGGGAAACGGAGTTTTTGATGGAAAGAGGAAGGCACGGCTTTCAACCTGTGCAGCCATCTTCGTCCCATAATTGCCGTGTAGGGGGACGGCACGTCTATTGCCACGAATTCGGTTTCCAAACTGATTGGTCCGGTACAGACGTTCAGTGTGATCCGGCCCATTGGCCGAACGCTTTCTCCTGAAAATCCAAATAGAGGTGCGTCGTAAGGTTGGAGGTCGGACTGTTTAAGACCTAGTCCGTGAAACAAGTCTGGGTACATTATCTCAGAACAACTGCCTTGGTCTATTAGTACCCGTTTGACATCCGAATCTCCAATCCTTAATTTGATCACTAATGGATCGTCGTGTGGGGTCTGGACATCTCTCAAATCCTTGTCAGAGAAGAAAATCTGCTGTTCATTTCTTGGGTAATCCATCCTCGGTTTTTTGGACATAACCGATCCTTCATTTATTTGAAAAACCTCTCGAAGGTGTTGAGCTTTCTTTAAGTCGGACTTCAGTCGATCGTATGAATGCCCATTCGACCGAGATGTATGGATTGTTTCTATGACCCTTGCAGCAGGTTTGGTGTTGTGGATGATCGTTGGTCCCTCATGGTAATGCTGTCTCTGGCCATCACTTATGTAGCGTCGTAGGTGTCCGGCTTTAGCCAGGTCATCTAGGTGCTTTTTCAATGTAAAACATTTATCGGTCATATGCCCCTTTTCTCTGTGATAGGAACAGTATTTGTTGGGATCTCTTCTAGTTGGATCTCCACCCAGGGGCGCAGGCCATATGAAGAAAGGTTCATTCTTTATGTCGCCCATGATACGATAAATTGGTTGATTGAAAACCGTATACACTCCGCCTGCTTCTTTCGGTCGCGGAAAACGGGCAGGATTCCTTGGCGGTATTTCGGCCCTTTTTTGCTCCGTATTGTTGGGCCTTCTTTGGGGTCAACTTTGTGTGGATAATGCCCCAGTTCTAGCTCTGTCTTCCTCCACCCGTACATATTGTTCGATTCGCGACATAAGATCTCGCATGCTTCTAGCCGATCTTTTGGAGAGACTGTGTCTTAACTCAGATTCGGGGTGCAAACCCTCTTTAAAGGTTTTCATGGCCATATCTTCTGTACCACCGTCAACCTCATTATAGACTTCCCAGTATCTGGCAGAATAGTTCTTTAGTGACTCTGAGTCTTTCATTCTCATAGACTCCTTAGGTTTCCGACTGTTGGTTATGAATCGGGAGACAAATGCCTCAGCTAATTCGTTCCAAGAGTAAATCGAGGAATGTGGGAGGCGGTTGAACCATCTGAGGGACATCGGTCCTAAGCTTGATGGGAACATTCGGCACATCAAAGCATTGTTGCCGAGGTGTATAGCCATGCTTTGTCTATAATGGCTAATATGTCCGACAGGGTCGGCCTTGCCGTCGTACATTACGTAGGTCGAGGCTGAAAAGTTTCTTGGCAGGCGGGCGCTCTCTATTTCTTTCGAAAATGGAGAGTGTGATATTTGATGAAGGGCTTTCCACACTGTTTCCCGCCCTATTCTTTCTCCGTATGGTTGTCTTACGGTTGAGGGGGATTCAGACCAGTTGCCCCTGGACCCTCTATCCAGAGTTCTTCCCCCTTTATTTCTTTCGTCAGAGCTTTCTTCTTCATTAGTTTCCGCAGTTGACCTACTGGAGCTATCGGATGACAAATACCTTGCATGTCTGGTTCTAATCTTTGGTCGGCTAGAATGCTGTGGTCTTCTGGACCGTTTATTTTTCTTTAACTTCTTCTTTAAGTCAAGAACCTGTTGTTGTAGTGCCTCCACTGTGTCTTCGTTATATTCATCCCAGGTTCGGTCGCTAGTCGAACTACCCGCTCTTGGTTCTTCGGTTAGTCTCGCTCTTCTGTCCATTTTGGAGTGTTCACGATATCGGTGTGATGGTTGGGCTTCTGTTCTCTCCTGACCTCCGATCTAATGACGATTCTTTGGCCTCGAAGTGCTTTTTCAAAAGGAGAACCTTCGGGCCACCTCTTGTCGTTGTTGGAGGAGAGGTCGGTTTCTATTAAGGGATTTTTCTCTTCTGGGATCATTGTTTCTTTCCCTCGGTCTGAGTATCCGGTCACTTTTTCTATTCGGCTAGTCATTTTCTTCGGAATTCTGTATCTGTTAAAGTACTTCCCACAGACGGCGCCAATTGTAGTGGGTAAGTTTTTGTGCTACAATTAATTTCTTAAAGTAGTAAAAAGTACTTTTGTCAGACTTTCCAAAAATAACCGCCCCTCTCATTAACGTTTACTTTTGAATTTATAGTACACAGTACTCGTATTCTGTTCCCTTTCCTCAATGTGGGACAATTCTTTACACAATGAAATATAGTAAAGTACAAAGTTTCTATTGAAAAGTACAGTATTCTATTTGTCTCCTATTGTTCTTTAATCGCTATTTCCATCCTCTGATATAGGCTTGGGCCGAGCTTTACATTTTGACCTTTGATACAGGCTTGGGCCGAGCTTTATACTTTGGCCTCTGATAAGAGCTTGGGCCGAGCCTTATACCTTGTTCTCTGATATGGGCTATTCATTTATGGGCCTATTTTATATTTAGATTTCCCCACCTCCATACAACAAATCACGCTTTGTCATGCATGATCTCATAAATGATCTAGCTCGATGGGCAGCAGGAGGCTTGTGCTATATATTGGAAGATACAATGGGTGGTAATAAGCAATCCAAGATATCTACAAAGGTACGACATTTCTCTTACATTAGATGTGAATATGATGACATCAAAAAGTTTGAAGACTTCCCCAAAGATATGCATCTACGGACCTTCTTGCAGCTGCTACCAATAAACAAGGATAGCCACTTAACAAATCATGCTCTCAGTTGTTTACTGCCAAAATTAAGATACTTAAGGGTATTATCTTTAGGTGGATATGAAATTGTTCAACTACCAGATTCAATTGGTAATCTGAAACATCTAAGGTATTTCAACCTTTCTAATACTAAGATTAGAAGTTTACCAGAATCATTAAGTTCTTTATACAAACTGCAGACATTGATATTGAAAGGTTGTAGTTCTCTGCAATCCTTGCCAATGTTCAATTGTACATGTCTGGAAGACGCAACTATTGATAAATGTAATTCTTTGACGTTCATTTCAAGAGGACAACTACCTTCAACTTTGAAAAGGCTAGAGATAGGTAATTGTATGAATTTGCAAATTGTGGTAGACGAGGGAGAGGCTTCTTCTTCCTCTTTATTGATGAATGAGCAGAATCTTAATACATCTCTTCTTGAGCGGTTGGAGATTAAGGATTGTCTATCTCTAAAATGCATATCATCAAGAGGCAACCTACCTGCCACGCTTAAAATCCTTGTGAAGTTGTGATTGAGAGATGCTCAGAGCTGACATCCTTATCATCAAGCGGCCAGTTACCTACAGCACTCAAACACCTTACTATAGAGAAATGTCCAAAGCTGGAGTCAGTAGCAGACAAGTTACCTACAGCACTCAAACACCTTTATGTAAGTAGTTGTCCAAAGCTGGAGTCAGTAGCAGACAAGTTACACGATAATGCGTCTCTTGAACATCTTCAAATCAGGTATTGTGAAAAGCTTAAATCCTTACCGGAGGGCCTACACAAACTCTGCCACCTCAATCAGATCACGATAGAGAGGTGTTCTAGTCTTGTTTCCTTCCCGGATGGAGGGTTGCTCCCCACCAGCCTGAGACAGCTTTATATTGAAGATTGTGAGAAACTCGAGGCCTTGCCCAACCGCATGCACAACCTCACCTCTCTTCATCATTTAAGAATAGTGCGTTGTGGAAGCATCATATCCTTTCCGGAAGAGGGTTACCCCACCAACCTAACATCACTTAGGTTGGAAGGGGTGAATATCTGTAAGCAAGTATTTGAGTGGGGATTGCACAGACTCACGTCTCTTACATATCTTTGGATTGACGGTGATGATGGATTTCCGGATTGGCAGTCGTTTCCTTCTGAGGAGGAAGATGGGAAGATGATGATGACGTTGCCTACCTCTCTCACCACCCTTCTTATCTTGAAACTTCCAAATATAGTATTCCTATCCTCCAAGGGCTTTCAAAACCTCTCTGCTCTTCAACAACTGCTGATCTTCAATTGCCCTACACTCGAATTCCTCCCAGAGAAGGGCCTGCCTCCCTCGCTTCTGCGACTTCAAATTGTTAATTGTCCTCTACTGAAACAACACTGCAAGAAAGGCAAAGGGCGAGAGTGGTTAAAGATCGCCAACATCCCTCAAGTTAAGATTGGTTTTTAGGTCCGTCTTTGAGGAGCAATAATTTAGAACAGAATTCAGGTTTCCAACACGAAGAACCCTCTCTTCTTCTACGTCAATCTCGCTAAGGTATATATATATAATTTCTCTTTGAATCTTCAGCATTTATTTGATTCTCTTAGCTGAATGAAATGATTAGAATGAATCTATGGTTATAAATCTGTTGTGTTTTAATTGAATGGTTTCTTCATTATTTGTTTGGTTGCTCGGAAAAATGAAGGAAACGAAAAGAAAGGAAACAAATTTACAATTCTTTAGCAAATGATGACTTTTCATTTTAGGAATTCGTACATATTTATACATTGAAGCTTCTGTTTTTTTTTTTTCCCCAATGAATGTGTTGGATTTAATTTTTGGTAAGTGCTGCTTCAGATTGTGCATTTATATTGTTCATCAAAGTGGGTTATACAGCGTGTCTTGATTAAATGCACGTAACTGTTTGATGAAATGCTTGAAAGAGATATTGTATCATGGAATTTGATGATTGCATGTTATATATCATGTCTTGGAACATGATGATCAGTGCGTACGAACAGAACAGCGGGATGGCTTTCTAATATTAGCCTAAGTGGGATGTCATTTCAATCAAAGATTATTCCTTGCACATATGATCGAAGCATTGTAACCTGTGCACTAAATGGACAGATATTTCACTTATTCCAAAGCAGTCATGGTATGAAATGAAATATCATATTTTCATTAAAATCTAGACCACCCTTATATTAGAATGTAATAAATGATCTTGACCATTCCATTTTTTTTTTTTTTGATAAATAAGAAAATTTTATTCATAGCCCAAAAGGCAACAGATACATACAAGATAACACAGAAAACACCCACAATGGTGCCCAGGGAACAACCACAAAAACAGAACAAACACTATACAAAACAACAAACAAAGAAACATAAACACAGATTCAGATCTTGGATATCATCCTGTAAATAGCGAGAACCACAACATCAGCAGATGTCCAGCCCGAGCAAACAGTAGGACGGATGGAACGGATTGACCATGGCAATGAAAGCCATGCAGTTCCGAAGGGGCTCCTCAAAAGGAGTTTTGATAGATCTATCCCCAAATCGTTAGGGGGATAGTCAAGATCAGCTTGAGATGGGAAGAACTCCCATGGCCACCGCCTACCAAACACCCTTTGCTGTTGAAGATCTCGCCGAGTACAAGAACAAACCCACACCGATCCGGAGACAAACCACCTGGAACACCACCACAAACACAAACAGAAAAACAAAGAAAAGAAAGGAGACGATTCACATAGCTGGTAAACCAACCATGAGAACCGCCGGAAAACAGCCCAAAAAGGGCAGCAAAAGACCCACTAAAGGGGCGGAAGGAACCCACAGAGGGGTATGGGTGTTTGGTAGGTGGTGGCCATGGGAGTTCTTAAGTTTAAATAAGAGCTCACTATTAGATATGAATATATTAAATCAAATTCCATTATTAATTGGCTCTCTATTTGGCTGGAGAGATGATGCTCTACGGATGCTGATATTTTTTCTTCTATTATTGTTGTTATTGCAGCTACTCTTAGGGCTATTTGGAAAATGCAGGAATATGTCCAAGCTCGAAGGGAAGGCTGTCAATGCTTCTCAAGCTCTTAACTACTGCAAGCACATGGTCATGATCTGTCAAGAAGCAATGGCTGGGAATCATTCTCTAAGAAGATGTAAAGCTCTGATGTGCGATTGTACATGTTTTGTTGATTGTTGAGAGTTGCAAGTGCTAATTTTGGTGGAAGTTGGTACCAAAAGAGAGAGTTGCTGGTGAGATGTAGGCTTTCTATGCAAAGATTGTTGTAGGCTATTACGGTTAGAAGAAATCTGTATCCCTTTGTCAGACAATTCGAGCCTTATCCATTGTAATTAAGAAAGGCATGTTGGCTGCACTTGTACTTACCAGTAGCTCTGAGGTTTGCAGCCTTTGTTGTGGAAAACAGACAAGCTGGGAGATACAAGCTATTAAGCAAGACACTGCTAGCTGTGTTGCATCAGCGATCTTCTAAGCTCTGGTTTCGTCAGGTCCCTAGGCCAATTCTCACCAATGCTCGTCAGCAAACGGCAAAGCAATTCAACTCATTTAGCAAGTCTGGTAATTACAAATGCTTTTATTGTCTTCATTTATGCTACTGCTCCACTTGTTCTGTTGTTTCTTTTTTGGTCTTGGGTGAATAGTATAGAGCCTCCACTTCCTTGCTAACTGATTTGATCTTGATTTTCTCCACAGGCATCTGCAATTCCTTCAAGAGGCTTTTGGAAGCAAAAACTCCATAACGTCATCACTCTTTCTCTTTTTCATTAGCCTATTTGTAAGGATATATCTTGCAACATAAGTTAAAATATTGAAAACAACATAAGTTAAAATTTTTTAATTGTTCCATTCAGTAAACCTATATTAACAGGAGGGACTTGGCTGTAGTTAATTAGTTATTGAATGAAATAAAACAGCCTATTAGTAAGCATACATCCCCCAACACAAGGTATCATATTGAAGAAAAATTAAAACACTCAGGAACCTGAATTTATATCTTGACGAATTTACAGAGTTGTCCACAACACGAATTATAATTGTTAGGATAGATATGAGTTTTAGATAGAAATGAGAAACTTTGGTTTCATATGGCTACTCGTTTGATCTGGATTTCAGTAAATTTTAAATGATTCAGCTGATTGTGCTTCAGGGAATGCTTAGGGCATACCTTCTTTGCTGACTATTTAATTTTTCTTTTCCATTTTGTTTTCCATGTTCCTCCCCAGCACCCATTGTATGGTCTGCTTGATGTTGGGGCACAATCTCCAGTGGACTCAAAGATTGAGGAAAGCTAGCAAATTGATCTAGAAGGCAATAACTAATCAGACTTTTCATCTCTGTTCATGTAAATAACAATGTCAGAAACATCAAGAAGTTAGAGATAATTACTAGGAATATCTGATTAGTTCTAACTTATAACACAAATAAAAATTTCAGAAACATCAAAGTTTTATCGCTTTAGTGTATGCTCTAGTACCTTCATTTCTATATATGTCAGATTGCAGTATAATACAAAAAACCAGATCATAGTTGTCACTGAATTTTTCATTGAACACTTTCAGGCAAGTTTTTCATTGGTCATACACCTAAAGGAGGCCAACTGGTTATTATATATGTGCTGAACCATTGAGAAAATGGAAGCTGCAAAGCATTTCAATTCATTTTGCAAGTCCGGTAATAACAAATATTTTCCCTATTTTCGTTTTTCATGTTTAAGTATATATACGTAATATGTATAGTGCCTCCACAGCTCCACTTCCTCGCTAAATGAGTTGATCTTGAATTTCTCCACAAGCATCTGCAATTTCTATCAGAGGCATTTGGAAGCAAAAATGCCATAATACCGTAATGCTGTCTCTTTATCTTTTGTGAATTCCCTCCCCCTTAGTTGTAAGGATCATAAACTCCATTGTAATAGATTTGAGAGAAATATTCAAAGCACCTATGAAACTTTACCAACATGCAATCTCTCTTCCTTTAGCATATATGTTAATGAGAAGACTTGGTAGTTTGCTTAACACCGAATCACGGTAATGATGGAACTTAAGGTCTTTGAAATCTTGGCTCAAACCTCTAGTCTCTTTTTTCTTTTCTTTTTTTTTTTTTTTTTTTTTTGGGGGGGTGGGGGGTAGGTGTATCTACTTTCTATATTTTTTCTGCTTGTGTGGAAAGTTATGCTCTTGAAGTTTGCAAGATTTCAAGGTGTGGTTGTCTTCCATCAATTTGAGCTGTAAGTAGTCCTTAATTATAAACTTGAAGCTCTTTGATTGAACATAAATGTAAAAGAAACTAATTACCAGGGCCGAGCTCAATAGGGTATTGATCACTATGCCTAGAAAATGGTCTTGCTTAGGTGAAACACATACCAGGATGGTTGCAGCTCTTATCCTGCTATAAGCAGATCTAACATTATTTTTTGTCTGATCTCATGCCAATTGAATTTGGATTTTTTTTAATTTTACTATTTAGGAATATACACTGATCAGAACAGGCAGTTTCAGAAGCAAGGTTATATATTCTTTGACACAGTGACTGACATTGATTCTCTACTGGACCTTCTTCATTAGCATGCCTTGCACAAATGGACCCCTGAAATTAGGAACACAAGGAGAGCCGAGTTTAATTTATCCAAAAGTTTTTAAATTCTATTTAGTCAGCTGTCATGGAACTTCTTCATTTGCATATTTAGTAATGGAACTTTGTTTTGCTTACCATATCAAAATGTTCCAGCTATAACCAATTTATGTTGAGCATCAGGATTTATTTGAGGTTAAATAGTGATGTGAGCTATCTGATGCCATTCAGTCATAGGTACTTGGCTAAAAAGAGTAGGGACTAATTAGCCACTGTATTCTAAGAATAAGTTGCGTCAAATTTTTTAAACTAATAATGTTCCTGTTTATTTGTTGTCAAAAGTACAATGCACAAGGGTGCCATCTTTAAGCGGCTACACAAGAGTTGAGCCACCAAATTCAATTGCTAATTCAAAACATATGCAGTACTTTGACCTCTCATTTGAAGAAATTGCTTGCAAAAAGTTGGGACCTTATCAATGTGCATCATCTCGAAAATGTCAAACCAAATTCTTTGATAGAAATGCCTCTATAGATTGGTAAATTGAATAGTCCCCAGACATTGTCTAGTTTTATTGTGGGCAAAAGTAGTGGCTCGAGTCTAAGAGAGTTGGGGCCCTTAATCCCATCTTTGAGGGACACTTTGGTAGAAATGCCTCTATAAATAAATCTCAGTGTTATGGAGAAAGTTGCTTAGATAGGTTTCACATGGGTGGATTTTAGCAGTTGGTTTCAATTCCAAGCCTTTCAATGCTTTTCTCTATAAAAAAAAAAAAATTTAGAAATGCAAAGAGGTGTAATTGAATAATGAGGAATCCAACTTCACCACTTGCAAACCGGCAGTGAAAGTCAACTTAGGAAAACCAGAACATAAAAACTGAGCAAGGAATAAAAAGGATCACTAGCTAAAATTGTTTACTGGTTGTGCGAATTCCACATGCATCTAAATTCCTTGACTCTGTTTCATTATTTTTGATATAGTAGTAGTACCTAAAGGTGAAAGAATGTATATCTCACCAGCTTTTTTCTTTTCTTTTTTGCTTTCTATATAAAATTTTTCTTCTAATGATGAAAGAATGTATATAGTCATATTATGCTTTTATTCCAAAAAAAAAAACTTCTCAGCACTGTTCTTATAGTTGCATTTTCCATTGTCGACCTCTCTTCTAATATCTTACTAGTGGATACCTTTCTAGGCCTTTGGACTTACTAAGATCCAGAGTACTGGAATTTCATGTTGTTCCTCATTATTTTCAGTCTCTTCTTCTCTATATAAGAGCATCATAACTTAAAAAAGCAAACTTCTATAATTGCCTCTAGTTTAGGTGGATAACTTGACATATTGACATCTACAAGAATTAGCTTATTGACTCCCCAGCAGTACTATAAGAATTGATATTGAACAGTCCTCATGTAATTGGAAATGCTCCCATAGCGAAAACATATTTTGATTCTCTTCATTTTTTTGGTGTCCTACCACGTTAGCACTAGTTCAACCTTTGTATTGTTAGATCTAGGCCATCAATTCATCGATTTGAGTGAACCACCAAGTGAACTACCACTCAAATCGGAAGATTGGAGAACAAGCGACTCATACTTATAAATCATCTAGAAACGTGCATCAACGCAAGAGAAGTATTTGCCATCACATGCCAAACAACAATACAACCATATTAAATCTGTGTAAATCAATAAATCATTGATAATCATATATTTCTTTTGAAAAAATTTGCATTACAACTCATAATTGATTATATAATTTTCCTTGGCACACATCTTTCAACACTCGTCAACAACCTACTCCTTTTAAATAAATCTAATGACAATTCTTTTTCACAGTATTTTTTATAATTTATCAAGCTAACATGTTGTGATTGATATACAATAAAATAGTGTCGACAAGATCATATAAAAGTTATATTTTACCAACCACAACTTAACACCTCTACAAATTGTGATAAAAATGAATAATATTGCATCCCTTATTTATTTATTAAATGTATAATGACATAAAAATTTTCACAATGTTGTGATTAATTCATAATAAAATTCTGAGTAATGAATTGACTTTTGATGTTATTTCAATCTAAAACTTAGAACAATTTTTTTTTTGTCCTTACAAACTGTTTATTTGGTAATTAGAGTTTACACGTAAGCCATGTAGAATACTATCCACAACACTAGTTCACTCCACTCACAACTCATCAACAACCATGGTGAGCCTCCTCATCTCTAGCTCAGCCTCTCTCACACTCACACCCGCACGTGCTTTCTTCAGACCTCCGCACGTGCTAAACCCACCTGCAATTCGCTTTCCCGGGTTCCAAACTCGCCGGAGAACTAGAGGCTTAACGGTGGTGACACGTGCGGGTCCCAGCGCGAATAGCTACCTCTTCGCTTTCGCGCTGCCACTCTCTCTTTTGGCTATCACTGTCTTCGCTTCTATTGGAGTCGCTGATAAGCTCGAAAGAGACTATCTTGAGGAGGTACGTGAGGTTCTGTCAAATGGGTTTCTTCTTGTTTTGAGTTTTATGGGTTTAGTTGGTTGAGAGTGCTTCTGGGTTATGTGGGTTTGAGGGTTTGGGTGCTTTTCATTGTTGTATGGAATTTTTTTGTATGCATGTTTGGTGTTTGATGAAATTCCCCAACGGGTTTACTCTAAACATGGTTTGTCAAACAAGCATTTGCAATTCACACTTAGTGTATGGCTTATCTAACCCAGAAATGAATTGTGGATATTGGAAGGAAACATGAATTTTGAAAATTATATTTGTCCTTAGAGAAAAGAATTGCACCTGTTTGTTGAAATTTTTGTTTTCCCAACAAATTAGACTTTTTTTTTTTTTTGGTCTTAAAGGGAAAGAGGAGAGGGAATTGTTAAAATGTGTGCTATTGATTTTGGACATCAAGGAAATGGTGTGGTTTTCTACGTACAGACACAGGTTGCCTCTGGAGGCCCCTTATTAATTGAACAGGCAGTCTGCTTTATGTACAGATTTAGATGCAAACTCTTCACCATGGAGGGAAAGGGAAGGTTTGTTTTTGGGACCCCAAAGTTAGTTGTAAGTAAAAATGATAGCTTTGGTCACTTATGACAGTTAAAATTGAACTGGGTTGTTCCAAGAAATCTTAAATCTGTATTTAATGGCCTAACTCTGGTCTTTATAGGCTATGCAACATCGGTGGAGCTAATTAATTTCAATGAAAAGATTTGCTCCCACAATGGGTATATGCTTTAAAATACACTTCATTTTTTTCTTCTTCTTATTTCTATCAACAAGGGATTTTAATTTAGGACCTTACAAAAAGACCTAGTTACAATTTCTCTGAAATAAGATCATTCATCCTGTGCTGCTCTGTGCATAACCCTTTTTTTAAATGTTAAGTTTCAATATACAAACCCAATTGGCTTAATCTTGATGCTTTATTGATCTCAACTTAAATTGCAAGTTTGGTTACTGATCAAAAAAAAAAAAAAATTGCAAGTTTGGTTGAAGTTTTACCTTATGTATTTGACTATACATCTGATGGAAGAGAATTTGACTATTGTCAAGATTTCTTGTAACTGGGATATACATCATTAGGTTTTGCATTGTGAATTATAATGTCAGATCTCAATTCTAGCTTGTGATGCATGGGCAAGTGAGGCAAGAATTGTGAACCATGCCTACACATGTAACAATTTTATGAATGACTTGATAAGTATTTGCATCATTTGCAATATTTATGAAACGTTTTATGGATTATAGGATTCTGCATATCTACCAATTCAGTGGAGCCTTTTCCCAGCTACTAGGGGCTGATTATACAGATTGTAATCCATGGGGGCAACATTGTCCTCTTTTTACAGCCTACGCCTCTGTTTTTGTTGTCTCACATTCTTTGTAATCACTGTCACTTCAATGAAACGATATTGAGGACTTTGTTTGATTGGTTCTGTGCATTAGGTGGCATTTCTTCAATATCTTTCTTGATTTTATTGACTCACTATCCCTGTGAGTCTTTTGTTTGATTGTATTTCTTTTTCTTCGCAGTTTTCAATAAAATTATTACTTATAAAAAAGATTAAACAATTTTAATGGAAATGTGGAGAATTTGCCACAACACTTGCAATGATGAAATTGCTTTGTGCAAAGGATTTCTATTCCTTATGCACCTTTTCTGAATTTTTGTGTCTTGTCCTTGAACCAGCTTGCAATTAATCAAGCAATCAAAGAAGCTGAGGAGGAGGATGAGGAAGAGGAAGGGGATGAGGAGGAGGATGTGAACATTTCTTTAGAAAAGGAACCTGCCCTTCAGCGTACACGAAACCGGCCCAAAAGGGAAGTGTAGGCTTTATTTATTTATCTCAATATTGTATAATTTTGTTTCTGAAATCAAATAGACCAGTGGAGAAGCTAATCTCTTGTAGTTTCCAGTGGCGTTCTCATTGTTTTAGTAACAATTTTGAAATGTACAACTATTAGGCTTCATCTTCCAAATTGTGCAATGTACTTAATCATCATTGGATGATTAGGACTACCAAGGTGAAGGAGACTCTTGTAAATGGATGTAAACATTAGAAATAAAGATCAAAACATTACTTTTCTGTGAGTAAGGAATAATTTCCTATACCACGTTTTAGACTTTGGCTTTTCTTCTTTTTGTTTATACAATGGTCCACAGTTCCAAGCATGGTTTCAAATCATCGGTGAGATACCCTGCTGCACGGAAGAATGATAATCCTAAGAGATCCATGACATTTTCTCACATCTTAATTGAATTCAAATTACTGACCAATTTGGAGATTGCAGTTAAGAAAGCAACAGAAGAATAAATACGAATTTTGCCTAACTATTTACATCTAGACAACCATTACAATTTCAAGTGCTTGCCAGTAGGTTGGGAATGTCTCCAAGTACTCTTCTAGATCAAGAGGTATCTACAGATTACCATGCTCTCAAGCATGTTTTTCTCTTGAAAGAGTTATGACTAAGTACAAAGATAATGATAAGACTGCATGAAATTGGCAATAGCAGGTGTTAAAATCATTTCTGTGGTCTGAGAAATCATGTGAAAATCAACTCCTCCAAACTGAATCTGCACCTTCTGGTGCAACCTATGGCTTTTAAATGACAGATTTAAGTTTAACAGGGTTTGAATATGACAATCTTTTTTACTCCTATCTTTTCTACTCATTAATGAATCATACCTTTGCCCTCTCAATTTAAATTTCTCTAGTCATAGAATCAACACACCGCTCAACTGAAAATAAATGGATAGGGCAACTTCCATTCACTTAAAGCAATTAAGAACCGCATGGAGCAACAGCCAAAAAGCCCCA
The DNA here is from genome assembly GCA_907173295.1 of Fagus sylvatica. Taxonomy (NCBI): domain Eukaryota; kingdom Viridiplantae; phylum Streptophyta; class Magnoliopsida; order Fagales; family Fagaceae; genus Fagus; species Fagus sylvatica. The sequence continues at coordinate 6,328,027 of OU015762.1, read as the reverse complement.
GTATCCATTTAATTAAAATGCCACTCTCAACAGAAAGTCTCATACAGGGAAGTAAAAGAAACACAAGTAAAATTGATCATATATAGATCTTACAAAAAGAGATCCAAAATATCTGTTTGAATTTCTCTTCTGAAGGAAACTACAAAAATGAAATCCCCTTACTCCTGTACAACTCAGGGATTTTGCTGTATAATATCCCTTCTGGTGTTGAATAAATTGCATTCCAGAAGAACATCACAACCCCTTTGCTTATAAGGTATGAAACAACACAGGATTTCATAGCTTGATGACATTGGCAAGACCAACTTCACCCAACTCCATTGACAGAGTACTGCATTTTTCAAAATGACAAATAAGAAAATGAAAAATCTACTAGCAAAAACAGAAGGTCCATTCTACATCACTGATACCCCGGGGAAAAACTGACCCTCTTCCTAGTTTGTCCCCTCCTCCAAGTTTGACCAGTTTGATAATTATTCTCTTGGAACCTATAGCTTTCGGTACCCGTTATATACGGATGAGAACTTCCCTTCTTCCGGCTACTCTCATTCCAGGTTCCCCTACCTCCACCAGTTCTACTAAATTCCTGATGCTTTAGGTCATTATTAGTTTTGTCCCACTGTTTCCCACCCCATCCATTTCCCCCACAATCTCTCGATCCTCTATTTTTAAAAGCCCCAATATTCCGTCTAAATCTGCCATCCTGAGGATTATCACCATTATTCTTTGGCTCCTGCTGGTTAAAGCCCCAACCTTTATTCCCAAAATCACCCCATCCTTTGTCCTTCACCGAGGCAACACCCTGACACCCACGCTCCCAAGGATTGTCACCATTATCCCACTGATTCACATAGTTTGCCCCCTGATTTAAACCCCATACCTTATCCCTACATTTTCCCCATGTGTTGTCCATCATACTTCCATTGCCCTGAGTGAAGCTGTGCTCCCAAGGATTGTTATCATCATTTTTATTATCTTCCCACTGGTTCCATCCTTGTGCTTTATTTTCCAGAGCTCCACTATCCTGCACATTGTTACACCCCCAAGGATTGTCATTATTTTCTTGGTTCATATACCCTTCTGAAGGAACAGACACTGAATTTTTTATCCTTTTGTTTTTATAGCCTACATTTGTATTCCCTTCTTCCTCATCAGGGGCAAAGTACTCTCGATCCAATTCCTTAATCAGTTCAGGATCAATGTTAGTATTCCAATCTATTTCATCAATATAAATATCCGGATCAGGCAGAGGGATATCACAGGGGAGGTCATTGATCCTTGCCCAAAAACGTTTCTTTGCATTTTGAAATGCTTCTTCACCGGCAGAATCGTCCCAACTGAGTATATTTTTATGGCAGAACATAAAATTCTTGGTATCTACTATCTTCCCCCATGGTATTGTTCCAACGAAACTGCAGAATTTCTTTTCCCATAAAGGCACACCATCTTTCCATTCTATAGGAGATAAAAAGAAAGAAAGAAAAAAAAAATTTAATGAGCCCACTCAGTTCCTTAACTATTGCTGATAAGAACCCACTGACTAAACAAAATGAAATCCCATGAACTACAACTTTCTTCACCAGTAAATAAAATTTTACTTTCATGAAAAGGAGATGTAGCATTGAAGCCAATGAACCATGTTCAATGTATGCGGAATATTATGAGAATACATAACCATCTAGTAAAAAGTTTTGAAGCATTCCCTTTTTCTTTTCTTTTTTTAAATAAGAATTTCAAGAATTCCCATCAAAATCTAACATCCACAACATACCAGACTGAGATACATGGTAGGAGGTAAGAGACTTTTGATTGAAGAACTCAAAAGTTCAATGCTCTATGCTGGCACTAACAACCTAGCTGGGTGGCACACACAAATGATGAGATGGTACATAAATTAGGGTAGAGAGTTTTGCCTTAAATATGGAAAGTGATACTTACCCTCCTCGTTATGTATTAGGGTTGCGCGGCTTGCGCCCCTTTTTGCACATTTATAAATACATCACTTACAGTACAGATTTTCTAACCAATTCCAACATGTAAAAATTATTTCCTTTTGAAATATAATAAAAAAATGAAAATGAGTTAACTTCCAGAATAACACAAACAATCCTGTATTCATTTCCTAGATCACAAAAGTTTTCAAGACCATACAAGAAATACAATTTAACAGTAGAATTCTCAGTGATTTCAGTCTAAGTCTTTATTCCTGATAGCCTTGTATGATTGGATAAAACAATTAGCCAGCATAGTTACCCTTCTTTTGTAGAACTTGTTGATTTTTTAAATTTCAGATTGTAATTTTTTTAGGAATTAATCTTCTCGTTATATTCACTGTTTTAACAACAAACGGCCATCAAACCCTGGTAAAGAATCCTTCAAGATCTTATCAAGAACCTTAATTTAGTGTTGAATTCCTAAAGATTATACATCAAAATTAGTATCAAAGCCCATTAAGGCTTCTGTCCTGCGTCACTCTATTTCATGCAATCAGCCCTTCCAGAAAGAGAAATATGAGAACATAAAGAATCCATCAGAGATTCTACTCCCTTTAATTCCCAATCATAGAAATTACAGATGAACATGAGATTCCAAAAATAAGTCATGTCCTCACTTCTAGAGCACATTGAAGCTTCTATATCCTCCACAACTGAGAATAAATCTGGGTATACCTCTTTAGGGCCTGATCACCACACCACACATCATGCCAAAATCTGATTTTTCCTACCATCCCCAACTCTGTATGAAATCAAAGTGGAGATCTTGTCCTAGTCCGCTCTAACTCCTTTCCAAAGACTACACCCATGTTGTGGCCTACACACATCCAAAGTAGATCAACCAGTTCCCAATTCCCATATTTAGCAGCAACTACACATCTCCAAGAATGGTCACCCTCCCTACCAAACCTCCATAACCACTTACCTAGCAATGCTTTGTTAAATGTGGTTATTTTCCTTACAACTAACCCTACCCAAATCCCAAAGCCTATGAATTTAATTCCCAAGGTTGCAAGTAAGTCCTAAAATTCCTTCAATTCTATTAACTGCTTAACCCAGTAAGCACACCGGTGTGAATAAAAAAATATGAATGAGGTCAGTGTATATTCTCTTATCAACAAGTACATCTGTTATAGCACAAGAATTATTGCTTTCGTTGAGGGATCTTAAGTCGCCAAACAAAAAAGACAAACTGGAGGTGATTGATGGATTTGAACCAGCTAGGTGTGTTACACCTATTTTAAGTAACACAATCGCCGGACTCAATACAATAAAGCATTAATTAAGATTAGTCGAAAGTAACACCTTTACAATAACCTAATCTTGGTAAGCAATGTATAAGGTGACAACATGACTAAATTACTATACAATGATGAGGTAAGTCCAACCTCTAACGGTTCTCCTAATTACGCCGACATTTGACTGTAATTAGTCAAAAATCTTAACAGCAGTTGAAGAAAAGGAAAGTCTTTAAATACACAAATACTACTAAGGAATCCATATATAAATGGATATGTGGATTAAGCATATAATTTTCAGTGGAATTAAATTAAATCTGCAAGTATAGGATTTTGAGATAAGGATAGACTTTCTAGCTTCCTCCTTCTAAACATTACTGAATGCAACAGAACATAATTGTTAAAATGGTTAATGTCTAATTCACAATAAACATTATATATAGATTTGGTGGTATGCAATGCCTCCTTTTGGCTTCAAAAACACCCCAAATACATCAAATTTACAAATTCAATTTCTTCACTAAGCATTTTCTCAGTAACCAAACAGAACAACAATAAGAAAAAAAACTCAAGAAATTAGTCAAAAAAAAAAATACTGTAACTGAGATTTCAGATAAAACCCATCAAGGAAAAAAAAAATGCCAACAATTCTACTACAAAATAAAACCCCATCAACCAAAAAGGACCAAAATCATGAAAAAAAATAATAATAATAAAAAAGGAAATTTAAAAAGAAGCATGAAATTAGTGTTACCTGGAGGAGGTTCAGGGTTGTATACTCTAGGAGGCGACCTTGGAGGTTGCCGTTGACGGAAAATTCTACGTGAGGGACGATTTCTCCAATTGCCCATTACACCCAAATACACAAAACCCAAAATAAACAAAAGATTGGTCTTATTAAGAGAGACAGAGAGAGTGAAAAAGAACCAAAGATTGGGGACTTTTAGTAAGCTTCAGAAGTGAAAAAAGAAGATTTCCCAAAGAGAGAGTGAAGAAACAAAGGTCAGGTCAATGACAACGAGGTTTTTATTTTTAAGGGCTCCTTCTTTCATCTTTGTAAAGCTGTAACGTTTTCATGTGGGTGGCTGTAAAATTTGTTGGTTTATATAGGCAAAAAAAAATTATTTTTTTCTTTTTTTTTATTTTTAAAAGAAAAAAAAAACCTTACAACATGACACCTGTTGATTTTTTGCATACAAGATTTGAACCATGTTCCTGAAAATAAGTTACAGACATGTTGTGTCTTGTTATTACAATGAGCAATGGTAGTAGCTTTGGGGGACAAAACATGAACCAATTTTTTTATTTTTTATTTTTTTAAATTCAAGTGTCAATACTGTATTTTATCCGCTCTCAATTTTCTCAAAAAAAAAAGAAGAAAAAAAAAAAGTCTTTGTTTGATCCTAAGAAAGCCTGGATTATAACTTTGAAAATCTGCCTATAAGACATTGATAATGGAGTTGATCGAATGACCAAATTTCAAACAGAAAAGATTAGGAAACATAATCTTAACCCGAGTTTAGTTTGATTAGGTTAAACCTTAAATTGACAGAACCATATGCTTTGAGTTAACCGAAGATTCGATAGTTCGATTGAGTAACATGACTGCCATTTAGAGAAAGGTGAAATTCCCTTTAAAACATTGCTCACATGCCTACATCGGATGTCAAATGAGTAAGATGCCGCGAAACCATCAAAAAGCTTTTATAAGAGCCAAAATCGTTTTCTCGACTTTTTCGGTACTCAACCAAAACCATGCAAGCTTTGAGTCATCAAAATACGGTCGGAAATATCTTTCCAACAACACCAAGAATGTTCAAATTAGAGGTTGCGAAGATTGTCAATCATGCATGTCAAAATACGCATAAAAAGTGTAACACATAAATGATGATTTTTTTTTTTTTTTTCTCAAGGCTTCTCAAAGAAGCGTTGTACTTCTTGAGAAGTTTTGTACAAAAAATTCTTTGTACTTCTTGACGAAGTTTTTGTAAAGAAGTTTTTTACACAAACTTCTTTGTACTTCTTGAAGAAGTTTTGTACAAAAACTTATTTCTACTTCTTGAGGAAGTTTTTGTAAAGAAGTTTTGTACACAAACTTCTTTGTACTTATTGAAGAAGTTTAGTAAAGAAGTTTTGTACAGCTTCTCCAAGAAGCTCTGCAAAAGGTGATGGGACATTAATCTTTCAACGTGGCATTAATTTAGTTACTCATCACTCATGGTCCATTTTCACACTTAATATCTCCATTTCGGTTCTCTTTGGCGGGAAATTCTTGGATCCACGGGGCAGACTCCTCCCTCTCTCTTTCATGGGTTAATAATTTAATTATTATCAATCATTTTGCACAATTCAAAGAGAAATGACAATGAATCATAAAAAAAAAACATGTGTACTACATGAAAAATATATTGATTAAAAAAAGAAAAGGAAACATGGGCAAGCACACATAGAAGAGCAAAGGAACTACATTTGAATAGAAATAAAAGAGCAAAGGTCCTTATTAGCCTCTCAATTCTTGGTTTGTCCTTACATCTTTTCTGATTAAGATATATATATTACTAAGGATTTTAGTTGCTTAAAAGTTAAAACACCACAAATGTAATTTAAAAATGTTTTATCTTGAAAAGTTTTTTTGGTTTAGAGACAAGTTATAAGTTAACTGATCTATTTGTTTTAGGAGGCTACCTTAGTCTCATGGAGGTTAGGATAAAATGCATGTCATTTATAATAAGATGCTTATCTTCAGAGTACCAAAGAATTTCCTTTGATTTTTAGCCTATTTGGATTTATTGAATTTTTAGGAAAAACATACTTTAAATATTGGGGCTAGGACCATGGTCTCGACATGAGACCGTCCTTGATCATTGACATGTACTAATCAAGATATATTGTTCATATTGTAAAAAAATTGTAAATTTTTTTGTGTTGTTAGATTTATTGTATTAGATTTTTTTTCCTTCTCTCTTTCTTTTTTATATACAATCCCTTTTATTTACCCTATTTTCTTTCTTTCTTGGAACTTCTTGTTCTTACTTGAATTTTTGCTCTCGTTTGTTTTGCTTTTACCCTAGTCTGAAGCCCACTAATGAAGTTACTTAAGTATCGGTGTCTATCTTACTATATATATATATATATATATATATATATTGGTGTTTATTAGTGATGACCTCGGTGTTGAAAGTCCTTCAAGAATGAGCAAGTACTGGGGGCTCCATGCCATCTTGTTCTTTTTATTTTTTGATAAATCCATCTTGTGCTTATTAAACCATGCTCTGGCTCGGAAGGATTTATAAAGGAATTATTAAACACCATTTTGTTGAATACATGTGGTAAGTTCTTATTTAACTAGTAATGTTTCTTGGATACTAAATGCATTTCTTCCCTGTATTTAGTGCACATTAACTTTTTGGCTAAGCTTATTTGACTTATATACATTTTATTATAATGTACAACTTGTTTTGTCCCGTTTATTTTTAAGTGAAATAAGTTCATCCAAGAAATTGAGGAGTGATGGTGCAAAGAGGATACAACAAGAACAGAAGAAGCTCAGATTTTTATGTATGTGAGATGTTGATCAATCAAGCAGAAATTTAGTATGGTGACCATTTTTCTAGTTTCTCAAACTTAAAAGCCATCACCTAAATGTGTTCTTCATTTGTTGTTTACCAACTTGAATTCATATAATAACATTTAATGCTTGACAAAACGCAACATTGTGAAAACTGACACACAAGGAGATCGAGATTTTTAGCATTTTCTGATAACGAATCTATAGTATGTTAGATTTTAGGTAGGCCAAAAGCACAGTCCAGCCCATATTAGGACCCAACTCATATAAGATGAGCCAAACCACTCTTGTATCCTCCTCTCTCCCTCTCTCTTGTAAAGGAGAGGCAAAAATACATGAAACATAGTTGAAGGAAAGGATTTCCTCCATGGATGTAGGCATTTTTGGTTGAACTACGTAAATCTCAATGTTTTACTTCTCTCTTCCTCTCTATCCATGCTAAAACCCAATTTGCAGTTCCAACCATACAAATAGATTGTGTTTGACCCACTACAGAATCTCATAATGGAGGCCTAAGTATGGTTATACCCCCCTAGATTAAGGTATTTATAATAAAGTCATCACTTAAATATTATCCAAAGTAAGAAAAATTAAGAAAAAAATTATGGTTTTATTGAATTACAAAATATTACATTAATTTCGAAATCAACTTTACAAAGTTTTGGTCCTAGGTTACTATTGTGAGAAAGGACCTTAAGAAACACTCACACACGCAAGATTGATTATACAAAATAATTATGGCTTGAGAAAGAAAGAAAATAGACAATCACACAAACACCAATGATTTACATGGTTCGGTTTTTTGCCTACGTTCACGGGTGACTATGGAAAGTTTCACTAACAAAGATGGAAATTACAAATATGGAATAGAGGTACTCTCATATATCCTAAAACCCCAATACACCCAAATAGCTCTCTCTCACAAATAAAAAAATAATAAAAAATTCATATTCCCTAATTCCAATGTGTGGTTCTAAACCAAATAACACATCTCAAATACCAAATACTAGAGAAATTGGTGAATTTTCTCTAGTCTAATTGCTGCAAACGACACAAGGAAACCACACTACACCAATGGAAAAAAGGTGGACCACAAAAAACCAAAAATTACAAAGATAAAGGCTACTTACCGATGCAAGAGACAAAATTTGTGTTTTTTTTTTTTTTTTTTGAGGAAAGCTGCAAGAAACAAGATAAAATAAACATTTTTTAGTAGTTCTATAGCCACGACAAAGTTGATAACAAATTTTTCAACTATTGAGATGTCAGATTTTGATTGGGGTACAATAAAATTGATGTTAATGGTAGTCTATTATGAAAATTATGTAACACTAATCACAATCTACTACCTCAACAATTATGAAAATTTATCGTATTTTTAGCATTGCTCAACATTTTTACCATTAGGTGTAAGAACTGTGACATCTGCAAGTATTTGTATGTACTTTTACACTTTAATACAGGTGCCACGGCAGCCACAGTTGGTCAGCTTAGGTAGAGTTAATAATGGTATAACAATTCCTGAGCCAAATCATTGTTATTTGGTAGGCAAAACAGGTTAATGTCATCAAGTCCAGCAAAACTTATTATCATCCTTGGAATTCTAAGGCGAGACTGTCTTTGAAACAGCTGCCAAAGTAAGTAGAATCGCCACCAAATTCTAGTAAGTCAACATGTGAAAATTAGCAAAATGCCTCAATAGATTACACCTATGGCATGATAAATAAGAGAGAATAAGACCATTAAAAAAAAAAAAATCTATGAATGATATAGTCATTCAGGTTATTCAGTCATTTTGTTTCATATTTCCTACCGAACAATTATTGCATGGGAAAGCAAGACATTCAAGCTTTCAATTTACTTGACTACTTGATTCCAATACTATAGAAATAAAGCTAAAAGTTTTACAGCAACCCGAATTTGAAAAGAAAAAAAAGAATGAACTTGAAAATTTACAATTTAATCATCTAACACATAAGCTTTGGTAAGTAGAAGAGCTCGAAAACTGTTTAGAAATATCCAAGTGGTAACTTTCTGAGACTGGTTACATAATAAATCATAGATTCAAATAAATTAAAACTATGATGAAATGTTAGAATCAACAAATAAATAAATAATAAGACCAAAATGAGCCACATTGTTCTACTTTTTCGCTGGCCACTCAATTATTCCCCTTCCAATTGAAAACTTTATCTCCTATTTATTTTTGGTCCCATGATTTATTAACTGTTACAATTCCTCCAACTTTCTTTTTTTTTTTTACTCTTCTTCTCTCCATCTTCTTTTCTATCTCACCTTACTGTTACTCTTCTCTCAACCCTTCCCCTCCCTTTTCAGCTCTTCTTCTCCCCATTATTCTACACCTATCGTTACAATTCCTCCAATTCTCTCTCTCTCATTTTTACACTTCTTCTCCTTATCTTTTTCTTTCCATAATTTGCTATTACTTCTTTTACACTCCTCTCTACTATTCAGTCCATTTTCTACCTACAAAAGAAAAAAAAAAAAAAAAAAAAAAAACAAAAGGGATTACTCTTCTTCTTTCTTTTAATGGATTTTTTTTTTAATTATTTCTTGCAATTTTGCTCTTGGTTAATGAGTTTTTATGTTTTTGATAGCTCTACTATGGATTGATGTGTTTTGGTATTTTGATGTTGTATTTCTGAATTCCCAATCACATGTTTTTTTCTCTTCTTATGGCTTTGCCTAAGTGAAAGTTATTAAGTGTTAAAATATCTCTTTGGCTAAGTGAGTTTACTTCTTCTTAAAATATATTCTCATGCAATGTGTGGGTATGCGGGTCCGCGGCTAATAATGTTAACATAAATTCTTTGGTCCCATGAGTCTAGGGACTGTTCCGTAAAGAGTAATATGTTTGTCATTTATAGTAAAATATCTGTCATTTCGGATAACTTTTAAATGTTATCCTAAATGACAAGCATTTTGCCCTAACAAAGTAACAAACATGTTACTCCAAATAACTGACCCACGAAACCGAGCCCCATGGGACCAAAGTCACCCCCCTAATATTAATGACCATGACACTGACTTGTAGGAAGATGCCACTCTTTGAAGGGCCTGGCCCAGCGATGGTAGTGTAGCAAACTTGCAATTGATTATGTGGCATGCATGCGCTTCCATAATCTTAACAGAGACAGATATTTGCATTTTGCAAGGAAAAAGGGAAACAACTTGAGTAAATTGGAAATCGAAATAGTTCCATGTCTTCATTTTCCAAGGGAAATGCCTTCCTTACCAAACAGATTTATAAAAATTTATTTTTGAAATGTTGTGGAAGCTTTATTTTTTCTATACGTTTTAAACAAGGCCGGAACCAGAATTTTAGTTCTGGGGGCCAAAGATTTAGTAGTTATTCCATGTTAACAAAATATATTTAAAACAATGCAAAATAATTATTTCTCAATATATTTCAAACCAATCATTTACCAAATGGAACTCGACATTCCTTAAAATCCCAAAAATCATCTATAGTTGATTTTGTATTAAATTTCATACTAATTTCCTTTTTATTGTACAAAATCAAAAAGTCCTTTAGAAATTATTTTCTTTTTTTGATATGAAGATTAATTTTGACAATATTCATTATTAAAAAATAATGATAAAAAAGACGTATGTGTGTTTCAATTTACTACCACTCCCATCAATTAAGGAAACACTAAACACACATATATGTAAATTGAATAGATAAAAAACTACTTAGCGTAAAAATAAAATAGTAATCTTGCTTGAAGGTCCTTAGCCTCTTATATCTCTTTGTGTCCTCAATTTTGGAATAGGATCATTTCCATTTGGAAAATCTCTCAATTTGTCTATTTCATGGTTCAAATTTTATTTCACAAATCTAACGGTTTATAGAGTGTCTCGTCATTTAAAATTTTAAATGACGTGACAGTTTGTATATTGTTAGATCTGAGATATTTAATCTAAACCATGAAATGAAGACTCTCCATTTCATTTCAAATGGAGAGGACCTTTGTCCCTCAAATTTCTGATGATTAAGAACACCTTTTTGTATATTAAAGGATTTTAGCTGCATAAAACACACACACACAAAATGTAGAAAATAAATTTTAGAAAATGGTAAAAGTTTTTTCTTTTGGTTAGAGGAGGGCCACACGTTAATGGACAATTTCAATTTTTTTTTTTTAATTACCTCTTTGAACCAATTAAATTTTTTGGGGTCCAAACTTAAATATTTATATAAGGATAGTTATTATAAAAATAAAGATAAAAATGGGGAGGGGTTTTTTGTTAGAGCCAGGGTTCTTAACATAGATCCATCTCTAGTTTTAGACACAATCTGACCTCCCCCACCCTTATTTTTTGGCTAAATTAGGTGTCCATGACTCAACACTTGACTATTCCCCTGGTGTTTGTAGTTCGACCATTTTATTTGGAAACGTGAGAAATTTTGCCATATCATTCTATATACATTTTTTGTTGCATGCTGAGCATTTCTCAAAAAAATGTAGAAACGTTTCTTTATATTGTATTTCCTGAGAACCAACCAAAAGATAGTTAACATTTTTAAAATGGAAGATGACACTAATAAATAAGTTCATAACTATTTTGGATCATTTTTTTTATTAGGAGATAAGAAAAATTGGCTCATTTTGTTCAAATAGTATCCATTATAAACTCAGCTCTCAATTGTAACTCACTCTCAAACTCTTGACTTCTAAATTATCTATGGGCCCTAAGTTGGTAGTCTTCAATTACAAGATACAAGATTTAAGATTACAGCAAAACAAAATGCATCTTCTTATTCTCTATCCATGAATATACTAGCCTGTAAATTGCTGTAATGGTGCAGGCACTATGCATTTACAATCCTTACTTGATTGCTAAATACGTTCACCGATTAGCACTACTAATTACATGTGCTGGAATAATTAGCAAAAGAACATGCAATGGAATACATCAAAACACTGTAGAAGATTAATTTAAAATTCAATGTGTGATTGAGAGGTAGATGGAGTATATTTTGGTGCTCTAGAAGGTAAAGAGAGAGGTTTTTCTTCATTCCTTTTCAAAAGGGGAGAATGTATTATGACTACTCATCTCTTGAGGGCCCTTTCACAGCTGTCTTCAGTTATTACAACCCAAGACTGCTTTGTTTTCTTCCCCACATTCTCTTAGCTCTTGCACATTGTGTCTCCCCCACTTCCCTCAATTATAGCTCTCTCTGTGTATGCGTGTGTATGGAATAGTCTCCTTGTATTTATAAGGTATTAGGAGCAGCCTATATTTCTTTGCATAAAAACATATTCTTTTGACTTTTCTGCCTATTTCATACAATATCAAAGCCTTTGATATATTATATAACAAGGAAAGGCAAAGTCCAAGGACTACATGTTATTGGTACTGATATGACCAGCCAGGCAGACAGCTTATCTAGCATACATTGGTTACAATTTACAAACAATCAGTCACCTTTTATTGTGAATTTTCACATGAAACAAATCAGATTGATCAAACAAAGATGAATCAAGTAGTGCAGATTAAATATTGAGAGGAATAAATAGAGTGGCACACCAAAGAAGTTAACTTTGATGATATGCAGCAAGAGTGAATCCCCATCACACATGATGGGCTGCCAATGCGTGCCATATCCTCAAAAGTAGCAATAAGTGAAGGGCAGTGATGTGATTTCACTCCCAACAGACATACGAACATGTCTGTTACAGTTGAGATAATTGGAAATACGAAAAAGAGGAGAGGACCCATGAAGCTGAAAAGAATTTCACATTATTCATGAAAAGGCTACTTCCATGACAACAAAGTGGCACTGCCTTTTTCAACCATTGCCAACTTAGAGGCCCACATATTGAACAGAAGAAACTCATCATGAAAAGAGATGAAATTTTTGAATGATTGGAAGAATATACAAATACAAATATACCAAAATAAGTTATTTTCAACTGATAAAGTTTCAAACTTTTAGGTGTTTGTGATATCAGATTTCCAAGAAAATTTCTAGCTATCTCCTCATTAGTATTTCCTTTTCAGGAATTTGATATTCATAAACAATGTTTGATCAGAAATCAAGGCTATCTTCATGAAAGTAGTATCCATGTTGATGGGAAACGAAATTTATTGATGTGGTGAATCTTGTTCGATTTGCTGAATACCGTTGATAGAGGATTTTGCAGATTGGTAAGATGCTATTTTAAATTTCAGTCACGTTCTACAAAGAAATATTCTAATGACTGTTCCAAGTACTAATGTACAATTGTCATAACATAGTTTTCTTGGAAATTTGAGCAACTAGACAATTGCTTCTGCAAAATGTTTTCAAGATTCAGATATTCTTCTTAGCATCCTGTTTTCAAATCTCACATGAAGTAAAAGTTTACAAGTCAGTTAATTGTAAATTACTTCACTGACTAATCTGCTTCGTTACTAATCTATAGTATTGGTTATGGTCTTTTAACTTCTTTTTCTTAACTGATGCGGGTATATACTACCAGAAACTGTGAGGCTTTATTAGAAAATCAATAAAGCCAATGTGATTTATTCATTCTCCAATGGCTAAGAAGAAGAGCTGGTTCAATATAGTGAAGAGGTTCTTTATTAGAGAGACAAACTCAAAACCAGCAAAGGTAAAATAATTTGCTTCTTTGTTCAGTTCTGGTTTTTGATTCTGTTCCTCACTGCTAGAACTATTATCTCAGGAGAAGAGAAGGAAATGGATTTTTGGAGGGCTTAGGATCAAAAGGTTAGCCTCACTCACAGCACCTTCATCCTTAAATGAAAGAAGTCTAGGTGAGGCAGAGGAAGAGCAGATCAAGCATGCTCTTGCTGTGGCCCAAACCGCCACTACAACTGCTCAAGTTGCTGCTGAGGTTGTCCAGTTCACCAGCACTGCTCAATCTAACCATCAATGTGAAAATGAAGTGGAAGAGTTTTCAGTCATTAGAGTGCAAGGTGAAGCCCCTCAGTACAGCCATCAATATGAGAGAGAAATATATGAATTTGCTGCCACTAGAATTCAATCTGCCTTTCGGAGTTACCTTGTGAGTTTAAACAACCTCTCTCTCTCTCTTTCTATCTCCTTTCTCAACTTCTATTTATTCTCTTCTAATTAACAAGTGTTGGAAACTATGTATATGATAAATTATAATAGGAAAGAAAAGAAACACACAAATTAGACCTGTTTTTTAGTTCTCACAGATTGCATAGTTTTGATGAACATATGTGGGAGAGTTTTGCAGGCAAGGAAAGCTTTGAGGGCATTGAAGGGAATTGTGAGGCTTCAAGCTATAATTCGAGGCAGAGCTGTAAGACGCCAAGCTATAAGTACCCTAAAGTGCTTGCAGTCCATTGTAAATATTCAGTCACAGGCATGCACAAGAAGATTTGGAATGGTGGAAAGCACTTGGGATTGTAAACAATTGCAGGATTGGAAAGACAAGATAACAAGGGTATGGAATGCAGAAAGAACTGAAACATTAGTCTTGTGCCTGTCTAAATAACTACTTTACTTAATAGCCTTTAACCTTTTTTTTTTCTTTTAGATAATGAGCATGATATATTATGGATGGCAAAATGTTATGATTTTCAGATAGACACAGATAATCAAAGAAGGTGGGATGATAGCCTATTATCAAAGGAAGAGGAAGATGCATTGTTTTTGAGTAAGAAAGAGGCCATGATTAAGAGAGAAAGGATAAAGGAATACTGGTTTAGCCATAGGGTAAGCTTCTTTGCTTTATGATCTTCTGATTATATATTTCACAAATTTTGGTTTAACTACTTATGTTTTCAACTGGGAAATTTTTTCAGAAGTCATCAGAAACGGATCGAAACAAGGTAAATGGAAGATGGAGATACTGGTTGGACCAATGGGTAGATACACAACTTACTAAAAGTAGAGAACTTGAAGATTTGGACTCAGTTTTGACTTCAAATCCAAGAACAAAAGAGGATTATGGAAGAAGGCAACTAAAGCTAAGAACTGTTAAGGGACAGAATAATTTTGAAGGATTTGATTCTCCAACATTTGTTCCAAGAAAATCATTTCATCATAGGAGGCAATTCTCATTGGGAGATCATAATTCTTTGTCAAGCTCTCCTGTTGTTCCAACTTACATGGCTGCAACTGAATCTGCAAAGGCAAAATCAAGATCAATGAGCTCGCCAAAAATAAGGCCTGGAAATTTCGATACATGCTCTGAAAGCTATTCACCATGTAAGAATAAGCTGTCTCTCATATCCTCTATTAATACTGAAGCACCAAGTGTTGGTAGGATTGGCAAGACTAGTGGTTACCAGCAAAGATCTCCATGCTTGAAAGGACATCCAGGTCCTATAAAATCCAGTAGGATGGTAAAAGATCTCAGCTTTGATTCAGAATGCTCATTGCAGATTTGGGATCGACATGGTGGCTTCAGATAATTTCAGAAGTTTGGTGCAAGAAGAGAACTTGGTTTTGGTTAGTGTGGAGAACATAGTCTGTAATTTAATATAATTTGAATGGTTTAACAATGGGATGCTATTTCATCTCCTAATTAAATGAGTAGCTCAAAGTAATGCTACACAGTTGATTGACATACATATAGTCTCTCTTCATATCACAACACAACTACAATTGGGCACATTCTATGCAAACTGGGATAGAAATTAAGGTTTTATTAGTAGACATGACTCCAAGATTGTGTTTTCAGTTAGTTGTTTAGGACACTAGGGACCGGAGAAACAAACCCTTGAAAGAAATAGTCGAAGGCAGGGCTAGTGATTGGAGTGTAGTCGTAACAAGGTAGCCGAAATGGAAGAGAGTTATATCAAACCTTTTACTACCTTATCTTTTTACTTTTCCACCAGACTCTGCACATAATGGAGCCTTGGACTAAGCTAAGTTTTCAGCATTACACCAAATGTTGCTTCTCGAAAAACATGATACATTTTTTGTAAAAGGCATTTTTTGGAGAAGTTAAAATCCAAATGGGAGAAAAATGAGGTGAATGTAGATCCTTTCAGACCTAGCATGGAGAATGCATCAAAAGAGACCTGCATAGATGGCTCCTTTTGCACGTTTCAGTTTGTGTGCCAGAACATTAAGTCTATTTAGCTAATATTTTAGTATGTTAACATCCAAGGCTTGCCAAGAGCCTTGTGACTTAGTGATATTATCTAGTTCTTTTCATGTGGAGAACATGGATTCAAATCCCCCCTTCCCCATTTGTGATAAGGGAAAAAAAGTGAGGTTTGAAATGGCATGGGGCACATGAAACACCATGCACCGCTCAACACCTTAGTATAGCCCATTGTCTCACGTTTGGCATCTTAGTTTGTCGAGACAATTTACTCATTTAATGTAACCGACCATAATTGACTTTGGTGTTGCATATGGAATGGACCTTATGTCAATTCTGTCTTGAGTTGCAGTTCCACATTTGTTATGTTGCACGGTGCACCCCAATGATAAAAGAGAGTTGGTGAAAACTGTCGGGAAGGAAAAATTAAATCCTCCTCCAGTGGGTTATTTGGATTAGGCAAGTGAAAGCGAGAGAGCACAAAGTGTATTGAGGTTTGGGTTAGATTTTTTTTTTTTCCGAGTAAAAAACCAATGGATAAGCGTGTTGTTACCTACCAACCCCACAACACGAACATACAAACAAAAACCAAGACAAAGCCGTTTTTGTCCATCACATTGAAGAAAATGACTTAAGGCCTAATCCGAGAAGAGATAGCATTAGGTGAAAAGGAGCATCCACATCCATGTGCATATGAAGCACATTTTGTAGTGTAGGAAGTTCAGTAGCAAGTAGCAAGTAGCAAGAAGCAACACCACCAAACTTATTGGTTTGAGTTGTCACATACTTCACAAAAAAAAAAAAAAATGAAATGTATATACATGGTGCTAGACATTGGGCCTAGGCCAGCCCAATGAGGGAGCCATTATTGAGCCCAACCAAGCTGAAGGGAGCTTGCTTACTCTTCCAAGCTATTATAAGTTTTTAACTTGTAAGGGAATAGGAATAAAAATGATAAGTTTACTTCAGTATGAATATACTACAGCAACATGCTTGAGTTCACACATCCTAAAAGTTTCAAGAGTGCCTGAATTTTTACTCACTCAAAGATGATACCGCATGCCACCGCCACTTCCATGCTATTTGACATTTAACCAGATATTATTAACTTAGCAGGTCTTTAACTTGAGACTAACACACAAACATAATGGACAAAATAATACCCAAAAGAGAGAATCAAAAAAAGGTTTAAATTAGTCTAACCTCTCAAATAAAGTTAAACTTCCGATAAAGAACTTCCAACATCAAGATTCAATAAATCGAAATGTGGCAGCTCATGTACACAAAAGAAAACAATCCTAATAGTCAGAACAACAGCAAGTATTCACCAAGTAGTATTTGGGATAAAGACAAGTAAATGACAAATCAGTAATATCTATGAAAACAAACTCAAGAATTTAAAATAGCGTTAACATTTCGAATCTGTCGTCTTCAGCAATGCTTAAGCATAATAAAAGCAATCTTATGCTTAAGCATAATAAAAGCAATCTAATACCGCTGCATATAAGTTTATCACAAAGCTCATCATCCCAGAAAAAGAAAATTTGTCATCTGAGAGTAAATAAAAAGCAGTTTAAAAGCACCAGACATATGTCTATCCAATGCTCATCTTTTCTTAAAACCATATTTCTTACGTTCATAGAACAGATCTGTTTTGGCACTCCCTAAATTAACAATTTTTGGACATCCATCCCTATCTTTCTCCTGCTGTGTACACTCTTTGCAATAGTAGGCATCAGAAATTCCCACTCCTCCACAAATAACACAGCGACCCTGAAAGGATCCGTAGTTGCATTCATCACAAACTCGAACGAGCGTGCAAGGGCGCACATAGGAATCACAGATTACACACTTCCCATCACATTTCTCACAAAGTCGTCCAATAGCAATTCCCGGCTGCTTCCGGCACATAATCAAATCTGGATGATGCTTCGCCATGCTTTTTGCTACAAGCTCTTAGTTCCTGAACAAGAATAAGTAAAGAGAAATCCATGATGTCATGTGTAACTCTCGTACCTAAACTATGATGTCATTCACAATGTCCACCCAAATCTATAAATTTTTGTAATAAACACCTTAATTTGAGAATAATTTGCAATGTGCACCCAACATTTAAATTAGTGAGAAAGGACATTATGGACATTTATGCAAGTAAAATTCCATCAAGTGAATCATCACTTCAATACATTTCTTCAAAAGTAAAGAGATTTTTCTTTTAATTTCCACTTCCCCTCCTCTAAGACCAAACAAATACAACTAGACATGAAATTGGACTAAGCCTATTAAAATTCATATGTGAAGATTAAAATCTAGATACATGTCAATGCTCTTTTATTATTATTATAATTGGTATGTCACAGAATCAAATACAGTTTAGCAAGTTGCATGGTCCTTCAAAAACCGCCAAATTTCAAAACGGATAGGGGAAAGAGAAAAGGAATATGGGAGATTCAAATTGGTATCAAGATAAACTATAGATATTTCCTGATAAATGACCGTGGATGGGCAATAATAGAAAGAAACCATTGCAGTGCCTTAGTAAAACAATTTCAAACATTTGTTGAGGATGAACAAATTCAACAATTAAAGAATGGCAGAAAAAAAGAAATTCAACAATGAGATTTACAAGCAGGCTTATGTTCATGTTCATGCATGACTCAAGTTTTCAGCCAAATTCAAGAATGGTAGAAAAAATCCTCTTCAGGGTATGTATCAATCATTCCACTTCCAAAAATATGTGAGCCACCAAATCATGTCAGCAAGAAAATAAGGTCAGAAACTTGTTAGGAATGCAATATGTTTCCTTATACACATAATCACCAACAAGTCAAAATGTTTTTCCCATCCTCAACCAAGCTAAGGGTTAACCTATCATCACACTACAGAAAAAACTACCTAAAACAATCACCATGGTCCAAGAGCCAATTCCTTATAAACCCATATGAGATACAGAGGAATAGCCAAATAGGCTATTCTTCTTTTGATTTTTTTCTTTTTCTCCCCAAGCCCAATATGACATATAAAGGGTAGCAGATTCAAAACATCAATTATAAACCAGTTGAATTTTAGGCCACTAATGGCTAACCAGGATGTTCTTAGGTCTTCAGGTTCCAAGCAATGTATAAAATCAAAAGACCATTTAATCAAAAAAAAAAATTCCCGATATTTAACCCAAACAATCATGTTTTTAGTCATCAAAAAGCCAAGACAGCGCATCCCCATTCAGTGCATATAACATAATTCCACATCCCAGGTAACAATGTCTAAGATATTAACGATTATTATCATAATTAAAACAGAAATACACAACTTCACAACACATGAAAGGCAAGATGCAGCTTAGTGGCACATGGGCCATCATCAAATAATTTATGGCAGTTCATAGAACTCCCAAAATTCGTTCAAGCCTCCTAATAATCACTTCGACGATGACTTATGAAAGGCAAGATGCAGCTTAGTGACACATGGGCCATCATCAAATAATTTATGGCAGTTCATAGAACTCCCAAAATTGTTCACGCCTCCTAATAATCACTTTGACGATGATTAGTCTCCTAAGAATAGCTTAAAAATTTCTTTCAACAATTAAAAAATTTAAAATTTAACTAGAACATTCTGACTGCTGACCCAAATCAAATACGAAAAGTAAAAGTAAGTAAATTAATAAAAGAATTATTTTTTATTGGTAATTTACAAAGGCACAATGTGGCTTTTAACTTTTAAACTCACTACCTCACCCTCCACCTTCCTCTTGCAAACGAAGTAGGTAACCATTTGAGCTAAAGCTCATTGACCCAAAAAATTCGCAGCAATTGTATCCATACCTATAAAACAAAGCTCCACTAAAACCCCAATGCAGCCTAAACCCTCATATTGTAGTTCCAGAAAAACTCAAACACAACCATTTTTTCTATCCCACACTTCATTGGGGAACTTCATCAAACACTTAAGCGGCACTTATCCTATGCTATTGCTTTGAGTTGAATTTGATAACCCATCTAGAACCCAAACACAAACCCCATATAAAGATTCAAACTTTAATGAGAACATTGAAAATAAAACAGTGTACTTTTGGTGAAAGCATGGAAATTTTAAACAAAACATGGATGTATGGGTGAGTCTCTATGAGAGAAGCAGCAAAACCCAAATTAGCAAAGAAAGAGATGAGGAAGGAAGACACAAATTACATTGTAGTACATACCAGAGGATCGATGGTTTTAGGGTTTTACAATTTCCTCAGCCACTGGACTCTCTCTCCTCTCTCTGTCTCTCAACCGAACAAGAAGTCCCTGCTTTTGGTTTTGGGAAGTTGGAGTGTCACCAGCCACCAGTCATGTATGTATGTATTTTGGCCACTATATGCTTGGTCCTTGACTTTTGTGGGAAGTTTGATTTTGGTACTTCAACAAATTTTGTTTTTCAATTTAGTCCTCATTAATATCATCTGTGTCTTCATCTAATGAGTAATGAGTAACTAATGTGACTAATAGAATGCCAATATTTCAGATAAAAATATTTAATTACATTCTTAGTATTTCATTTTATGTTTCACCAATTATACTCTATCATACTTTTTTTTTCGCTTATAAAATAATCAAAGCTTCAAATAAAAAGAACAAGAAAAAAAACTTGACTGTATGAAATATTGGATTTGATGGAACATAAAGCAACAATAATAATGATAGTTGAAATCTTGTTTCTTACGATGAAGCTTCCCTCTAGTGCTCTAGTGTACTAAAGGGGATACAGGACCGAAAAGTGACCATTTTAAGACATGTGATTTGCCCATATTTTTTATGTAGTGGCATTTATATTGCTAAATGATAAACAACCTAGTCATATATTGTAACTAAGAGTGTTACGTTAATTGTTAGTTAGAGTTGCTAACTAAGGGTGTTAGCTTGTTACAAGGTAGTTATAGTTAGTTAGCCATGTATTGTAAGCCTATTGACTGAATATTTTGGTAGTTGGTTGGCAGCCAAAGCTAAGGCATAGGGAAATAGTGTATTGTAAAGTTCAATTATCGATGTATAAACCAAAAGCTTAGAGCTTGTTCACAATCTTGAAGATCTGATATCCTAATATAGTTTTCAATACAATTTGGGTAAAATTTAGGTACAGTTCCTTAGGTCAAGTTTTAGGTTTTAATTGAATTCAAATTTGAATTTAAATATTCTAAAAATATAACCTGTGTTTGAACAATTAGGGAACTTGTACCAAAGAATTGTACCTAAAAAAAGTTTTCATTTTCTTTCTTTGTAAGCCTCAAAAAAAAGTTTCCTCCAGTGCAGTACTGGAGCACTAGAGATAAGTCAAATCATGTTTCTTATATCTTGTTTTTTTGAATTTCTTATATCTTTTTTTTTTTTGTTTCTTATATCTTGTTTTTTTTATAATTGTTTCATATCTTGTTAATTTCCTTTTTTTTTTTCCCACCATTTTACTAAACCTACATGAATCTTACCTTCTTTTTTTTGGATACCCAAAATTAGGATAATGAACTAGTTTATTTTTTTTTCTTATCAAGGTAAGGTCATTAATTTGAATTTAAGTAGATGCTATCCTCATATGCCACGTGAGCAATCCTTATGTTCTTTTATTTTACACACTTAAGACTGTTATACAACATGTTTTTACTCTATGACTCACTATAAATATATTAATAAGAAATTTCATTATTTAACTTTAATATTTTAATCATCTACTATGGTTAGGTCATGTCATACTTGCGCCATATGATTCAATGTGGATATTACACATCATACAACATTCAAAAAGTTTAAAATATTACTTCAATTAATTATTTTATTACAAAAATTTAAGAAAAATAAAAGATTTCCAATTATAAATTATTTGAATTATTAAAATATTTTTTAGTATTACTAAAAACTTAGTACTTTTGTCATATAACTTAAGATTTATTTAAGTATCTCTTTTATTAGTCAATTTCAATGATAATAATTTTTTTTAATTCACATATTATTTAAGGACTAAATGAGATTGTTGAAGCAATTGAAAGTCTAGTTAAGTAGTTATAGACTTATAGGTTTTCTCACCTTCTGTTTTTTTATTCAAAAGATAGAGATGATACTATCTTTACTTAGAAAGAGAGGCCCTATTTATTGGGCCTGAAGCCCATCTATTACAACCCCATAATGCTTCTTAAACTGTAATCCACTCTCAAAAACTGTGGGTGGTGTGCAATACATTGAATGATTGAGATTTGTGCTCAATGTATTGCACACACACACTCGCACACCCGAATACATGCACATGCATATGCATGCACGCACAAACACACGCAAACCACAATCAATCACACACACGAAAAGGAAAAAAGAAACAAAAGATTTCAATCCGCCTGGCCAAGACAAAAACATGTTAAAGTTGGGCTCGTGGGGTAGATGATTCGATTGTAAAAGCACCCATTATAATGTTGAAGCTTATCAAGCTGTTCAAGATGTGGGAATGTCAAAACCAAATAAAAAAAAAAGTAGATCTAGTTAAAAAGCTTTACCTATAGTGGTTTTTTTTTTATATAAAGTAAATGTGAATGGGACAATTTGTAACGACAATCTTTATGTAAGAATAGGAATTAGCATGCGAGATTTTGAAGGAGAGAGCTTATGACAATTATAGCCGCCAAGAAAGTGAAAGCTATGAATTGGTTCGATAGAAATTATGAGTTGGCCAAATCTTTATCTTTTTTTGGATCGTAGTAGAAGATTTACATTGATATCAATGGAGAATTCACATAAGTAACATATGATAGTTATCATATGAAGAAATCTATTAATATTTGCTCATATGATAAGCCAATTAAATAAGCATTGGATAAATATTGTACTAGACAGAATAAGTTCTAGAATATATTTATATATCATTTCATCCGACAAGATATTATAATAACCATTTCATCTTAATAAAATATGTTTCTATCATCTTGATATATATAACAACAAAAAAAAAATCTTCACCTTATGATCTGGTGTCCTTAATTTACTTTCCATTAAAATTGAAGTTTTGAGATTTAACGTCCAAAAGGAATGTTTGGTAAGTCATACAATCAATCAACCATGAATAGTATACGCCTTCGGTTCATTTTAACAAAAAGCGTTTTTTAGAAAATGTTTTAAGTATCTTCTTATATTTTTTAGAAAATACAAGTTATCTTTGTTTTCGCTTTTAAAGAGAGTTGAAAATGTTTTTAAGAATTTTACATACTCAACAAATCATCACAAATATATAAACTCTAAATTACCAAAAAAGAATTCCAATGATAACTTTTCTCTTCAATCCCACTCTCTCCAAATATTGACTGTTTATTAGTTGTTAACTGTTGTTGTTTAAAATGATTGTTTTTGCTCGAAACCAATCATATCTTCCCACTTAATTTTTCACGTATTTTCTAAATTTTGTGTTGTGTATGTGTTTTTTTCCCTTCTAATTTGAGCCTCCCAAATGGTCCAAAAAATAGAAACTATTTGAAGTATGTTTTCGTGAATGAAATTTTTTTCCTATATAATTTATTTGGATTACAAAAAAAGATTAATATTTTTCCATATGATACAAAAATGGAAAAAAAAAAAAAAAAAAAAATCATATCTATACTATAATGTAAAATCAAAACTTTTTTTACTTTTGATTGACCTCATAATATTGCGCCACATAAGCTTGTCTCACAATTTTACACCTCATTATTTTAATATATATTTTTTAATTGAATTTAAATTTTATTCTATAATTAAACATCTCATTAGAATCTTGACACATTATATTTTCTTTAATAGAAATAATATATTGTTTCCATAT
This sequence comes from Fagus sylvatica, assembly GCA_907173295.1. NCBI lineage: Eukaryota > Viridiplantae > Streptophyta > Magnoliopsida > Fagales > Fagaceae > Fagus > Fagus sylvatica. Next base: position 6,304,359 of record OU015762.1, on the reverse strand, counting down.
ATATAAACACAATCATAATAAATGCCTAATACTATAATATATTTTATATATAAACACAATAATAATAAATGTCTTTTAATAATTATCAATTTTCATATTTAGACAAAATATAAAAGATAGAAAAAATCATATTTAGACCAATAATTCTTTAGATTTCATTTTAAGTAATTTTTTTGTACATCGAACAAGTTTGCGACTAGTTTTCAGAATTATAGCCAAACATAGAAAAACAAGTTAATCTTCCAAAAAAGATTATTATTTTCCAAAAAAAAAGTTTTCCATCATAAACAAATGGAACCTTATAGTACTCTAGAACCAGTTAAATTGTATACTTTTGTTTTTTATTCAAACTACATATATAACAAAACCAAAAGTAATCCCGGACTAAAAAAATATGTAATTTCAACTTGGATTAATTAAACAAACTACTTATATAGAACAAAATCAGTATGTTCAAACTTGATCTAGATTATTTTAGATTTGATTCTTTTTTTTTTTTTTTTTTGGCTAAATTTTTAGATTTGATTCAGAATAGAATGAAATCAATTCTCTTATTTGTGATATATTCGTTCAGCACGTTGGATATGAATTTTTTTTTAATCGGACACTAAAAAATTTGTCACATTTTATAAACCGATTTACTTTTTGGAATCTCGTTAATTATTCTATGTCTCTCATGCCCTAAGAGCAAAGAATACAATGACGTGAAGTCATGTAATTCAAAAGGAAAATTAAGATGTAATCCAATCTACTAATTAAGCATTCATTGGTTTTATAGTTGTACAGAGTCTACAGACACATAATCTTGGCATTCGTTCAGATTAGCTTTAGTATCCAAAACAAGAAAAAGGTACATAATAGGCCTAACTCTTAAGAGCTGTCTTAGTTTCCTTAGGTAATAGTTAGAGGATTGAACACATGTTTCTCTACAAAACTTGTACAAGTGAATAAAGTTATAGGGGATGTTCTGTCCCTCTCACTATTAGGTTGCACATAATGCATTATGAAAAAATCAATGAGACTTTCAAAAGCCCCATATTCTAGACTAGACTGTACCGCACTTTTCTTACGTGAAAGTGAAGATGTCTAGCTAGCATTAATGCATGTGTAACTTTCAAGAATGCTCTCAATTCCCAACATTGGGTCATATTGGACTTAGACCTAACGAATCCAATTGTAGCACATGGTTTTCCTGAGGAAGCATCTACATATGTGCGCAGTCGACAAATACTAAAACATAAATACCACAAAATTAAATTGACTTGAGAGAGAGACATTTGATGGGTCAATGGAGTTCAATTGACGGAGGATATATACCTTAAGCTTTAGGAAGTCATTCAACAAATTGACATGTAGAAAAAAAAATTAAGAACATTCTCACACTAGATATTATTTAGAGTTTGAATTCAACAATCTTCTTCAAATTGTGACTTGTGGGAATCACTCGTTTGTTATTATATTATTTAGAAAATGACTTGTTTTCTTTGTAGACTAGAAAATGACATACAAACTTTGAACTATATATGTTAGTGTCGAGTGGACCCCATTTTCCATGAGTTGGTTTGGCTTTTTGTGTGTGTTGTGGTCAGCCCAAGTCAGCCTATTGGAACATCAACTTCTAAGTTGCGTCATGCATGAGCTGCGAATCCATGCAACAAAATTATAGTTAAAAAAAGAAAAAGAGAAGAAGCCATATATATATCGGACAGATAGAGTTTACTTCTAATCCGGTTTGGAGAAATTTTTCTTTGACCTAGCTACTACGTGTAAATTTATTTATTTATTATTTTTTTTTTATGGATACTACTTGTAAATTAAATAGACTATCCACATGTATTATTTAAAAAAAGTCATATGACTCATTAAAAAGGTCATGTAACTAAAAATACATGTAAATGATCTATTTAATTGACACGTAGTGGGTTGGAGGAGAATTCCTTCAGACTAGTTGGAGGTAAACTATTTTCATATATATATATCATAGGGCAAAACTTCAATTCATCAAATTTTGAATTTGACCTTGTTAGTCCATATGTTGATAAGATCGACTGTTGCAATTGCAGAAATCATTATTGCAATATTCATCTGTATAACAATTAAGAGAACAGATTCATTCGAGAAGCACATGCTCTCTAATGATGCAGCATTCCACTAGCCACTGGGGTTGCTAATTGCTATCGCACTGTCTATGTATATAGCTTGCCTATCAAAAGCAACAATAAAATGTTGGAGTCCTTGGCAGCCACTCATGGCATTAAACTTGACCTAGCTCCATAACTAAGACTAAAAAGCATCATTGATCAATGGTCTCTCGTATATATTTTTTTCTCTACCTCTACATACTTGAGTGAAAATTCCTTAGTTGCACCAAAAAATAAAAATAAACAGAAAGAGTTTAATTTTTTTTATTGATAAGTACCACATGTACACAATAATTGTTATGAAAAAAGGGGCAATGACGGAAAGATGGGGTAGGGCCCTGGCTTTTTAATTCCTCCTTATTGCCCAATTAAAATTATAAAGTAGATGTTAATATTCATTGGATCTCTCAATGTTTAAAGTAAAATTATACTGCTACTACTAATATAATATATGTCACTTACTCACCTTTTAATATTATTTTTTGTGCTTATGTTAAGAGACTCATAACTCAATTGACATTAACCGTCGTCTCCTTTATAAGAAGAATTGGAATTCAAATCTCCTCTCCTCTCCAACTATCGAAACATAAAAAAATAAAAAATCTTTTGTCCCATACCTCCATCATTCAAATAAGGTGTATAAAAGCAAAAGCCTTCAATTTTTTAGGTCTTGTGGAGGAAAAATGTCGACTAACCCAAATTGATGGGACAATTTGGCTTTTATGGTTAGAAAAAAGAAGATGGCCTTGTAGGATTTCCTTGGTTAGGAGCTTATTGAGACCTCTACTGTGTGTTTGTCATGATCCTTGAACACACACAAAATCATGTTGTTCCTTTACTTTTTTTAAGTATTGCTATATTAATTTGTTTTATTTTTATTTATATATGTTTAGGCATATAAAAGTGATAAGACTTATATTTGTTCCCTAATTTTTTATTCTATGGTAAATGTACAATCTCCTATTTATGTAACAAAATGCCTTGATTATAATATGATTTATAAACTATTTCAATACTATACGTGGAAGAACGTTCTTAGAGCACAAATTTGGTAAAGTAAAACTAATTTATTAAATATTTTTGAGTTGTGGAAAGACTATTTTGATGTAAATTTTATTATATATGAAACAGCAACATATGTTGGGGGATACATTATATATATATTAGTAAGCTCTTTTTTTTTTATACTTAAAAATGTTTGGGAAAATTATATTTTAAACTCTATAATAAGAAATTAAACTCTAAGATTATGAAAAAGTAAAAAATTTAACCTTAGTCCATTTAAATGAAATGAAATTGTTTTTTACATTTAATTTGTTATTATTTTGAAATTTTAGGATTTAATTTTTTATTTTTGAAACTATATGGTTTTATTTAGCTTGGCCCTCTTCCTCCGAGAAAAGTTCTGGCTTTGCTATTGAAAAAAATGTCACTATTATTATACTCTTTCTCTATTAGCCAGTAGCTACTAGCTAGAGACAGTTCTTCACGAACCAATTTCAACTCATTTTGACATATGTACGTAAGTGCATGTTGACTGTATAATGTTCCATACTTGTCTTGAAAAGGACTTGAAATGAAGCTGCACTAAGTGATAGGCATGAAAAGGAGAGAGGATGTCTAGATTCGAAATGTTATCACACCCCTTGACCAAATTGTCATTGTGGTAGTAGATCTTGAAGAAAAATGAATGATAAGCACATGGGATGAAAAAGGATAACCTATGTCCCCATTTTTTCTTCCCATTAAACCTATATTGATGATCGAACGGTTCATTCTTTGTTCTTTCTTTATCAATCGAAGATATCCATCTGTTTTGGAAGGTGACCTATGCTTGCTAGCTACTCAACACAATTTTTTGTCTTCCTTTTTATGCCAAAAAGAAAATACCAAAACATAAAAGCTAATTTCCTAGGAGTCTACAAAGTTATGCTAGGTCTTAGGAGTCTACAAAAAGAAGATTCTCTTCATTAAAATTTATTCATTATATTTGATGCTTTAAATTAAATGTTACAAATTTAAAGGTTTATTAATATTATATCATTTAAAATTTTAAATAGTATGATATCATTTACACGATAAGTTAAATATATAAAAAATTTAAATTAAGTATCATAATATTGTGTCATTTTAAATTTTAAATGATATAATATCATCGAAAATTTAAAATGCCATACTATATTTAAGAAGTTCGAACTCTGAATATCTTGCTAGTTTTGTCAGTTTTGTCGATGATCATTGATACATACACCAAGAATCCATGGTACCTTAGATTGAGCAAATCTCCAAAAATTGTCAGACTCATGCTTTACATGTGCTCTGAATTTAGTGGGGCACTTGTAAGTACACATCACATCCTGTGGGGAGCACATGATAGGCTCAAGTCCAAATATTTTTGGACTTGATTACAACCATTATTGGAAAAAGTTGAATATATGGTTGATCCTCCTGCACAAGGGTTACGTGTGTGCATGGTAATCACAAATTAGAAATATTTAGCGTAAAGGGGTAGTTCATAATAACCAACAGAGAGCACCTGCTTCCTAATTTTTTGCAAAAATCAAGGACCAAAATAAAACATTATATAAAGACCAAAATGAAAACATCTAAAAATAGGATTTTTTTTTTTCCCCTTAATTTATTGCATATAGTATGAGAGTGAAGGCATTTGCAAGAGGCAAGAGGGTTTAGAGTTTAGAATCAATGTGACAATTTTATATCAATGTAGGTGAACTTAGACACTATGCATGCAAAGGCTAACAATTATTCTTGTAAGCGAATTATGGGAAAATGTATGCAATTGGCTGCAACTTCAAGAGAGAGAGAGAATGATCACAAGAGTTAGGTACTAAACCAAAAATAATACCAACTAAAAAGCCCTATACATATATTTTTTTTGCATGTAAGTCACGAAGAAAAATACCCATATTACTTCCTGAGCAAATCATGCCAAAGTTGGCTGCAAGTGAAAAAATATGGAAGATCTTGTAGATTATGTTCATAATGCTGGACAGTTCATCTCTTTTTACTTGCACCCACAAAACTACTGCTGGGAGAAAAATTCTTTACAACTTTATAGTGAAATTATGCATTAAAGTATAGAAATGATAAAGTATAGAAAAGGCATACTATAATAATGGGAAAGTTTTGGATGGACAGTCAGCCAATTTCATATATAACAATTCAATAAGTTGGGTATTTTGTTGGTAAATAGAATCATTTTACGTTCTAGAATCATTAGCGATCATGGCTAGCTAATTCCCTTTATTATGAAAATAGATTATGTTGTCAAATTAAACATAAACAATACATGATGCAATTCTTTTTTCTTTTTCTTTTTTTGAATACATGTTGCAATTCAATTTCATGCCACTATTCACTATGCCACACGTACGTCTTTCATTTCTTTCTTTCTTTCCTTTTCTTTTTCTTTTTCTAAACTTTAAATTAGTGTTGATGTTTTCCTATCTTTTAAAGTTGCGCACAAGAGATAAGAATTCTCTTTAACCTCTAGGAAAAGGTGGATGATAGAAATGTCACGACAAAAATGAGTGAGTAGAGATTCTAGCTTTTGGAAATTACCTAATGGGGAAGACACAAAGAGACATTGATTAGAGTGGAATCAAAGTGGGATAGGGAACATGATAAGAATAATTATTTATAATCTAATAGGTTTTGAGCATCCTAAATCAATTTTGTGTCCTACCAACCCCCCTAAGCACATTTCTTTAGTCTCATTGGCATGATGATGAGGACCGTGCACCTCCAACGTGCCAAGCCCACCTATCTTCTACGGCCTAGTGGGACACTTCACCCACTTGCCTCATTATCATTCGCCGATCCTCAATCTCCGACCAGCCAATCAAACACTCGAGAGAGTGCTGACATGGCATCCGACGTGTCATTTTTTAATCAATGATTTTACTAGAGCATGACCCGTGGAATGTGCAAATGGGATCCCCTAAAGCCGCCCCTTGTATCTCTAAATTGACACATGTTAATTAGGTGACTAAATTCAACATTTATCACATCCAAAGAGACTTTGTATTCCATAAATGAAGCTTCAAATGGACATAAGAGGCCCACGATGAGGGCTCCTATAATACGTGTAATTAAATTCTCCCACATAATTAAGTCACTAATAATATAAGCTAGTCTTCGTTTCTTTAGTAGTGGTCGGTCTCCTTCTAGAAAACGCATAATCAAATATATTAGGTTTTTCACCACAAAAGAGAGGACAATGTTACTAGAGTTCACACTTGAAAGAGAATACCCCATAAAGAGAGGAAGTGAGTGCAATATCTACATCATATTACAACAATCTTAATTTTATAATTATAGAAAAAGAATGACTTGTATATATAAGATCAATATAAGGTCACCATGCGTTCCACATTGTAGGTTTTAATCATGTCATTGGCCTTTACATCATAATTATGTTGTTTACATTACAATGAATCCTTTGAAAGATCTTGTGCCTTCTTTACCTACAACTTCTAGCAACCAAAAAACGATCTTTCACTTTCTTAGAGAAGGGTAATCATCTAACATTGAATAACTAGGCCATGAAGAATCTCCAACCTAAAAGGAGCCTGTCAAATGCCTACTAGCTAGCTAGGTCTTTTTATAATGTATTCACATTACCATAGTCCATAAACAATGTATTCAACCAAAAAAGAAAAAACAACATTGGTGTAAAAGTGAGAAGGCATTGCAAGCACAGTTTACCATTTTATATATATGGCTTTTATTTTTGCTAGGTAATTAATTGTGGAGGATAGAGCCCTGGTACAAGATCACAAAGAGGGACCCAGATGCTAACTGGCTTAGAGGCCATTGGCTACCATTTTATAATGCTACAAGAAAGATTTAAAGGTTGAATTATTTCCTAGTTGTAGCAACCCTGTTAAACACCAGACGATATCATTGAATAAGACAGCTTTTATTTTTTTGTTACAATATTCTTATCCAAAAGTAGAAAAATGGTTTCGAGCTAATCTATAGCATCAATAGTCAGGACACATAAGTATAAAAAAAACTATATGTATATTCAGGACACATAACATTCTACTTCCTTTTTTCTTTTTTGCTGTCTCGTTGCTAAGGAATCAAAATCTCTTCGAGTCCTTGACTATTCTCTCGTGTGTGTATAATTTCTCATCCCACAGTAATTACAAGAAAAAATCCCTGAAAGGTGATCCTAAGATGGAGATTAGAAGTTTCTAACCCAAAACCTCATGAATCTCATAAGATCTCGTTACGTGTGATTATACTTCCTTTTATATGTTTTCTATTGACTCTATATAACATAACATCTTTCTTGAAAGAAGAAGTTGTTATAATCCAAAAATGGGTTTCTCAAAATGAGGTGGATCTAGATTCCATTATTATCATCCATTTCTTGTAATCAAGAAAAGCTGATGCCACAAACTATTAGAGAAGATTTTGTACAGGAAAGATACAGTGCCAAGTGATACAATCTCAAGGACCACATGCAAAAACTAAACAGGATACAGTTTTACTTTCAAGAACAGAAGAATTACACAAGCATGGATGCTTACCAAAGGAGTCGACAGATTAACATAGCCATAAAGGGGGATAGGGGGGGTGATGCTTCCCTTGATTTCCCATTGGGTACTCATACACAACTTGCAACAGAAAGTGGAAAAAGTGATAAATGCACTAGAGTAATTTAATTGCACACAAGAACATATAAACAAAGAGAATCCTTCAAAACTTGTCCGATTGATGGGAACCAAGGCATCAAAACAATACCAGCGGATTAGCAAAAGAGAAAATCTTTCAGTGCTTCCTCCATGCTATCATCCCCATGTTCATTCTCCTCCTTAGAGCCCATCACATTGGCCCCATAAGGTCCCCAACATAACCAATCATCTTCCTTCCCCCCACAAAGCATACATCCATTTGATTTTCACGTGTCATATGGACCCTTAATACCCCACCAGTCCATCTCTCTACCTCTGAAATGAATCAAGGCTAGCCCTGCTAGTCTCACTCATCCGATCTGATAGTAGATACGCGATGTGAACATTCCGACAAAAATGGATTCATGAAGAACACACTCATCATTCATCTGAGTAAGACACGGATATGGGGATGTACCTTCATTAGACGCAGAAAAATACGCCTTCTGGCAAAGGGAATACTTTTTTCTAAATTAGGGAAAAAAGTATCCTTAACTTAAAAATATTTTGAGATGTGTTGTCTTTGATGGAAAAGGTGGGGTTGTGCTTGCAACTGTTTGAAAAAGTGCAAAGATTTGTGCAATCTTTCTTTCTTGTGACTTTTTCTCTCCAACTTGGCATATGTGTGATGGCTTCTCTTATAAAGAAATGAGCTTGGAATGGAGAACTAAAAGAAAATCCTAAAACTCTTCCACCCAAGTAGGCAGTCTTCTTACGGATTCTTGCAACTGAAGATAGGTTGACTTAGCCAACCAAATCTTCCGCTTTAAATTCTCTCCTCAACTCTTCATTTCCTTAGCACTTCCCCACCTCTTCTTTTGCTTTTGCTCACAAAGAAACGATAGCTACAGCATTAAAACTTCTTCCACCTTTGCTTCCCCATCTCTTGTGCCAAAAAAAAAATGAGATACCCACCAGTTAGCCTTCTTAGACAAAGCAACATTCTTTTCGTAAGAGGCTTCATGATCTTGTTCTTGAGCTGTCTAACTATTAGAATTAACCTTTGTTTTTCCAGCATCCCTTCTACATTAAAAGCACTTCCCCTTGATGGTCATTTCAACTTTGAAGAAGTTCACCTTGCAGCCAAAGATTTTGGCAACAGGTACCAATTCCTCCCTGCAGCAATACTGCATCCAAAGTCAGTCTCCGATATTGCCACTACTATAAAGCATATTTGGGAGATGGGTCCTCAGTCAAAGCTCACAGTTGCAGCTAGAGGCCATGGTCACTCCCTCCAGGGCCAGTCCCAAGCACACCGAGGAGTTGTGATCAGTATGGAATCTCTCCAGGGCCCAGAAATGAAGGTTTACACCGGAAAAACTCCATATGTAGATGTCTCTGGTGGCGAGTTGTGGATAAATATCCTGCATGAAAGCCTGAAATATGGGTTAGCACCAAAATCATGGACAGACTACCTACATCTAACTGTTGGTGGTACTCTGTCTAATGCAGGGGTCAGTGGGCAGGCATTCCGGCATGGCCCCCAGATCAGTAATGTCCACCAGCTGGAGGTTGTAACAGGTTCGGAAAAATTCAAAAAAAAAAAAAAAAAAACCCATCATTTGGTAATAGATTAATCACATCATGGGAGATTAAACCAGGGTCAAAGGACAAAATGATAAATGGGAAAATTATAATAAGAATAACTTTTGCTTTATCTTGTCTTGTTTAAATGCCATATGATACTGAAAGTGTAGGTGACCAAGTTACTTCATTATGTTGGTCTTCACTTGACCAAATTTTCAATTTTCATGAAGAAACTTAGTCATTAGTCATGAATTAATTCTCAAGAAAAAATGTTTATCATTAGCATAGAATGGATACTTACTGAAAGTTGGCCCATAATATGTGCAGGAAAAGGGGAGGTTGTAACTTGTTCAGAGAAGCATAACAGCGACCTCTTTCACAGTGTTCTTGGAGGACTTGGCCAGTTCGGCATTATAACCCGAGCAAGAATATCACTGGAACCAGCACCAGATATGGTAAAAAAAAAAAAAAATCATTTAGGCTAAAAGCAAGTTCAAAACAGTGTCTCAAGTACATTAAAGAATTACTTATACCATTGTGACACAATCCTTCATTTTGAACAGGTAAAATGGATAAGAGTGCTATACTCAGATTTCGCCACATTTACAAGAGACCAGGAGCATCTAATATCTGTGGAGAAGACGTTTGATTATGTCGAAGGTTTTGTGATAATAAACAGGACTGGTCTGCTGAATAACTGGAGGTCATCCTTTAATCCGCAAGACCCAGTTCAAGCCAGACATTTCAAGTCGGATGGAAAGACTCTCTTCTGCCTGGAATTGGCCAAATACTTCAAGCAAGACGAAAATGATGTAGTACATCAGGTGAGGCATGTAATGGCCCACTATCAGGGTAGATTCCTAATTAATAGAATAAACGAACCAATAAATTATCAACAAATACATATATAAAATTATATATAAATGTTCTGACATCTATTTGTTTTAATCATGCAGGAAATTGAGAACTTATTGTCTCAATTAGGCTATATTACATCAACACTTTTCCTATCAGACGTTACGTACGTAGAATTCCTGGACAGGGTTCATGTGTCTGAGGTCAAATTACGGTCAAAAGGCTTGTGGGAAGTTCCACATCCATGGCTCAATCTTTTTATCCCTGGAAGCAAAATACATAATTTTGCTGATGAAGTCTTTGGAAATATCCTTACAGAAACAAGCAACGGTCCAATCCTCATCTATCCAGTAAACAAATCAAAGTAACATTCACAACACAAACCGTTCACCCTGGAGATTCTTATGGATTTTGCTAAGTGAGTAACTTATTTATTTATGATTTCAGGTGGGATAACAGAACTTCAATCGTCATTCCGGAGGAAGATACTTTCTACTTAGTCGCATTCCTTACCTCGGCAGTTCCCTCTTCAATGGGAACTGATGGATTAGAACATATATTAACTCAGAACAAAAGAATTTTAGAATACTGTGAAAAGGCTCATCTAGGGGTCAAGCAATATTTGCCCCACTACACTACACAGGAAGAGTGGCGGGCCCACTTTGGCCCACGATGGGAAGTTTTTGTACAGAGAAAATCTGCTTATGACCCATTGGCAGTACTTGCTCCCGGCCAAAGAATTTTTCAAAAGGCAATACCCTTCTCATGACGGTGGCCTCACAATATGATTACTATTTTTTTTTTAAGAAGAGGCACTTACAACATGTGAGCAAAATGCCTCAGCCACAGAAGCAGCAACTTGATAATAGAGATATTCGTTTTCCTTTTCATCTAATGCAAGTGTAACATGGAGGGAGGCTGGTAGAAAAGTTTTCAACAATCAGATATTTCTACATGAATTATTAGTTAGCATTGTGAAAGGAGTGGACATCACCAGCCATATAAAGGATTTATATATCAATTTTGTAAACATGAGTTCCTTTCTCTGATAAACACAATCCCGAAAGACAAGGTTTAAAAGGCAAAAATTCACTTTTAGTCCTTATATTTTGGGAGCGTTTTCATTTTGGTTCCTATCTTTTATCGGTTTTTGGACACAGGTTCATTTTAGTCCATACCATTCCTTTTTTTTATTTTTTTAATCTTCTCATCAAATATAACCTGTGTCCAAAACACCCAGGACCAAAATGAAAAGTTATAAAGCATAGAGACTAAAATGAAACACCCCCAAAATATAAGGACTAAAAGAGGATTTTTGCCAATTTATAATACTATTTTCGTTTTAGTCCATACCAACATAGATTCAAGAGTAACGTGAAAAGAAACAAATTAAGGTCAAGCAAAGTTAAAAATGGACATACCCTAACCTCAAGAAGAAATTACCCACTTGCTGCAATTTGCAAAATTCAACATGAGGTTAATGTAACTGTGGATATACCAATATGAAATAATTATGTCACAATTTAACTAAACAGGTGCAAATTAGTATTTTCACTTCACCTTTTAGTTAACCTAAGCAGCATCATATGTACCATACCGTGGCAAAAAATCACTGGCAACTGCAACAGTTCAAAAGGGGATGAAATAGCATGAAATAAAGGCTAGCATATACACAACATGAAATAACATAAATAATTCTGCACTTAAGCTACCTTCTGTTTTATCGTCTACAGCATATTAAGCACAATAACCAAGGGACAAGTTTACTTGGGTTGATTCACCTTGGCCTATAAAAATTAAAAATTTGTCAGTGTTTTCAGACCCTGTTCATTTTTATCAAATGATAGTAAAGGCCAAAATTCAATTTGAAGCAGGAATATAAACATAAGCATTTAGAGAACGTAGATAGATTATGAAAATACAGAATATATCTTTCTGGAGGGTAATGAGATTGGATAAAAAGAGGTTGTATTTGATTATTAATCTATTAGAATTATCTGTTACTCAACGTTGAGAAGTTGGTAACAACAATAAAGAAAAAAAAAATCATTAACCAAAAAATAAAAATTGTGAAGGTTAACATTTGGAATAATCAAGTAGAACAATATTTTAAAAAATAAAAAGATAAAGATGATAAAACTATATATTAAAGGAGATGAAATATATTATTGAATTCATCTAGCTAAAACAGAATTGAAGCAACATCATTTACTATTTCTCTCTTTTTCTCTATTCATCTAGCTAAAATGGAACTGAAGCAACTTAATTTTCTTTCTCAATTTTTGTTTGTTTTCCCTCTTTTTTTTTTCTTTACTCATTTCATTCATTTGTAAAACTTGCAAGTTAATCAGTCTATTGGGACCTAACAAGGATCTCATACTGAAACCAAAATTTATTTGATTTTGTCTTCTGAGAATGTGTAGGTCTGTGTTTGGCTGGTCACGCTAATTAAATATACTCCATGATTTTCTTATCCTTGCCTTTTCAAGTAACCTATCATAAGTCATAACACATAAGTGGAATGAATCTTTCCATTTATATCTAAATTTGCATAAATTTTAAAGTCAGAAAAGGAATCAAATCAATTAAGAAAAATCTTAGAAAGGAGCAATATTTTTCTGTTGAAGAGATTGGCATCTCTGTGTCAGAACTGTTGGGAGCAAAAGTGTGAACAATTCACACAGTACATGATTCTTTTCAGTTACTGTACTGTTCTTTAGGTGTAAAGTTATGTGACACATGACCAGCATCAGAATTCCAGAAAGCACTGTTTTGGGATACTTGCTTCTGTTTTTGAAACCGCTCAAACTACCAGTGACACTTGGAAGGCACCAAACATCCACTGAACACTAAGAACCTTTCCTTGGGAATATTCACAAAGGGCCTACCTTATGTGGGGTATAAATTTAATCACAGTTGCTAAATAAAAGAAACATTTAAGTGGTTATAAATGTGATCCAATTGCTAAATCAAAGAAAAATCCATGCTGCCGACAATGTTCTTTTATGATATATGTAAAACTTGCATAATGAAATCAGATTAGGAGTAGGAAGTTCTAATTCTAAGGGAAGTTTTTATCCATCAACATGAACATTGAATTGGCAACATTTTTTGTATGTAAACAGCAGAATCTTGAGCAAAAAATAACCAAGAACTACAGTTACCTTAGAAAGCATACAGCGTCTTGCTTAAAAACATTGCTCATTTTCTAATGTTGCTTCTCTGGTGACAATTGCACAGGCTGTTGGAAAATCATAAATAAAAACTACAATAACAGGAACATCAACAATAGCCATCATATAAAATAGCTGCCAACAGACTCTTTCCCCTCACGCAATTATGGTTATCGTTACAGCAGCAATGAGTAATTGAAATCTGACTAGCAATTGCTTGTCTTTTATATTAGGAATAGGATAGAATTGGGTTTTAACAACAAATATCATAACATCAATATATGATGAGAACAATTATGAACAAAAAATTTATGGTAAAAGTAGATGCCTGGTTGCAGATGGTGTTAGTAATGCTGTTCCTCACCTAAAACAATGCAGTATTAGCCACACTGCACGCTTATGTTCCTGAAAGGTAAGGGGGGGAAATGTAAAAATGGAGGTAAAAGCCTTATCAAGTTGAAAGTTAAAAAGAAGTAAATAAAATGCAGAACACCATTCAATGAACATTCAACTTGATAAGGCTTTTAGTCCGAGCACAAGAGTTGCTGTTAATGCAATCTTATTGCAGTTTTCAATAAAGAAAATTACTCAATATTGAAGCTGCAATTAGTCCCATGCTTAAAGATTAGTACCATACAAGGAAAACATTTTTTCATAATGCCCCTCAGTCACAAGAGATTCATGAATGCTTTATGTTTGAGTGTAAGATATTCTAGGCCAATACCAATATACCATATGTCATTTCAGAAACAATGTATAATAGATCTAAACTAAACTTGCCTGCAAGTGCACTCCAATTGGATTTTTACATTCTACAGACATTCAAAATATGCCTCATTAACAAGAAAGATTTTCTAAAAGAAGAATGTAAGTACAGCAACTTGGGAGGAGCATTTATTGCAATGATGTGTAAGTATATGTAACTACATGCAAACAAAATAACAGAATTCAAGTTACAAGAGCACTATATTTAGGCTGAAAGTGACTCCTTTCCCTAGATTTGGTTGATATAAATTGATAACAAATTCATTTTTCCTATACAAATGAGCTCTTGCTCAAATAACACCTCCTCCCCCTATAAAAACAGGGTGGAGAGCATGGTTGTAGGTTCAAGACCCACTGGATGTTGTGAGTTACAAAAAGAAAAAAATAAATAACATTTTAAAACAAATTGATGTTTCCTATGTTAATATTTAAGGATCAAAGTGATGCAAGGAATGACCTTCTCACTACCCTGATTAAAGATGACTGGGGTTATTCAGGACAGACATCTATCCCACCGCTGGCCAATTCTGTTTTAGGTAAAAATAATCTGCCCACGATTCTAACTTAGCTACTCTGGAAAATTGTCAACTCTAGTACAGATGTATAACGTGCATTTATATAGTGTTTAAGGACGAATTACTTTGTGTGTGGAAAAGCATATGACAAAGTGAAAAAAGACATAAAAAATTTCACTCATGTATCCATTAGTAATGGTTCAAAAAAATTAGATATTTGTGCAGTAACCCTATAAGTAGACTTATTTTTAATAAGCAATATAAGAAGCGTTTTTTATTAGTAAGTTTACACACACATCTATACAAATTTGTTTTATTACCTATCAAAAAAAAGTTTACACACACATCCAGTGGGTTTTGAACCCATGACCCTCCACCCTTTCTTTTAAGCAATATAAGAAGCATCGTAGAACAATTATAAATATTGCTTTCAGTGTATAGTATCAATGCACCTAAGCCAATTGACAGAAAACTAGGTGGACTGGAAGCACAATGTACTGACCATTTTGTCCATTTTATCCCATTGAGTTCCACAACTAAATAATGGCACCCAAGAAACATTCCCACATCCAAGAGACTAGTATATATCATACCTACCTATTAACTATGAAAAATAACCTTTTGTATCCCATTCATGATTTCCCTTCACCGCTTTCTTGGACCAACAAAGTGCAAACCATTTCTTATCATCCAATATTGCTTCTCCACAGACACCATTGCGGAATAATACCACTTGTTCTCTAGGAAAGAAAAACCAATTAGTGCACCCCATCATACTCCAACTAAAGCCAATGATCTCTAATTCAAATGGCATTTCCTCCTACCACAAGAACGGGTGAAGAGCAAGAATGCATGGAAACAAATACGGTATCGGGTACGATACAGGTACAGGTACGGGAATACAACATTTCTTAAAAACTTATGGGGCTAATATGGATATCGACTATTGGGTACGATACGGGTACGAGTATCAGATATGCATACGTGGGCTAAAATGGAGTATCCATGCATCCTAGGTGAAGAGTAAGGTCATGGATTCAAAACCTATTGGGTGCATGTGTGAGTTTAACTTACCAATCAAAAAAGAAATCATACTCTAACTAAAGATCTAAAACACTACCCATTCTACTCTTAGAAACTCCATAGTAAACATTGTGATCCTAATGAGATAGAGATACTTCTCTTAGATCCTAAAATACTGCACGATTCATTACCTATGTAAACAATAACTGATATTTACCAATTCACACAAATGGGTTCCACCTAAACAGTACAATATAGAAGAAGTGGAATGCAAATAATGCTACTGCTCCAAAAATGTGGCTGCCACAAAATAACATCCATTCATTTTAGATTTCTTAAAGGATTTGAGACATTATTCACAGCTCTAATTCAACATTGAATCAAAGAAATTTCCTTTCTAACTTTTTTTTTTTTTTTTGAATGAATCAAAATTTATTGAAACTAGGTGAAGAATCTAAAATGTACTACATACAAACACAACACTAGCAGCTATACTCTTTTTATGGGACCCCCAAAAACAGAGTGAGAGCAAGAGTAAGAGAAATTGTACCTAGAGAACAAAAGCTCCAAATTTGAAGATAACCCCACCTTTCAAAACCACTAATGAATCAAAACACTGTCACAAATTTCTTTTCTTTTCTTTCTTTCTTTGGCTGTAAGTGTACATTCTGGTTTTGGTGCATTTGGAGGAGGACGTAAGAAAAGTGAAGTGTGAAGTGTACCCATTAGAGGGGTTGGAGTTCCAATTTTTTTTTGATAAGAGGTTGGAGTTCCAATTAGAAACAAAGATATTTGAGCAAATAGTTGATGGAGAAGAAGCCCATGTGTATTTTATATATATATCTTATGCTGTAGTGCTGTAGAGTGTACCAGAGAGTTGAAGTCTTGAAGAGTTTAGATTATGGGCCTGCAAGATATGTTGGGCTGTCTGCAATTATTCTCTTTAACATTCTTTTTGTCTTCAAAAGCTAAAGTACAAAAGTTCTATTACAACTTGTGAGTGTGCTATGATACTCAGAAAATAACTTTTAAAAAGATAATTCCTAGGTTTTTTTTCTTTTTCTTTTTTTTTTTTAATTCTCATTTACATCCCAATATGTTATCATAAACGATGCGAGAGAACCTTAATAGGGTGAGTGGTTTTTTTTTTTTTTTTTTTTTTTTTTTTTTTTCCATTTTTCAATTTAGAAATGTCATTTTTTTGTCAGTAAAACAAACAAACACTGTCACACATAAGATTTTCCCCTAGGCACGACCAAAGCTTGCTGATCAAATATGACTTATTACATAAGGTTTGACTAGGAGAAAAATAAATAAATAAAAGACTAGAAACATGTTTAAGGCAACCTAATCCTACCTACTTCATGGAAGAATATGTTGTTTCTTATAAAATTGTCAAAGAATATGTTGTTATATTAACTTATTAATATCTTCACTATATATATATATTAACATCTTTATGTTTTCTCTATGTGAAACTTTTCACTCATATATGTACACCCAACAATCTCTCTCTCTCTCTCTCTCTCTCAGAGTCACATTTGAATCATTGCGGTTTTGAAACCTTTATTTTTATGAGCCACAAACATGTCCCACTCACTACTTGCTCCGCCTTACCTATGGGCTCCAATTGCAAAAGGGCTTTGTCAAGACACCACTAATAGCTCTAATACATTTGTGGAGGAGATAACATTTTCACTATATTCCAATTGAATCTTAACATTACATGAAAACATCACTTAAACCCAAAAACTTAAGCCCATGAATTTAGAGTTTAGACTCAATTTCTTTATTTTGTCTCTATCTAATGCTTTTATTCACACTCATATATCCAACATAAAATTTTAAATAATATGATAATATGTGTACCTTATTTAACGGTATCATGTATTTCAATTAATTTTTTATTATTAAATTTTAGTTTAAGTATAATTTTACAATCTATACTTTTTTTTTTAATCTACTTTCAAGTTTCAACAAATCAAATTTAAATGCAAATTAATTAATTTAAAAAAAGTAGTAATATCTTGCTAAGATTCTATGAAAATGAAATGTTGTGAGTATATATAAATAAATTCTAAAATTGGCGTGTTGCTTAAAAAAAGCATTGTGCTATTGGGATTTGTGAATCGTGTGAGTTGTGACAAGTGACAACGTTAACACCGAGGTTGCTTGCTTTGCTCTTTCAGACCGACGAACCTTGTCTTCCTATCCTCCTATTCTTCCAACGCACATCTTCAACCTTCCTTTACTGTTCATCCAAACCCATTTTTTGTTTTTCACGAGCAATGTGTGAAAAATCTTAGAAGCAAAAGCACAAGGAAACAAAACCCACCTCTATTATGTCACCGCGTTGAAGACCCTGCCGACAAGTATAGTATAGTATACAGCTTGTTTTCGCTTTCCCTTCCTTTGATATTTAGCTTATTGGTTTAGAGCTTTGTTGTTGATTGGTTTGGTGGTAGATGACCCAAGTTTATAGCTTGAGTTTTCAATGTTTTTTGTTTGTTTGTTTGTTTGATAGATATTGCTGATTGAAGACAAGAGATTAAAACCCAAGTAGTAAAACCCTTTTGGATCTTCTTTTATGTTCTAGAATTTTGGTTTTCTTGGGTCTGTGGTGGCTGGAAATTCAAAGAGAGGAATTGGTTTTGAATTTGGTGAAAAACGCACCTACAAAATCATTTCTTTAATAGTTTTTGAGCTGGTGATTTGCTGGGGGTGCAAAACACATATAATAATCAGAAGAGGGTTGTGTCTGAATTTGTAGAATTTGATTAAGAATCAGAGATTTAAAGGCTGGCAATTTTAGTTTGCAGCTTGAAAGAAATTTTCCCAGAAAGGTTTTGTGCGTTTGTGTGAGTATTAGTTGTTGTTTCTATAGCATTTGTCTTTGAAATTTGAATACTTTGGGCCAAGTGTAATTGGTAGAAGAAGATGGTTGGAACCACTGAAGTAACGAATCATAATGTGCATTCCAATGGATCAATTCATAATTCAAATGGTGCTTTAGAAGAGAAGGTTGATGAGCTTCGTCGCGTTATGGGAAAGGCTGAGGGTGATCCACTGAGGATTGTTTGTGTTGGGGCAGGTGCTTGGGGTAGTGTTTTTGCAGCTATGTTGCAAGATAGTTATGGTCATTTGAGAGAAAAGGTTCAGATTAGGATATGGAGAAGACCTGGTAGATCTGTTGACAGAGCCACAGCCGAACACCTTTTTGAGGTGATCAATTCGAGGGAGGATGTGTTGAGGAGACTGATTAGGCGTTGTGCATACTTGAAGTATGTCGAGGCAAGATTAGGTGATCGAACACTTAATGCCGATGAGATTTTGAAAGATGGGTTTTGTATGAATATGATTGATACCCCTCTCTGCCCTTTGAAGGTTGTCACTAACTTGCAGGAGGCTGTGTGGGATGCTGATGTTGTGGTGAATGGCTTGCCATCAACAGAAACCCGTGAGGTATTTGAACAAATTAGTAGGTATTGGAAAGAGAGAATAACAGCGCCAGTCATCATTTCTTTGGCAAAGGGTGTAGAGGCCGAATTGGAGCCTGAACTACGCATAGTAACTCCCACTCAAATGATAAATCGAGCAAGTAAGATTCCTTCAATTTTCTTGAATAATTTTATTTGGTTTTCTACACCCAGAATGCCTTGGTTGAATTTACATTAAGTTCTGGTGTTTATCTTCATTTTGCAGTTCCAATTCTCTCTTACTACCAATTTGTTTGCAAAATTTTCATTATCATGCTTGTAGTTGTTGGGATACATATGTTTTAACATGCTAATGTGACCCTTGGTTGTAGTTGGATGCTACCAACAATAAGCCATTACGAATATGATTTGAGAGTTTTGATGCATCAAAGTTTCTTGATAAAGATTTTCCTACATGCAAGGTGGCAGGCTTTATGACATTTATTGCTTCCCTTTTTCTGACAGTCTGTTCTTTTTGGCGATATACTAGTTTCTGTTTGTCATCTAGCTCTTAGAATGTCTTCCTTGCTTTAGATTGAATTTTGGATAAAAAAAGTTAAGTATGTTTAAGGAACTCTTACCAAACATGAAATACTCAAGAATCTGATGTAAAATTTTTGTGGATCATTTTTTCCGTATTCTTTTCTTCAAGTCTTCTCCCCCCACAATAATTCTCAGGCTTTCTTTTACACTTTCATTACATATGCACTTAAGTTTGCAACACAAACAACTGTATGTGTGCATATTCATCGTTTCAAATCTTTTCTTGTAGTTTCTGTGCAAGTTTCTAATGCAATTCAAGTTGATTGGACCACTCCATCTTTCCCTTGTAATTGGGAATTAGCTTCCAGCATGTGTTTCCCATGCGCTTGCCTATTCAACTTTTTATCTAAAACTATGCACATGTCTTTTTGGAATATTTTAAATTATAGACAGCTAAAAAAATAAACAGAAGAAGAAATGAATCTCCCATTCCAAGGAAAATAAGGCTTGCTGTCAGTATTGCTGCTTCCTGTCTCACTAAGCAGTGAATTTGATATCCTTTCTTGGGTTTCTTCATTTCTTTTGGCACTTGTGTGGTTTTCCCATCTCTTAATAATCTATGCTTTCTTCCCCATCACACTCTGATAATAGATGATGCTTTGCAGCTGGTGTTCCCATGGAGAACATTCTTTATCTTGGAGGACCTAATATAGCCTCAGAGATCTACAACAAGGAATATGCTAATGCTCGAATATGTGGGGCTGAAAAGTGGAGGAGACCATTGGCAAAGTTTTTGAGGCAGCCACACTTTATAGTGTGGGACAATGGTGACCTTGTTACTCATGAAGTTATGGGAGGCTTAAAGAATGTCTATGCCATTGGAGCTGGTAAGATAATAGTACTTGGACAATTAGGAACAAGTTTAATAACTGTATTTATCAGGAGTCACAACTATTGATCTTTTTCCATTATATATTCGGGATTTCATGTCAATCACTTCCTAGTTGGGCTTCAGGCTTGATGAGAGTATAAGTTGGATGCAGCTTCAAAATAGTGACCATATTGTTGAAACTTTATTATGATATGAGTCATGGGAAACTGCTCTGAAGGAAAAATTCAGGAATCTGACCTTATTAGCTCTTAAATGCCTGATAGCGCTTAATGAAATGAAGTATTAAATGGAAGAATGTATTGTATATCTATGCTGTGAGTAGTTCATTATTTACATAAATGAAATTCTTTATGATATTCACTTATCTTTTGGTACTTTGGAAAACGTCCTTAATTATTGAGGGTGTGATCTGTGTTATCCATGGTCTTAGGAGTGTGAACAAAAACTGACTAATACAATTATTGGGGGTCTGACCATGCAACTTATTAAATCTAGACATCAGACACAAATGCATTCATGAAAATATTAGGCTCAAAACACAAATGCGCTCATGTAACACTTTGATTTGAAGGAAATGGTGACTATTACTATATTGTTATGGTTTGATGAATTATTCTCTTTTAACTTTTATTCTGGATTCCACAGGAATGGTAGCAGCTCTAACCAATGAGAGTGCCACCAGCAAATCAGTATACTTTGCACACTGTACATCAGAGATGATATTTATCACTCATATGTTGGCTGAAGAACCAGAGAAACTCGCAGGGCCTTTGTTGGCTGACACATACGTAACACTATTAAAAGGCCGTAACGCATGGTATGGACAAAATTTGGCCAAAGGGGAATTGAGCCTTGAAATGGGTGATAGCATCAAGGGCAAAGGAATGATTCAGGTATGGATCTTGATAATTTGCAAACTGGTGAACAAACAGACTCAAAAGATCTCGAATTATGTTGAAAGCCATCTGATTTAGAAACATAGTCAAAAAGACTAAATGCTTTTTCCTACATGTTTTTTATATGTTTTCTATTTTTTTTCTTTAGCAATCCAACTGACTTCTACTATGGCCTTAATTTCATGTGGGCATAATCATGTTTAATTCCCATCATTACTAAAATATAATGTTAAAACTTACTTAAACGTACTGTTTGTTTTCATTGATAACCACATAATTTTTTGCAATTTATTTAGGGTGTAGGCATTACTTGTTCTTTTTTCTTCATCTCCCTTAAGTTTCCTAAAGCTTGCCACAACAATGCACTGCCTTGTACTTTGCAGGGGGTCTCTGCTGTTAAAGCATTTTATGAGCTGCTCTGTCAAGCAAGCTTAAGTGTTCTACATCCTGAAGAAAATAAGCCTGTTGCTCCTGTTGAGCTTTGCCCCATCTTAAAGACCTTATATAAAATTCTTATAACAAGGTATTCAAGTCTTTTTCATCATTATCATGCATATGAATTATTTCATCTTTTTGGAAATAGATGAGGTTAATTTATCTAGACCCTCGAAGTGTATTTCAATGCTTTTCATATAGAATTGAATCCTCAATTTATACGAACCCTACAAACTGATGTCTGCTGCTTCCCAATTATATGCATTTTCAGGGAATTTGCATGTCAGGCAATTCTTCAAGCATTAAGGGATGAGGCCATGAATGATCCTCGAGACCGTATTATGATTGCACAGACCCATGCTGTTTACAGACCATCTCTTCTTGGTCATCAGCCTTGATCCCCCCTCTTCTGTGTGTCATTTTGTCATGTTTCAAAGGATGTAAATTTAAAGTAAGCTAATTAGTGTAGCTTCTATAGTTTTTATATAATTTGTTTCTTAGATTGTGTTGTTTTAATTATTTCAATTTTGTTTATGGTTTTATCCATAATATATAATAAATCTGAATGATGTTTGATAGCTACACTACACTACTTTCAATGGTAACATAAGGAGGTTTTTAATGAAGCAACACTTGGGCATTTTAAGCTATTATATAACCTATTAGATTCTGCCACTGCTTATACAAATTGATCAAACAAACAGCCAACTAAATTATGAAATTGACAAATGGTGCCTTGTGGATTGTGGTACTTATTGACTAAAACTCTCTCTAAAATCTTTCCTTTGTAAAATTTGAGAACATAATTGTAAAAGAAAGAAAGGCTACATAGAGAAGCTAGTATGTATAACTGCACATTAACGTATTGCTGAAAATGGATGATATACCAATCATTCCTCTTTTTTTTTTTTTTTTTTTTGTGTGTGTGTGTGTACCAATGGCATGGTAGTTCATATCACTAGCACTCAATAAGATGTGCTTTCCCAAATCTTGTTCTCTTGTGGATGAAATGTTACACTTCTTGTACTTGCATCCCTTTGTTTGAGATTTCCAAAAGGTAAGATTTTGCAACAAAAAAATTGGTGGATCCAACGTTGATTTTTTATTGAAATGTTAGCTCAAGGTTTTGGGCAACCCATCTAGTTAGTTCAAGATGAAATCTTTCAGTTTTCTTAATTAAAGAGGCGAGCCTAAATAAAAGGTTTAAGAACAATCCATTTACCTTAAGATTGATTGAGTAGCATGTTATGCTTACTACTTGAAGTCAATTTAAAAGATTTCTTGATTCTCATGGTTAAGCTGACTTAGGCATTCTAATATGAGAATCTTGTTCGCTATTGATATTCAGTAAATCTTAAAAAATATAAAACGTTAATATGTGGAAGAAAAAGAAAACAACAGAGGAAGGGATATTTCAACGAAATAAATCTCTAGCTTAAATCAAATAAAAAAAAAATCAATTTTTAAGTTCAAAGACTTGATAAAATAAAAAGAATTATTTCATGTAAGTATGATCAATTTTAATCATTGCATTTCCACCTTGAACAATTAACTCATTAAACATTTTTTTTTTTTTTTTGATAGTTACGATAGCATTTAAACCTATGGCGTCCGCTCATGATTTGCTCTTACCATCAGGTCAAGACACCAATCGGTCCATCTTAAACATTAAGTTTGAACATCAATTTATTATCTCCATCTTATCACCGGTACTATTTTTATAAATTGATTTCCCTATGTGGCGTTAATTATAACATTAATTTTTTTTTTTTATGTAAATTGATTTCATATAGAAATAGTTTTGTAAAAAAAAAAAGTAGAAATCAATATTGTAATTCCAATTATATATAAATCGAATTTCCGAAATGAAATTGAAAATATTTCAGACAAAACAAAAAGGTGTAGTACGTGTTTAGGCTTTGAATTTAGTTAATACCAATAAACAGAAGCAAGTAAAGCGACATCGCTTCAGCTCAGCATAGCAGGAAAGAGCAAAAGTTGAGAGAGAGAGAGAGAGAGATGTCTCTAGTGGACTATGCTTCTTCATCAGACGACGACGTATCGGAGGTCGCCGCAGAAGGAGAAGAAGAAGAACACCAAGACGAACCAGAACAACTCCCAAACCACAATCCTCCTCCTCAGAACCAGTAATTTCTCATTTCTTCTTCCAACTTTTATTTATTTATTTTTCTACATTACAAAACCCCCAAATTAATTATCTAACTAATTCAAAGATTTTTCCGTGTTAATTTTAGGGTTCTGTGTTTTCTAAATGTTCGCATTTATTGTTTGATTGTTTCTGGTTTCGCAATTTTAAGTATTTATCCGTTGCAATCTTCACTTACTTAAAAAGAAAGTTTTGTTTTTTTGTTGAAAAAAAACCCCTTTGGTTACACGTGGAGCTTGTACTGTGTACTGTATGTGGTTGAACTTTGCTGTTAACTTAGTTTACCCTGAGCTTTTTGGGATAGCAAGAAGTAAAATTTATTTTTTATTTTTGTTGAAGGAGAAGAGTGAGATTTTTGGTTTCTGGGTTGTTGTTAGATTTTGATTCTGGTTAATTTGGAAGAAAAGTAGGTAAAAAAACCATCTTGGTTTATGGGTTTTTTACTAAGTGGGGTGTGTTGGTTACTTGGTTTCTCGGGTTAAGTTTTAACTGTTTAGCCCGTCAGGGGTGAATGCCCCCAGATTACCCGGCAACTGGTTCTGGTGAGTGGGGTCAGTTGGCCGTAGGAGTTTGATTTAACGAGGATTGTGCAACTCTCTGAGAGAAGGTCTCCTATGTTATCCAAATAAATAAAAAAAGGTTTTAAGTGATGAATTCTAAGAGCCTGTTCTGTGGTGTGGGCATTCAGTGTTCTGTGGTTTAATCTGTTTAAATTATTTTCTGAATTTAGGATATCAGGGTCATCATCAAATCAGCAACCAGAAAGTGCTGCACATTCATCAGGGGCTTTTATTGAGAGACTTCCTGATGCTTCCCTTCTCTTGAATTCACCTGCTATGTTGTCTGATCTGATGAACAGTAATAACCACACTTCTCGTGTAGCCGCTGCTATGGCTGAAAATGCGTCACGCAAGAGAGACTCAAATGGGTTGGCTTCCTCTCTTCCCCGCAATAAGGTTCCCAGAGGGACCTTGCCTCATTCAAGGAATGTTCCGGATACTGTTGGTGGCGTGCTAGTTCCACCTCAGCTTAGTGGAAGGTCAGTTATAGTATTTCGACATATCCATCTCTGATCTGCCTACTAAGTTAAAGCCCATACATGTGTGTGTGTATTTGTTTGTTTGTTCTGTTTTTTCATATGGAGTTTGAATCTATATTGAAGTGTACAAGGGTGTGCACGTCTAGAAGTGTTACTTGCTGCTGATGACATTAATTTTGACTTTAATGAATATTATGGAGGCTGCATACCATTTCTATACCTCATTCATTTCTCTGTCTAACTTCTAAATTGCACTTCCATCGTATATATGTATTCTAAGGGGGCTCTTGTTTTGGGTAGAATTGAAACTAGTAATTTCTTTGGCTAGTTGCATAGCGTTAGGGTGTCAGTAACACCCAAAGTTCAGACTCTTGTGCTGTCAGAGTTTGAGCCGAGAGACTCTTGCTTTATATTTTACTAATTTCCTCCAGTGTGGAGTCGGTCATTAGAGGAATTTCCTCCTTTAATCCTTTTCTTAGTTGAGCTAAATTACTGTGGTCATTTTTCTAATTGGAAGTATGTTTCTTTGTTACTAATGAGTTGAATTCTCTCTAATTCTAAGTGTTCCATCCATTATTAGTTCTCTGTTAGAATCAAGGCACCATAAAGTTATGCAGCAGCATATATTTGTCCATTTGTCAATGATTCAACCTGACTGGTTATTTTAAGAGAGAAAATTCAACCCCGCATGGGCACCAGATCAGGGCAAGCCAACATGTCTTGCTGCTCTGGAACATGAGTTACTACCTCAGATTAATTTGTAGATCTAACCTGATTAAAACATGGTTGTTATAGAAATATTAAACATGGGGAGTTGATCTTTCAAGGTAGAACTTATTGAAATATTAAACATGCTAGAACCTTCTATGGCATGTTAGATTCAATTACTACATTTACACGTCCATCTCAGGTAGGAATGGATGCGCTTTGATAAGTGATAACCTTAAGGCACTGTTTTGAGAACTTAGGCTTAAAACAATTGTTAGCAAGTTCGATAAGAAAATAGATCTTTACTTCTGTGTGGAAGTGGATTGGTTAGGTTTTGTCAGTCTGTGTCAGCATTGGTTGTGCTGGTTTTCAATTGGTAAGGTTTTCTGAAAATGAAGTCCCACTAATTAGGCAGAGAATAGTGGTTTTCTGGAGAGGCAGTATATAGAAGAAAACCTCTAAGCCTCATATCAACTGGTGAGTTTTGTCTTCGTAGCTTTAAGTATGACACTTTATCTTTGAGATTCTCACAAAATAGTAGTGTTTGAACCAATGGTGTTCACATAATGATGGCTTTGTTTCCATAATATAACCATCTATTGAGAGCAAGCCCTGAGCAATTATTTGGCTGGAGTTGTAGAAGAAGGACCATGGCCCATGGGATATGCTTCCATGTATGAGTGTAAATCTTTACTTATATAAAACCTAGCTCCAACTCTTTCCATATTTGAAGCAGCTGGCGGTGGTATTTCCACCTGGACTCATTGCTTGGTTAGACCAGATACCATTGTCTAGTAAGGATGATTAGTAGATAATCAATTTACATTTATAAGCCTTCTCAGTTTCTATGGGCTTTATAATTTCATGGAAGGGGGTAGATTCTAAAGTTTGACTTGTTTATCACAAAGATATTGACCAGATACCATTGGAAGTAACATATTAAGACTTGAGATATTGTGTATTTTTTCGTTCATGTAATAATATCCATAGATTTTCGGTTGCAAGGTTTTGTACTTTTGCTTGATGGGTGCAGGGTTTAATAGGAGCATTTGATGTATTTGCCCATAAACTCCATAAACAATGCCCTCTTTAAAATTTTGTTTTAAGGATTCTTTTCTGTGTTGTTATAAGGGTCCTGAATTTGGTATGTATTTATTACACAAGTACTTTGCAATATGATTTTTTACTGAAGAACATAGTGGCCATTCATTTTAATCAAGATTTTTTACTGAAGAGTTTGATTTTTCCAACAGGAGCAATGTTGTTACAGAAGATATAGGGAAGCTTTTTGTCAGAAAGCATGCTGAACCCTCTTCTCACTAATGGATATCCACATCGCTGATAGTTGACACTGTTGTAGGGATAATGTCACTTGTAAACATTTGGATTTCTTGAAGATTTTGCATTTGTAGAATGTAATACTCTATAAAATTGTGTTTATATCCTGGGTTGTCTTAAGCTCCTACTTGATGAACTGTTGCAGCAAGTTTTTATGACATCAACTAATTGTTAAAAGTTATCTGTCATTCTGTTGAGCTCACGAGTAGAATTTCATTGAGTGTTGCTACCATGGAAGATGGACACATTTCGATGTATCAGCAATTAGGTTGTTATTGCTACTGCTCCATTGCAAATATGCTTAACTAATGAAAGCTTCATCCAACTTCCCAGAGTATTACAAATGGCGATGGCATCACTGATTCACTATATACTTTAGAACACTGCTGAACTGTTCATGCAATAAGTTTCTTAATATTTGCACGATTAATACTGTATCAGTTTTAAGGGGGAAAAAATCCTCTCATTTTTTTGTTTGAAAAAGAATCTTATTTTTAATAAATTGTCACTTTGAGTGATGCTAGAGTTACAATATTTTTCATAATAGTTGAGTGGTCAATTTTTTATTAGTTTTCATCTAAATTCATCATTGACATCATTTAATTATCAACTGCTCACAATTTGTGAAAGTCTATCTTAGTGGAAGTTCTGTAAAGCCAAGCGCTTAGAAGATCTTAAATTAGTTTTAGGACCTAAATATGGTGATGCTGAATCAAATTGTGGTAACTTCTGCTGCAGCATATTTTACAAATGAGTTGAAGAATCGCAAAAACATTACAAGCCTTAGGCTATACACGAAAATTGTGAGAAAATATTGTCAATAAACACTGCATTTTTCACTCAAAAATTCAATTTCCAGCCAAAAACTCAATCGAATATAAATGAATACTGTCAAAAAGTATAAACTAGTTGGAAATAAATCCACAATTTTCTACTACAAACTAATTCCCAGCCAACCAGCCAACCTATGTACAGCTAAGGGATCAAATAGTAGGAAACAAGAGGAGGCTACTGAAGAATCTTATCAATTGGAGCAATGCTAGGAACACAAACATTTTTCACAACTTTTGATATTGCCTGTTATGATAGGAGTAATATCACTTTCACATGGGACCATTACTGACACCACTTTTATTATGCACCAATTTCAACAAGTTATGTCATCAAATATTGTGTCCCTAGCATTGCTCCAACTGATTAAAAATCTTTGCAGCCATATTTCCTACTATTTGATCGCTCAACTGATAAAAATATTGTGTCCCTAAACTTATTTCGATCCCTTATTATTGACGATTAGATGCTTCACAAAAGTCCATCCTGCTCTTTCATGCCAGCTCTGGACCACTAGGGAGTGGTTCATAACCATCGTGATGCTTATCATTGAGCTTGCTTTCTCCAACAGGAATACACTTTAAGATAACAGCAATAATTAAACTTGCAGCTCCAATTAAGATGCTGTCTAACCACAATTCCCAGCTAAGTGGCACAGTTCCTGCAAAAGTGCCTAAAAATTCAACTATTATGATTTGGAATGCTACAGTGGCGACCATGACGATCATGAAAACCCAACTATCAAAGATGCCACGGAGCACATTTATCTTCTCCATGTCACGGCTGTTTATCTCGTTGAATACCTAAAATGTAGAATCAAAAAGAAAGAAAAGGAACATAAGTCATTGTTTGATCAGTACTAAAACTAAAAAGTGAATGTTTTATGGTTTTGGCTTAAGTAAAGATGAAATGTTTTTCCTAATGTCATTCTTGGGTTGTTGAAATTTGATTTGCACATGTGAAGGCAACAGAGAGACCAGATTACTATATGCAACAAGTTTAAGAATAAGCAAACAATGAACAATAAATGCTAGAATCCACAAGTCTATGATAGATTTCTTAAACTGAATGAGTTATCAATATTTGAAAGCTATGAAGACAAGGTAAAGGCAAACTAAACTAGCTACAAGCCTACAACAGAATTTTGAAAAGAAGATGTGTTAACATAAAACAAAAAATGGAATAATATATTAATATGTGTTGTAGATAGTGCAAATGCGCTTCAATGGAAAATTGATGTAAAGAAAGCTACCATACCTGACAAAACACAAATGAGTTGAATATGAATGTATTGAGAGTGGAGTCAGCATCTGAGCCAGTGATCTTTAGAAGTCGCTTCCCATCAAATTTGAGAATCAAAAGGACAAGAATTTGATAAATGCTCTGACCGATAATATTCCTCCACATGATCCTGGTGATGAATTTTATGTTCCTCCCAATCGGGGGTCTTTTCATCAACCCGTCATGTGGAGGTTCTGTAGCCAGTGCCAATGCACCAAGAGTGTCCATGATTAGGTTTACCCAAAGCATTTGTACAGTTGTAAGAGGAGCTGAGCCTGAAAGTTATTTCAAAAGATTATTAGCCATCGGCATTGCATGAAGACATAGAGTAACCAAATGAGAAGTTGAATGTCTAAAAGCTTAGCACCATAGAACTCACCTGAAACGCATGCACAGATAAAGTTGAGCATAAGAGCAACGACATTAACTGTTAACTGGAATTGTACAAACTTTTGAATATTAATATAAACTGCACGACCCCATCTGGCAACATTCACTATAGTGGAAAAGTTATCGTCCATTATGATAACATCAGCATTTTCTTTTGCTACCTGCAAGAATGCAATGTAGGTAGAAGATGCTTAGCTAACAATAATAGATAGTAACTGTTATTTTTCTTATGATGTGTAGTGACTAGTGAGTTTTGCCTATGAAAAATCCTCCTTATAGACATGGCTGATTCCTAAGCCAATAAAAGTTCCATACTCCAACTGATAAGTGCATTTTCATGCTTAGATAACAGCTAGAATTAATGGATGCATAATTGAAAAAGATAAGCACACAACATAGGCACCTTGTTTAGAGTAAATAAATCAATGTTTTGGTCAGAACAATGAAATATTATGGATGAAAACAGTGTCAAAAGGTGAATTCGACTGTCTATCTAATCAATAATGATAGATTGAAATCACAGATCCTCTAAATCAAATGTTAGATAACAAAATGCTATTGCGAGAACAGTTTTACTTCCAAGACCGCCTATCAACAATCACAAAACTTCTTCAACGGAACAAACAACCAAAATTAGACAACTTCTAAACAAACGTATGGAATAACGTTGCAAATGATACGATCAGGTCTCTAACAAACCTCTGTTCCTGCTATACCCATAGCAAGTCCAATGTCAGCCTCATGCAATGCAGGAGCATCATTGGTCCCATCACCAGTCACTGCCACAACTTCTTTGGTCACATTCCTCAAATGAGTTACTAGGGTGTGCTTATCCAAAGGCAGTGATCGAGCCATTACCTACACATATAATATAAGCAATTATAGGAACTAAGTCATTACCTACACACATAATATAAGCAATTATATAAACTTCTGCCACTTAGAGTTCAAGAAATGTTCATAAATCAATTGTGAAAACCTGTAGTTTTGGGATTATCTTCTCCATCTCCTGTGGGCTTTTATTGCGGAAATCTGCCCCTTCTATTGCTATACCATCTTCTGTCAAGATACCACATTCTCTAGCAATGGCTTTAGCAGTATTAATATTATCACCAGTGACCATCCGCACTTTAATCCCAGCAGCTAAACAAGTCTTAACCGCTTCCTTTACCCCAGGACGCACAGGATCCTTAATTCCAATTACAGATATTAATGTATAACCATCATCAGGTATGCTATCTGCATTGGAAGTGTCTTTTATATCCTTGAAGGCCAGGCATAGAGTTCTTAGAGCTTCACAAGCATAACTATTTATGATATCTGTGATGTTCTTTCTCTGCTCTTCAGATAGTGGGATGGCTTCCCCATCAGCATTAACAATCTTGTCACACATTTTTAAAATTATTTCTGATGCACCTTTGGAGAATGCTCGAAATCCACCATAGCCAGGAAGAGCCACAAGAACAGACATCTTCTTTTTGACTGAATTGAAAGGCTCAACTTTCATCATCTTATACTCTTCACGATAAGCATTAAAATCGCCTCCTAGAAGAATGCCTAATTCCATTAGTGCTGTCTCGGTTGGAGTACCTATGATGTTTCTCTTTAAGTCTTTCCCTCTTACAACCTCCGCACTAGTATTCTGAAATATTGACTGCATAAGGAGGTTAAGTACCTTTTCAGAGAGTGAGGACTTCAGTACATCCTCATCGCCTGCACTATTTATCGCTGTAGTTTTTTGACTGATCCATAATTTATTCACCACCATATGATTTGTTGTCAATGTTCCTGTTTTATCTGTGCAAATACAATTAGCAGAACCCATTGTCTCACATGCAGAGAGATGTCTCACAAGTGCCTTATCACCCATTAGTTTTTTCATTGTAAAGGCAAGACTTAATGTCACTGCAAGAGGTAGTCCCTCTGGAACAGCAACAACTAGTATAGTCACAGCAATAGCAAAGTAATTTAGAAGTGTCAATGCATCACTACCAGACCACACTGTGATATTATGTTGAAGTGCCTTTTCCACTAAAAACCTTCCAGTCAGAACTAAAAATGTTAGCACAGCAAAAGCCAAACCTATCTTCCCAATAATGGTTGCAACTCCATTAAGCTTCACCTGCAGTGGTGTTTCATCTTCTCCCCCTTCACTCAAAGTAACCATCAATCTTCCCCATTCTGTTCTCATACCAACTGATGTCACTAGCATTTTACCAGACCCATCTTTCACTTTAGTACCTGATAGAAGAAAAGGCATCTCTTGGCTTACATTCACTGGCTCACTCTCACCTGACAAACTAGATTCATCCACTGATAAGCTGTAGCCCGATACGAAAATACCATCAGCAGGAACTTGATCTCCAATCGATAAATTAACAACATCTCCAGCTACCAAATCATAGATTGAAACCTTCTGTCTACATCCATCTCTAGTGACTTGCACAATTATGTTTTTCTTTTCCTTATCCAAGTCCTTAAATTGCAAAGACTGCCTGTAGTCACTGATTGCAGTGACCATCACTACCAATAATATACAAAGTAATATTCCTACCCCATCATACATACCCTTGGGCCAACCTTCAGTTGCAATTCCAACACCTACAGAAATGACCGCACAACCCATGAGAATAACTAGAGTTAAGTCATGTAGTGCATCCCAGACGAACATCCAGAGACTTTTAGAAGGTCTTTCAATATATCTGTTTAAACCATATAAATTTTGCCTGAGAGGTATGTCACTTGAAACAACACCATCCTTTAAAGACACAGAGAGCTCTCTTGCTAATCCGTCAACTCCTTCATGACGCAGAAAACCTTTAGTATCATGGGATTGAACAATGGATGCCAGTTCATCAGGTTCAATGCTAAAACCAGCTTCCCTGACTTCATCGGAGAGCTTGTACTCAGCTTGCTTATCAGCTGCATGAGGTAGGAAAACATGAAGTTGAGAAATGATATAGAAGTTTGGATGAATTAGATGTTACAATACTATGGTGCATGTATAATACCATTATTAATAGTGCCAACGAACTGCAGTGCTGCCTTGTTCACATATATAGCCACTCGTATCTTTTCCTGGCCACAAGTAGTATAAGAGCATAATGAGACGAATGTAATTCATGAAGCATTTAGTATTGCACATAAAATTTAAGCTACATGATGCATACAGTTTAGAATATGTATTGGAAAACTGTCATAGCAACTCTCTATTTGTAATTAACATCGTTCCACAGCCTTATCCCGATTATCAAAATTATGCTCTAGCTTTGGCATTTATCATAAGCATGCTGAGATTACCAATGCCCATCTGCATGAATATCAACAAGGCTTAGTTTCATTCCTATTAAGTATGATTGATACTTGGAGTGCTGTTTTGACATGGAAAGCATCCGTTTAAAGTATTTTTAGACTTAGTCTAGGTTCTTTCAAAATCAAAGGAGCACAACTATGGGAGAGGTTTACCATTATAAATTTGGTTTTATGTCTCCTGCTTTGTTTTTTGATAAGTAAGAAATTTTATTGAAAGTATACCAGGAGTATACAAAGGGACAAAAATCCTCAAAGATTACAAAGATCCATCAAGTCCACAAGAGAGTTGATAGAGAAGATACCAAGTCCCCTAATCCACTCATACAATAATTGGAAAAACAGCAATTTCAACTCCAGAATGGTTCTCTCACATCCTCAAAGGACGAGCACTCCTCTCCCTCCAAAGACACCAAAGCACCAGAGGAACAACCCAAAATCACAGGCACTCATATGTGTGCTGGAAATATCAAATGGTAAGGTAGCCTTGTAGTTTTTCAAAAAATACTTCTAGACTATGGTCCTCGTACTAATCTTATAGCTTGTCCAAGACCTTGTGCCCAACAGCAATTTCAACTCCGGAATGGTTCTCTCACAATCCTCAAAGTGACGAGCACTCCTCTCCCTCCAAAGACACCAAAGCACACAATGAGGAACAACCCACCAAATCACAGCACTCCTATGTCTCCTGCTGAAAATATCAAATGGTAAGGCTAGCCTTAGTAATGTTTTGAAAAAAATACTTCTAGACTATGGTCCTCTGTACTAATCTTATAAGCTTGTCCAAGACCTTGTGCTCAACATTATATCTTATAGTTCAAAACAATTTTTTGACAAAATTTAATTTTGTTACTGAAAACAAAGAACCTTGTGCTCAACATTATATCTTATAGTTCAAAACAATTTTTTGACAAAATTTAATTTTGTTACTGAAAACAAAGAACAAACAGAAAACTTTCTGAAAGGTCATACTTCACAAGCAAGATAAATATATGAAAATTCAGCTCTTATCCAAGTCATATATGTACTTTTTCTGATATTTCTGGTACTTATAATAAAAGGTTATGAAAAGCGCCACTTCTTTTCTCAAACTTCTTGTATTGGAAGTAAAAAAAAGCAGTCCCTTAATCTTATGGGCTTTGTTAAGCACGATAGGTACTGAAAAGGAAAGAACAAAAAAGTTTCACGCATTCAACTTCTATTGTTGTTTGGTTTAAGTTCAAGTATTCAATGTTGTCATGCACTCATGTTGCTTTGATAGCTTTATAGCTTTAAGTAGAGTAAGCACTATTCCAACACACATTTTGGCAGCTAGCTTTCCACATAGAAGAATACAAGAAAGCTGATATGCAGCACCCACAGTGATTTATGACATTTCCACAAACCTGAAAAATACTTTCTAGAAAGTTTTGGGACTATTAACAATAATGATATTGATGGATATATATTAACACTACAGTAATATGTCAAACTTAGTTTGCCTTCTGATACACACAAGATTTCCCAAATCCCAGAACAAACTAACAACTCTGAGCTGATTGACCAAGATATTTCATGTGCTTTGACTGTCCAAGTCAATCTAATAATTCATAATCAAAGAAATTCAAGAAATTGAGATGGCGGTCAGAAGGGGAAAGATTTTTCAAACCCACAAGACTAGATGAAGTAGTGGGTAGCATTATTGAAGCAGAGAAGAAAATGGCACCAAATAGTACTAACAAAAGTTTGAGTGGGTCTAACACTAGCCACTAGGTATATAGATCACTGCAAATTAACACAAATAAAGACATTGCATGTGGCCATGACCATCTTTATACTGCATCCACGTTACATGTTTTATATTCCAAGTACTAAAATGTTTGGAACTTTGAATATATAATCAAAGCATCATGTTCATTGGTCATTCAAAATTGCCTGCCCAATGAGAAGCCCTGGCCAATTCATGTATGTGATGACTTCATTAGGCAAGTTCTATGAATTTGTTTTTATTAAGTATCAATTAATAATCAAAGAAATAAAGTTTTCAAAATTAAACGTGACAACATATAGACAAAGACATATAGATCTGAAAATTTCTTTTTTATAGATCCAAGATATCAATCTATTATTCTAATGTACAGTTGTGTACTCCCATTTTAGATGGAGGACATTCACACACAATCTATAAATAATTGTCAATGGCATGTGCTGCTTTAATTTTTTGGATCATTTACTTAGCTCCAAGCCAACTATATGCAGCAAGGACACATAGGACATCCCTCTGTATTTCCAAATTAATAATAAAGTATTGAAAAATGCAAATGATTGGTTATCAATTTCAAACTACGTGGTATCTCTTCCATCTTGGGTATCATTCTGTTATGAGAAATAACAAAAAAATATAAGTCACTTTCTGGTAGATTATAGTTATTAGTTGCTTAATTAAGCTTAGCACTTACAAAGAATACTTCAAATTACTAGTCAACTTTAATTTGTTTAAAAGAATTTCATCACCAACAAATTGCTTAAAACTAATTAAGGACAAATAATATAGTTGAAACTAGTATGTCTTTTACTTCAAATGATTTACACGCGACACCCTTTCTCTTATACCCTATGCCAGAGATCACATGCAATAATTTGAAATGGTACAATAGTTTTACTTTTTATCTCAACCGTTCAACAAAAAGTAATTTTAATTTTTTTTTTTATTTTTAATTTAAATTTTATTTAAAAAAAAACAAAACCCTAAAAAAAAAACCTTTTTATTGCATGTTGGGATCTCGATCTCCGTGACGGAATTATTAAAAAGTTTTGGCCTCATACATATTAAAAAGTTCACACTAACAATGTCAAACCTTTTAGCTAACACTTTATACCAAAAGAAAATTTGAAAAGTCTGAGCAGCCATTGAACCAAATTTGAAACCGATGGCCGCCTATAAAATTCATGAAACACCCGTGTTGATGCTATAAAGTTTATTTGAGAACAAAGAATATGAAAACACAATGGCCGCCTGTGAAATTCAAAGATACGTTTCATAAACATCAATTTGATAAACAGTCAAACCGCCTTCCACCAATATTAGAAATTTGCACATACGTGTTCAAATCATATCATCTTTTTCCCCTTTATAAATTATTGGTGTACCATACTATTCTCTCACATAAATGCAAGTTCTAAATGAAAGACTTATATAAATGAATCTTTACTTTATGTGAAAAGATCATATAATACGCAATGAATAATTCCACCTCACTTTGTCAAATTGAATAACAACATGAGTACTTTTCATATAAAAATATTTGACTTTTATATATTCTTCTAACCAATAAGGCTTGTGCAGTAGCCTCAAACATGACCCTCAAAGAAACTTAACAGAAATTTCACATTAAGCTTATCTCCGATTCAATTTGGGAAAATTGTGGCACAAAAGAAAAGAAATAACCCAATAATAGACAAGGATTGTTCCAGGCTATTTTATTTCACACCACTACGTACCCTGTTTGGTAGAAAGTCAATGCATGTTTTTCTCACCGTATTGGAACCACCAAAAAGAAGGACCTCCATTGTCAAAATGCGTGGGGAGCGGGTTTCACATTGGTTTAGCAAACGCATCCTAAGTATGAATATATGTCCACAAATTTGTAGATGTATGTCCACACTTAAACTGTAAGTGATCTAATACAATATTTGACAGAGAGTAACAAACAATCGCACGAGGCCATGGATTTGAATCATTTGATACATGATCAAAGCATATAACATAGTTGTTTATAAATCTCGAACAAAACCATTCATTTTGCAATATAAAAGCACTGAATTAAACCTGTAGTAGTTTATATATTATATGAACATGATTGGTTATAATTAAAGCTGGAACAAAGCATTGAAACCTGTAGTTTTCTTCGTTTTGTTTCGGTTTCGGCTCGCTTGGCGAGATCTGCAACCATGCGGAACCTTCGTCGAGGGTTCTTGACCATGGATACGGCGGATCTCCATCTCTTAAGGGTGTCATCGGAGGGTCTCTTGGGTTCCACGTCGAAGTTCTCTCTCAGATACTTCTCCATATTATTATGTTTCAAACTTTCAATGCTAGCTAATACTGCTCGATCAGTGTCGCTAGGTTCAATGAATCTGAAAGTGACAAAAAACGAAGACTGAGAAAATGGTTTTGGAGATGTAAGCTTCGGGGTTCGTGGAAGAGAAAGGAAACGTTCAAAACTATGGCGCGAATGAATCAGAACGAATGAGAGAGAAAGAGAGAGCAAAAATATATACAATCACATTTCCCATATATATTTATACTTTTTTTGGTGCAATATATATATTTATACTATACACACGGACACACCAGTGTAACACACGTGACCGAGTGAATATCCTTATATGGTCATTTTTCATATACGTTTGCTATAATCTTTTTTTTTCTTTTTTTTTTTTCTTGTATATCCTTAAAATATAAATAGTTAGAATTATGTGAAGATCAAATTCAAAATAATAATAATAATAATAGAGGTAATATAAAAGAACTATGATGGTACATGTGTTAGTAAGGTATTACGTATCCCTTGGAATTAGTCAAGGTGCGAAAACGTTGACCCGAACACCCAAGGTTATCAAAAAAAATAAAAAGTAATATAAAAGAACTATTTTGCATATTAAAAAGAAAATGTTCTGTTACAAATAGATTTGATAATAAATATGATTAATTGGTGCCGTATCAACAGCATAATAAATAAAAATTTTAATTATTTTTTGTTTTAACAATTATTTGTAAGTTTATAAATAATACCAAGTTTATATGTAGTAGTTGCAGGCCTGTAAAATTAGTCTATATGAAACGTACTTAAATTCCTTCTTGTGGTGGAATGTTCACAAAAACCCTTGGTGTAATGTATTCTCTCTCTTATTAGATGTCCTTAAATCCTCCCTTCACAAACATAACATACACTCTGAATCTTGACCGACTCAACGAGGAGCTCAAGAGATGCCCCTAGATCAAGGCCATTGAAATTCGTGGGGTTGGGAAAGGGACAATTGATCACCATCCCAAGAATTGGAAGGAAGGCCCTTTACAATATGAATCTTTGTTTTATATATATACTAGGCATTAGCATATGAATCTTTGTTTTATATATATACTAGGCATTAGCCCACGCGTTGCTGCGGCAGTTAATAATATCCATCTAATAAAATTCTTCCAAAGAAAAAAAATTGCAATCAAATTCGTCTCATTCTTAGAAGCTTACTTCATTGTCTCTTCCTATGTATCACAAATCCAAAATGACACAATTCATAAAAACTACAAATCAATTACATCAAATAAAATATAATCTAATGTTCCAAAAAATTATTTATTGTCATGTGACTCTTTGAGTAATATCTTATACATCATTTTTATCAAAAAAAATATCTTATACATCATCTACCTGTTCCTGTAGATGTAACAATACAAAGTGATTAAAAAAAAATTATATTTATATGGTATTATATTTAATTATATTAATTCTGATTCAGAATTCACACGGTAAGTATAAATGAAATAAATACCTACCCCGTGGCATTTTGGAAAAAGTTGGTGTCAATTCCCTCTTTTCTAACTCAAGCTCATTGCTCCTCCACTTCATTTTCTCAACTTCAGTTTGATATCTCTGAAAATTTACTTTTTCTCTTGAATAAACATGCAACGAAGAGAATTGCATAAAAAGCAAAGAAGCACAGGTACGTCTCAAGGTACAGGTAGTACCAGTACGATACGGCGGTATGATAATTTTTAAAAAAGTAGGGTACGGGTACGGCGAGAATATATATTTTATTAAATTTTTTTATATATTATTAGGCATATATTTTTCATATATTGATAAGCATATGTGAATTTAAGAGCAATTATGGATAATAAAGTATATTCATTGCCATTAAATGGTCTTTTAAATTACAAATCGAGATTCCAAAGAGTAAACAAAAGAAGTGTACATTCGTATAGTTACACTTAAAGTTCATGTTTCCACTACTTTCACGACTTTTATTTATTTTTGTGACATATCCAAAAGAAAAAATGAAAGAAAATGATTATTTTTTTTTTTTTTGAAAACTTTAAGTATGCCTCGGATACGCATGCAGAAATACCCTAAGAGTATAAGTATAAAAAATCCAATACAGATACGGTTCCATTTTTAGAATATCCGTATTTCATAAATAAAAAGAGACTTAACATCAAAATAATGAAACTTAAGAGAGAGAGAGAGAGAGAGAGAGAGAGAGAGAGAATGTAAGGAAAGGGAAAGAAAGTTTTTCTTTTCTTTATTTTTGAAAAAACCCATTTGGTTACACGCGGAGCTTGTACTGTGTACTGTATATGGTTGAACTTTGCTGTAACTTAGTGTACCCTGAGCTTTTTGGGATAGGAAAAAGTAAAATTTCTTTTTTAATTTTGTTGAAGGAAAAGAGTGAGATTTTTGGAAAAGAGTGAGATTTTTGGTTTCTTGGTTGTTGTTAGATTTTGATTCTGGTTAATTTAGAAGAAAAAGTAGGTAAAAAAACCATCTTGGTTTATGGGTTTTTTACTAAGTGGGGTGTGTAAGTTACTTGGTTTCTCGGGTTAAGTTTTAACTGTTTAGCCCGTCAGGGGTGAATGCCCCCAGATTACCCGGCAACTGGTTCTGGTGGATGGGGTTAGTTGGCCGTAGGAGTTTGATTTAACGAGGATTGTGCAACTCTCTGAGAGAAGGTCTCCTATGTTATCCAAGTAAATAATAAAAAAAGGTTTTAAGTGATGAATTCTAAGAGCCTGTTCTGTGTTGTGGGCAATCAGTGTTCTGTGGTTTAATCTGTTTAAATTATTTTCTGAATTTAGGATATCAGGGTCGTCATCAAATCAGCAACCAGAAAGTGCTGCACATTCATCAGGGCCTTTTATTGAGAGACTTCCCGATGCTTCCCTTCTCTTGAATTCACCTGCTATGTTGTCTGATCTGACGAACAGTAATAACCACACTTCTCGTGTTGCCGCTGCTATGGCTGAAAATGCGTCACGCAAGAGAGACTCAAATGGGTTGGCTTCCTCTCTTCCCCGCAATAAGGTTCCCAGAGGGACCTTGCCTCATTCAAGGAATGTTCCGGATACTGTTGGTGGCGTGCTAGTTCCACCTCAGCTTAGTGGAAGGTCAGTTATAGTATTTCGACATATCCATCTCTGATCTGCCTACTAAGTTAATGCCCGTACATGTGTGTGTATTTGTTTGTTTGTTCTGTTTTTTCATATGGAGTTTGAATGATTAAATGAAATGAATTCTGAATATAGATGGATATATATTGAAGTGTACAAGGGTGTGCACGTCTAGAAGTGTTACTTGCTGCTGATGACATTAATTTTGACTTTAATGAATATTATGGAGGCTGCATACCATTTCTATACCTCATTCATTTCTCTGTCTAAGACTCCGTTTGTTTCAACGTAAAACGTTCTTTGGAAAACATTTTACGAATTTTCCTGTGTTTGGTTGCAATGTAAAACATAGTCAACGTAAAACTAATTTTAGTCAACGTAAAACTCATTAAAAAAATAGCCTACTTTTCTAAACATTGTTTTACGGAATTATTTTCGGTAAAACAAAGCTCTCACGCTCGTGTCTCTCTCTCTCACGCTCTGTAAGTTCTCCCTCTCCCTCTATTTCTGTCACGCACTCTCTCTCTTCAATAGCTTTCTCTCTTCTCTCACGCTATCTCTCCCTCTCTTCTTTAGCTTTCTCTCTCTCGTTTCTATACTGTTTTAGATCTGTCTCTCTTCTCTCACGCTCTATTTTTTCTCACAGATCTGGCATCAAAGTGCAGAGTGTGAACTTTTCCGATTTTTTTTGTTAAATAATATTATTTTAATATTAATTATGTAAAATATTATTGTCCTGAAATAATTTGTAAAAATAGCCTGTTTAAAAATCGTGTTTCCGTTACACGATTTTAAGAGCAGAAATCGTGTTTCCGTTACACGATTTTAGATGACGTGGCACAACAATTTAAAAAAAAAAATCCACCTGGAAATCGTGTTTGCCAAACACGAGTTATAGTTTTATATACCTGAACTCTTTACCATTTTTATTTCTTCACAGTACCGCCTCCCTCACGCCTCTCCCTCACGCCTCACGCCTCCGCCTCCCTCACGCCTCTCCCTCACGCCTCACACAAGCCTCCGCCTCCCTCACGCCTCTCCCTCACGCCTCACGCCTCACGCCTCCGCCTCCCTCACGCCTCTCCCTCACGCCTCTCCCTCACGCCTCACGCCTCCGCCTCCCTCACGCCTCTCCCTCACGCCTCACACCTCCGCCTCCCTCACGCCTCCGCCTCCGTCAGCCTCACCTCACCTCACGTCACGCCTCCCTCAGCCTCAGCTCACGCCTCACCCCCGGGGATTTCCAACCTCCAACACTATTCTCTCACGCCCTTCTCTACCACTCTCCATCTCGTTCGAATCGCTTCTCTCTCTAAGGTAACTGCTCTCTCTCTCTCTCTTTCCTCTGTAAGCCCTCTCTCTTCTTTGCTGAAGATTACTGCTCTATTTACTGATTTAGGGTTTCTAATTCTTGCTTTTTGATTTTTTTCATTGCTGGATGTCTCTGTTCTAGGCTCTCTGACTGAACCAACTTGCTTTGCTAGAATAGTGTTGTGGTTGTAAGGTTAGTAATCTGACTGAACTGACTGCAAGTGCAAAGCTTATCCATTTGATTTTTTCATTGCTGGATGTCTTCGTTATTTTGAAAGTGTCTGTGGGTGTTTTTTTTTTCAACGAATTAATATGCAATATAAATTTCTGGGTTTATTTTGATTTTTCTTCTGTTTACTTCTGGGTTTTGAAGAATGACCCAATTTTTTGTATTTGTATTTCTACCATCAACATAAACCTTGACTTTCCCCTCCAGCAGAAACATGGTCTCTATGGCCGTGAATTCCCATGGAAATTTGCTTGGACCGCATTCCCACCTATTCAAATTACATATATCAAATTATTCTTCCCATTAACTTGCACCACGAAAGGATAGAATATAAAAAGGAGAAATTAGGTATAGTTCCTTAGATTCTCTAATTAAATTCAACCAAGTGGTTGCATTGACTAATAAACAATGTGGTTGTATTTAATTGTCATTGAAAAAGATAACATTGGTTTTGTTGCATTGATTAATATGATCATGTAAGTTTT
Organism: Fagus sylvatica; assembly: GCA_907173295.1. NCBI lineage: Eukaryota > Viridiplantae > Streptophyta > Magnoliopsida > Fagales > Fagaceae > Fagus > Fagus sylvatica. The sequence goes on along the minus strand of OU015762.1, from coordinate 6,262,238 downwards.
GCCCAATGTAAAATATCAACATAAAGAAGTCCTATAAACAGATTTTCTGTAAAAGAATGAATCCTTATGAATGTATGTAAAAATTAAAGTTTGAAACCACTAGCACCTAATCCTTGTTATTACTAAAATATATGTAGTCATGATTTCCCATGAAATACAATCAAGCAGAAAACTCAACATTTCAATAAGCTATAGTTTAAATGGAAATTCCTCCCTTTTGAGAACAAGGTAAGTCATGGGTTCACGACCTACTGGATGTGTATAACTTACCAATGGAAAAACAAGCAAGAAACTTGGTAAATTTCCCTACAAATTGGGTGCAAGAAGGGTGGAGAAACACTGAATTTTTTTTTTTTTTTTCATTTTCCAAACAGTCACTGCTTCAATCAACCTAGAAAAACTTAAAAATTGTATAATATATTTGAAGTGGTTAATAAAACAAACACATTAAAAAAAAAAAAAAATCATGCTAATTATAGATCTAAGCAAAAAGTGCAAAAAAAAAAAAAAAAAAAAAAAAAAAAAAAACGTATTAAAAAAAATCATGGTAATAGAACACATATATGTAAGCAAAAAGTGATAAACAAAATAAAGACACATTAAAAAAAAAATCATGCTAATAAAACACATATAGAAAATATCTAAGCAAAAAGTGATAAAACACAACAAGCACACATTTAAAAAAAAAAAAATGATGCCAATAAAACACATATAGCAACTATGTAAGCAAAAAGTGTTTAACAAAACAAATACACATTTAAAAAAGAAAAAGAAAAATCATACTAATAATAAAACGCATATAGCAACTAGAGCAAAAATATTACCTTTTATCACTCAAGTGTTGTGTTCCTAGTAGTGGAAAAGATGAAAATAGAGGAAGAACCGGAAGAAAATCATGCAGCAGAATTTTTTTCCCAAAAATAACGTGAAATGGTTTTAGTTAACAGATATGTGTATTGTGTTTACAGCAGATGTGTATAGGTGGGGTTGGGTGAGGTAGATGGAATGAATTAATGTGGTGGTTTAATGGGTAAAAGACAGAGGCATAAATGCACGGCGTTTTTTTTTTTTTTAAATCTCTTTAAAATCGTGTTTCCGTAACACGATTTCAAGGTGGCCGGTTTTTTTTTTTTTTTTTTTTTTCCCTAAAATCGTGTTTCCGAAACCCGATTTCATGAAATCGTGTTTCCGTAACACGATTTTAAGCAAAATGCAAAATCGGGTTTCTGAAACCCGATTTCATGAAATCGTGTTACGGAAACACGATTTCATGAAATCGGGTTTCGGAAACACGATTTTAGGGAAAATTCCGAAAAAAAAAAATTTACAGGTCAGGCGCCACGTAGGTTAAAATCGTGTTACGGAAACACGATTTTAACTGCCAAAATCGTGGGTTCAAGACACGATTTTAAAAAAAGGCTACTTTGCTCAATTATTTCAAAACAATAACATTTTAATAAATTAATATTAAAACAGCATTTTTTGACAAAATCCCTCGAACTTTTCCCACTCTGTTGGTCTCTGTACAAGCCCTAAACTTTCTTTCTTCCATTCCATATTTAAATCTTACATTGAAAGCAAAAATATCTGGCTGGGCTTTCGTCCTTAATGTGAAACCCAATGACCTCACTTTCTCGTTACTCCTTAAAGCCTGTACATTGCATTCTTCTTCCTCTGCTTTGAGCTCAGTGAATGCTAAACTAGAAGCAAATCAGATTTAGACCCATTTGTTGAAATTGGGGATTGACCAATTTGTGTACATAAGTACTGCTCTTGTTGATTTATATATGAAATTGGGATTTATAAAGTATGCACAACAGTTGTTTGATGATATGCCTGATCGAGATATTGTATCTTGGACTGCGTTGATTTGTGAGTATTCAAGAATTGGGTATGATTTTGATGCTTTGGAACTCTTTGTTCAAATGTGTAGAAAGGAATATAGTCCTCGTCAGACGACTTTTGAATCTTTAACTCATTCATGTTGGGTGCTTGAATAAGTTTTCTAAAAAAAAGGTGTTTTGGAAAAGAAAAAAAATTGTGCGTACCAAACACTTAAAAACGTTTTCCAACTATTTTCATGGTCGTTACCAAACACAGAAAAATGAGTTAGTTTTCTAGAAAATGTTTTTGGGAAAATAAGTCGTTTTCCAAATAACATTTTACGTCGAAACAAACAGAGCCTAACTTCTAAATTGCACTTCCATCGTATATATGTATTCTAAGGGGGCTCTTGTTTTGGGTAGAATTGAAACTAGTAATTTCTTTGGCTAGTTGCATAGCGTTAGGGTGTCAGTAACACCCAAAGTTCAGACTCTTGTGCTGTCAGAGTTTGAGCCGAGAGACTCTTGCTTTATATTTTACTAATTTCCTCCAGTGTGGAGTCAGTCATTAGAGGAATTTCCTCCTTTAATCCTTTTCTTAGTTGAGCTAAATTACTGTGGTCATTTTTCTAATTGGAAGTATGTTTCTTTGTTACTAATGAGTTGAATTCTCTCTAATTCTAAGTGTTCCATCCATTATTAGTTCTCTGTTAGAATCAAGGCACCATAAAGTTATGCAGCAGCATATATTTGTCCATTTGTCAATGATTCAACCTGACTGGTTATTTTAAGAGAGAAAATTCAACCCCGCATGGGCACCAGATCAAGGCAAGTCAACATGTCTTGCTGCTCTGGAACATGAGTTACAACCTCAGATTAATTTGTAGATCTAACCTGATTAAAACATGGTTGCTATAGAAATATTAAACATGGGGAGTTGATCTTTCAAGGTAGAACTTATTGAAATATTAAACATGCTAGAACCTGCTATGGCATGTTAGATTCAATTACTACATTTACACGTCCATCTCAGGTAGGAATGGATGCGCTCTAATAAGTGATAACCTTTTTTTTTTTTTTTTTTGATAGGTAAAAAGAGATATTATTGATCAAAAACACCATGTGCATAAAGCATGCTCACAGGTTATCAAATTATACATGAGAGGATAGAGAACAAAAGGAAAGGGACTCTAGAAATTCCCCTAAAGAGTGAGATGAACAAAGATTCCAAGCAGTAGCCCAATCATATACGGATAAGTGATAACCTTAAGGCACTGTTGTGAGAACTTAGGCTTAAAACAATTGTTAGCAAGTTCAATAAGAAAATAGATCTTCACTTCTGTGTGGAAGTCGATTGGTTAGGTTTTGTCACTTTGTGTCAGCATTGGTTGTGCTGGTTTTCAATTGGTAAGGTTTTGTGAAAATGAAGTCCCACTAATTAGGCAGAGAATAGTGATTTTCTGGAGATGCAGTATATAGAAGAAAACCTCTAAGCCTCATATCAACTGGTGAGTTTTGTCTTCGTAGCTTTAAGTATGACACTTTATCTTTGAGATTCTTACAAAATAGTAGTGTTTGAACCAATGGTGTTCACATAATGATGGCTTTGTTTCCATAATATTACCATCTATTGAGAGCAAAACCCTGAGGAATTATTTGGCTGGAGTTTTAGAAGGACCAAGGGATATGCTTCCATGTATGAGTGTAAATCTTTACTTCTATAAAACCTAGCTCCAACTCTTTCCATATTTGAAGCAGCTGGCGGTGGTATTTCCACCTGGACTCATTGCTTGGTTAGACCAGATACCATTGTCTAGTAAGGATGATTAGTAGATAATCAATTTACATTTATAAGCCTTCTCAGTTTCTATGGGCTTTATAATTTCATGGAAGGGGGTAGATTCTAAAGTTTGACTTGTTTATCACAAAGATATTGACCAGATACCATTGGAAGTAACATATTAAGACTTGAGATATTGTGTATTTTTTCGTTCATGTAATAATATCCATAGATTTTCAGTTGCAAGGTTTTGTACTTTTGCTTGATGGGTGCAGGGTTTAATAGGAGCATTTGATGTATTTGCCCATAAACTCCATAAATAATGCCTTCTTTAAAATTTTGTTTTAAGGATTCTTTTCTGTGTTGTTATAAGGGTCCTGAATTTGGTATGTATTTATTATCCAAATACTTTGCAATATGATATTTTACTGAAGCTTAACATAGGCCATGGCCATTCATTTTAATCAAGAAAAGTACCATTGCCGATAATTATTTAGTTTGATTTTTCCAGGAGCAATGTTGTTATAGAAGATATAGGGAAGCTTTTTGTCAGAAAGCATGCTGAACCCTCTTCTCACTAATGGATATCAACATCGCTGATAGTCAGCACTGTTGTAGGGATAATGTCACTTGTAAACATTTGGATTTCTTGAAGATTTTGCATTTGTAGAATGTAATACCCTATAAAATTGTGTTTATATCCTGGGTTGTCTTAAGCTCCTACTTGATGAACTGTTGCAGCAAGTTTTTATGACATCAACTAATTGTTAAAAGTTATCTGTCATTCTTTTAGCTCACGAGTAGAATTTCATTTAGTGTTTTTTTTTTTTTTTTTTGGTAAACAGGAATTTCATTAAAACAGAAAGAAACAAAACAATACAAAATATTACAATATACGGGGGTAACTAACACCCCAGCTGTCTGCCACTACTTGGTTTATAACAAAAGTAGGAGGATAGTCAAAAAGTACAAAAGGGCATGATAACTTAGTTCCAGCTTTTGCCAAAATATCAGCCGTGGCGTTTCCTTCACGGAAGATATGCTGGATCCTAAAGTCTTCAAGCTTCTGGATGAGAGATCTGGATTGATGCATGGATAGCTTGGTCTGTCACCATGAGCACGTCCAGCAAAATCTCTCCAGAATTCCAAAGAAGCCAAATGCCGCCACGGAAACCCACTGCTTCTGACCGGCAAACACTATTAAAGCCCAGATTGGAGCTTATATCTTCGGCACGATGCCCCGAGATTCTAGTTTCCACTAGCACAGCAATAGACAGTCTGTGAGAACGAATTAGTTCAGCAAAATTTCTGCGGAAGTTTGGATTACCTGCTCCCCTACAATTCCACACTAGGATCCGCATTGATGATAGATTATTGGTTGATGTCGGAGGACCGACCTACAAACTCTCTCCTCCTGGTGAATGTTCTGTTCTGATGAATCTGATTGGGGATGGGAGTTATGAATGCACATGGGTTCATCACCACACGATATGAGGGTCCTTGAAGCATTCCTAGTTGAAGGAGGTCGATTGATAGTTTGAGTAACGAGACCTTCTGATGAATTTCCACTAGAAATGTGACATTGTCTGTCGTCAGGAATGGAATGTGAATTAGGGTACTCTCCACGGATATGACCGTGATCATGGCTGCGGGGACTCCTGCATCTTGAAGCTCGGATGTTGTCCTTGTGCCATTCTGTATTCTCCTAGTCGGTGGAATGTCGAGAATCACTGCCCTGGGTTCTCTCCAAAGGGGAGAGACGTTGGATGTTAGCATGATTGTGGGAGACACAATTGCTAGTTCGGATGTCAAATTCACTACGACTCGGCCGAATTGAGTGTTCACAAGAATTTGAGGGATTTGGGTTCTTAGAACTTGTTCCATTGCTTCTTCTACCTGTATCCAAAATTGTGTTGGACAATCCTGCAACCATCTTACTAGGTGATCTCCTATGGGACGTAGAATTCCCCCCCTGAGTAGAGCCCAATTTTCCTGATATTGGGTTGTTTGCGGAGGTAGGCGGAAGTGTGGGGGTATGGGTGGTGACGGTTGGGACTGCTGATAACGATGGCTTCTGGTCTGGTGGTGTATGTTGTGATTTCTGTTGGAAGTGCGAAGACAGCTCCCTGAGGTTGGGTGGTGTAGTCGATGGAATTGAGCTGGTGGAGCCATGGGTAGGGAGAGTTTCAGGACAGGTTGGAGTGAGCATGTGGGATTGAGGGCAAGTCCCTTTAAGCGGGATTGGCGTGCTAGTATCAATCTCCATTGATATCAATGGGTTGCAGTTGGTAGGATTAGTGACCAGTGCGGTGTTAAGGACTTTGTCAGCAGAAAAATGGGTGTTTACCTTTAACAAGTCTTTTGAGGTGGAATCAGGGGATGAAGCACCATGCTGATGACTGGTACTATCTTTGGAAGGTAAGGACTTAGCTTTAGATGATGTGGTTGCACTAGGAGATTGTGAGGGTGCATTAATGAAAGCTGGATTGGCAGTATCCATAATATCCGGATGGTGGTTGATTATTTTCATGTTCTGAGATGTAGAGGGGTGCTCTGTTGACTGGAGTGGGTCACATTCTAGGGAATTGTTTTGATTTTTTTTAATAGTGACAGATGAGAGGTACACTGATCTTTTGTGGGGATCAAGGGGGGTCCCACGTGTGTTCAAGTTGGTAAACTTAACATTGCGAATTTTGCTATGACTGGTGGAAGCCTGGATATCCGGAGATGTAGTGGCGTTCTTGTGAAGAGGTTTTCTTGACCCATTTTTCCGGCGAGATACCATCATCCACTTACCATAATTATTGGGATCTTCCTCAGGGGTGGGTGGAGGATTTGGTTCGGGCATTTCTGGAGATTTTGGTGAGGCAGGAGCAATTCTGAAATGGCAATTATCTACACGATGACCCACTCTACCACATTCAAAATAGATTGTCGAAATTCCCTCGTACTGAATTTTTTGGACCATGTTTCCAATGCGAACTTTAGGTGTGAGGGGTTGATCAAGATCAATTTGGACACAAAGGCGTGCAAAACGTCCACGCTCATTGTCCATCGTTCGAGCATCTATTTTGAGGAGGGAACCCAGCTGATTTCCAATCCTACGTAATATGTTCCTATCATAAAGCTCAATGAGGAGTTCAGGGAGACGAGCCCAGACAGCTGTGTTTGTGATTTTCGCTTCCGAAGGACGAAATCCAGGACTCCAGCGACGAATAGTGAGAAACTGTTGGTTAATAAACCAAGGTCCTCCATTTACCACTTTCCAGTAATCTTCTTCCAGTTTAAAACGGATTAGGAAATAGTCATTTCCCAAGTCTATACATTGCATATCACCTGATGGTTTCCACAAAGAACGAACCTTGAAATCCATATACTTAAAACCAACTGACTTACCAAATACTTTTATAATGAGAGCCGATCTCCAAGGAGCATGGATCCGTTCCTTTTCAGCTTTTGAAAGCAAGATTACTGGGATTTCATCATCCATGTTGTCTTCTGCATCTGAGTCTACTTCATCTGCTTCCTCAGAATGAATGAAATCCGGCATGGTGTGATCTTGCCAAACCCCCTCTGGGTTGACTAGCGAGTCTTTGTAGGATCGGATATTACGAGGGGGAAGAAAGGATGGAGAGTCACCTTTATGCTTCTTGGTGCTGCAACGGATAAGATCCTCTTCCTCCGGGGAGGGGGAGGATATTTGTTCTGGAGAGTTCTCTTCGGTATCTGGTATCATGGAGAGAAAAAAGTGCTTTTTAATTATCGTTCCAAACTTTTCAACTATCTTCTCGCACGAATTTCATTGAGTGTTGCTACCATGGAAGATGGACACATCTTGATGTATCAACATTTGCACGATTAATACTGTATCAGTTTTAAGGTGGAAAATCCTCTCTCTTTTTTGTTTGAAAAAGAATCTTATTTTTAATAAATTGGCACTTTGAGTGATGCTACAATTATAATATTTTTCATAATAGTTGAGTGGTCAATTTTTAATTAGTTATCATCTAGATTCATCATTTACATCATTTAATTATCAACTGCTCACAATTTGTGAAAGTCTATCTTAGTGGAGGTTCTGTAAAGCTAAGCGCTTAGAAGATCTTAAATTAGTTTTAGGACCTAAATATGGTGATGTTTAATCAAATTGTGGTAACTTCTGCTGCAGCAAATTTTACAAATGAGTTGAAGAATCACAAAAACATAAAAAGCCATAGGCTATACTCGAAAATTATGAGAAAATATTGTCAATCAACACTGCATCTCTCACTCAACAATTCAATTTCCAGCCAAAAACTCAATCCAATATAAATGAATACTGTCAAAAACCATAAACTAGTTGGAAATAAACCCACAATTTTCTACTACAAACTAATTCCCAGCCAACCTATGTACAGCTAAGGGATCAAATAGTAGGAAACAAGAGGAGGCTATTGAAGAATCTTATCAATTGGAGCAATGCTAGGGACACAAACATTTTTCACAACTGTTGACATTGCCTGTTGTGATAGGAGTAATATCACTTTCACATGGGATCACTACTGACACCACTTTTATTATGCACCAATCACAACAGGTTATGTCATCAAATATTGTGTCCCTAGCATTGCTCCAACTGATAAAAATCTTAGCAGCCATATTTGATATTTCCTACTATTTGATCGCTCAACTGATAAAAATATTGTGTTCCTAAACTTATTTCGATCCCTCATTATTGACGATTAGATGCTTCACAAAAGTCCATCCTGCTCTTTCATGCCAACTCTGGACCACTAGGGAGTGGTTCATAACCATCGTGATGCTTATCATTGAGCTTGCTTTCTCCAACAGGAATACACTTTAAGATAACAGCAATAATTAAACTTGCAGCTCCAATTAAGATGCTGTCTAACCACAATTCCCAGCCAAGTGGCACAGTTCCTGCAAAAGTGCCTAAAAATTCAACTATTATGATTTGGAATGCTACCGTGGCGACCATGACAATCATGAAAACCCAACTATCAAAGATGCCACGGAGCACATTTATCTTCTCCATGTCACGGCTGTTTATCTCGTTGAATACCTAAAATGTAGAATCAAAAAGAAGAAAAGGAACGTAAGTCATTGTTTGATCAGTACTAAAACTAGAAAGTGAATGTTTTATGGTTTTGGCTTAAGTAAAGATGAAATGTTTTTCCTAATGTCATTCTTGGGTTGTTGAAATTTGATTTGCACATGTGAAGGCAACAGAGAGACCAGATTACTATATGCAACAAGTTTAAGAATAAGCAAACAATGAACAATAAATGCTAGAAACCACAAGTCTATGATAGATTATGAGTTATCAATATTTGAAAGCTATGAAGACAAGGTAAAGGCAAACTAAACTAGCTACAAGCCTACAACAGAATTTTGAAAAGAAGATGTGTTAACATAAAACAAAAATGGAATAATATATTAATATATGCTGTAGATAGTGCAAATGTGCTTCAATGGAAAATTGAAGTAAAGAAAGCTACCATACCTGGCAAAACACAAATGTGTTGAATATGAATGTATTGAGAGTGGAGTCAGCATCTGACCCAGTGATCTTTAGAAGTCGCTTCCCATCAAATTTGAGAATCAAAAGGACAAGAATTTGATAAATGCTCTGACCGATAATATTCCTCCACATGATCCTGGTGATGAATTTTATGTTCCTCCCAATTGGGGGTCTTTTCATCAACCCCTCATGTGGAGGTTCTGTAGCCAGTGCCAATGCACCAAGAGTGTCCATGATTAGGTTTACCCAAAGCATTTGTACAGTTGTAAGAGGAGCTGAGCCTGAAAGTTATTTCAAAAGATTATTAGCCATCGGCATTGCATGAAGACATAGAGTAACCAAATGAGAAGTTGAATGTCTAAAAGCTTAGCACCATAGAACTCACCTGAAACGCATGCACAGATAAAGTTGAGCATAAGAGCAACGACATTAACTGTTAACTGGAATTGTACAAACTTTTGAATATTAATATAAACTGCACGACCCCATCTGGCAACATTCACTATAGTGGAAAAGTTGTCATCCATTATGATAACATCAGCATTTTCTTTTGCTACCTGCAAGAATGAAATATATGTGGAAGATACTTAGCTAACAATAATAGATAGTAACTGATAAGGTAGTATAGAGCATGTACATTTTCTTATGATGTGTAGTGACTAGTGAGTGTTGCCTATGAAAAATCCTCCTTATAGACATGGCCGATTCCTAAGCCAAAAAAATTTCCATACTCCAACTGATAAGTGCATTTTCATGCTTAGATAACGGCTAGAATTAATGGATGCATAATTGAAAAAGATAAGCACACAACATAGGCACCTTGTTTAGAGTAAATAAATCAATGTTTTGGTCAGACCAATGAAAAATTATGGATGAAAACAGTGTCAAAAGGTGAATTCGACTGTCTATCTAATCAATAATGATAGATTGAAATCACAGATCCTCTAGATCAAATGTAAGATGACAAAATGCTATTGCAAGAACAGTTTCACTTCCAAAGCCGCCTATCAGCAATCATAAAAGTTCTTCATTGGAACAAACAACCAAAATAAGACAACTTCTAAACAAACATATGGAATAATTGTTTCAAATGATATGATCAGGTCTCTAACAAACCTCTGTTCCTGCTATACCCATAGCAAGTCCAATGTCAGCCTCATGCAATGCAGGAGCATCATTGGTCCCATCACCAGTCACTGCCACAACTTCTTTGGTCACATTCCTCAAATGAGTTACTAGGGTGTGCTTATCCAAAGGCAGTGATCGAGCCATTACCTACACATATAATATAAGCAATTATAGGAACTAAGTCATTACCTACACACATAATATAAGCAATTATATAAACTTCTGCCACTTAGAGTTCAAGAAATGTTCATAAATCAATTGTGAAAACCTGTAGTTTTGGGATTATCTTCTCCATCTCCTGTGGGCTTTTATTGCGGAAATCTGCCCCTTCTATTGCTATACCATCTTCTGTCAAGATACCACATTCTCTAGCAATGGCTTTAGCAGTATTAATATTATCACCAGTGACCATCCGCACTTTAATCCCAGCAGCTAAACAAGTCTTAACCGCTTCCTTTACCCCAGGACGCACAGGATCCTTAATTCCAATTACAGATATTAATGTATAACCATCATCAGGTATGCTATCTGCATTGGAAGTGTCTTTTATATCCTTGAAGGCCAGGCATAGAGTTCTTAGAGCTTCACAAGCATAACTATTTATGATATCTGTGATGTTCTTTCTCTGCTCTTCAGATAGTGGGATGGCTTCCCCATCAGCATTAACAATCTTGTCACACATTTTTAAAATTATTTCTGATGCACCTTTGGAGAATGCTCGAAATCCACCATAGCCAGGAAGAGCCACAAGAACAGACATCTTCTTTTTGACTGAATTGAAAGGCTCAACTTTCATCATCTTATACTCTTCACGATAAGCATTAAAATCGCCTCCTAGAAGAATGCCTAATTCCATTAGTGCTGTCTCGGTTGGAGTACCTATGATGTTTCTCTTTAAGTCTTTCCCTCTTACAACCTCCGCGCTAGTATTCTGAAATATTGACTGCATAAGGAGGTTAAGTACCTTTTCAGAGAGTGAGGACTTCAGTACATCCTCATCGCCTGCACTATTTATCTCTGTAGTTTTTTCGCTGATCCATAATTTATTCACCACCATATGATTTGTTGTCAATGTTCCTGTTTTATCTGTGCAAATACAATTAGCAGAACCCATTGTCTCACATGCAGAGAGATGTCTCACAAGTGCCTTATCACCCATTAGTTTTTTCATTGCAAAGGCAAGACTTAATGTCACTGCAAGAGGTAGTCCCTCTGGAACAGCAACAACTAGTATAGTCACAGCAATAGCAAAGTAATTTAGAAGTGTCAATGCATCACTACCAGACCACACTGTGATATTATGTTGAAGTGCCTTTTCCACTAAAAACCTTCCAGTTAGAACTAAAAATGTTAGCACAGCAAAAGCCAAACCTATCTTCCCAATAATGGTTGCAACTCCATTAAGCTTCACCTGCAGTGGTGTCTCATCTTCTCCCCCTTCACTCAAAGTAACCATCAATCTTCCCCATTCTGTTTTCATACCAACTGATGTCACTAGCATTTTACCAGACCCATCTTTCACTTTAGTACCTGATAGAAGAAAAGGCATCTCTTGGCTTACATTCACTGGCTCACTCTCACCTGACAAACTAGATTCATCCACTGATAAGCTGTAGCCCGATACGAAAATACCATCAGCAGGAACTTGATCTCCAATCGATAAATTAACAACATCTCCAGCTACCAAATCATAGATTGAAACCTTCTGTCTACATCCATCTCTAGTGACTTGCACAATTATGTTTTTCTTTTCCTTATCCAAGTCCTTAAATTGCAAAGACTGCCTGTAGTCACTGATTGCAGTGACCATCACAACCAATAATATACAAAGTAATATTCCTACCCCATCATACATACCCTTGGGCCAACCTTCAGTTGCAATTCCAACACCTACAGAAATGACCGCACAACCCATGAGAATAACTAGAGTTAAGTCATGTAGTGCATCCCAGACGAACATCCAGAGACTTTTAGAAGGTCTTTCAATATATCTGTTTAAACCATATAAATTTTGCCTGAGAGGTATGTCACTTGAAACAACGCCATCCTTTAAAGACACAGAGAGCTCTCTTGCTAATCCGTCAACTCCTTCATGACGCAGAAAACCTTTAGTATCATGGGATTGAACAATGGATGCCAGTTCATCAGGTTCAATGCTAAAACCAGCTTCCCTGACTTCATCGGAGAGCTTGTACTCAGCTTGCTTATCAGCTGCATGAGGTAGGAAAACATGAAGTTGAGAAATGATATAGAAGTTTGGATGAATTAGATGTTACAATACTATGGTGCATGTATAATACCATTATTAATAGTGCCAACGAACTGCAGTGCTGCCTTGTTCACATATATAGCCACTCGTATCTTTTCCTGGCCACAAGTAGTATAAGAGCATAATGAGACGAATGTAATTCATGAAGCATTTAGTATTGCACATAAAATTTAAGCTACATGATGCATACAGTTTAGAATATGTATTGGAAAACTGTCATAGCAACTCTCTATTTGTAATTAACATCGTTCCACAGCCTTATCCCAATTATCAAAATTATGCTCTAGCTTTGGCATTTATCATCATAAGCATGCTGAGATTACCAATGCCCGTCTGCATGAATATCAACAAGGCCTAGTTTCATTCCTATTAAGTATGATTGATACTTGGAGTGCTGTTTTGACATGGAAAGCATCCGTTTAAAGTATTTTTAGACTTAGTCTAGGTTCTTTCAAAATCAAAGGAGAACAACTATGGGAGAGGTTTACCATTATAAATTTGGTTTTATGTCTCCTGCTTTGTTTTTTGATAAGTAAGAAATTTTATTGAAAGCGCCCATGTATACCAGGAGTATACAAAGGGACAAAAATCCTCAAAGATTACAAAGATCCATCAAGTCCACAAGAGAGTTGATAGAGAAGATACCAAGTCCCCTAATCCACTCATACAATAATTGGAAAAACAGCAATTTCAACTCCAGAATGGTTCTCTCACAATCCTCAAAGTGACGAGCACTCCTCTCCCTCCAAAGACACCAAAGCACACAATGAGGAACAACCCACCAAATCACAGCACTCCTATGTCTCCTGCTGGAAATATCAAATGGTAAGGCTAGCCTTAGTAATGTTTTTCAAAAAATACTTCTAGACTATGGTCCTCTGTACTAATCTTATAAGCTTGTCCAAGACCTTGTGCCCAACAGCAATTTCAACTCCGGAATGGTTCTCTCACAATCCTCAAAGTGACGAGCACTCCTCTCCAAAGACACCAAAGCACACAATGAGGAACAACCCACCAAATCACAGCACTCCTATGTCTCCTGCTGAAAATATCAAATGGTAAGGCTAGCCTTAGTAATGTTTTGAAAAAAATACTTCTAGACTATGGTCCTCTGTACTAATCTTATAAGCTTGTCCAAGACCTTGTGCTCAACATTATATCTTATAGTTCAAAACAATTTTTTGACAAAATTTAATTTTGTTACTGAAAACAAAGAACAAACAGAAAACTTTCTGAAAGGTCATACTTCACAAGCAAGATAAATATATGAAAATTCAGCTCTTATCCAAGTCATATATGTACTTTTTCTGATATTTCTGGTACTTATAATAAAAGGTTATGAAAAGCGCCACTTCTTTTCTCAAACTTCTTGTATTGGAAGTAAAAAAAAGCAGTCCCTTAATCTTATGGGCTTTGTTAAGCACGATAGGTACTGAAAAGGAAAGAACAAAAAAGTTTCACGCATTCAACTTCTATTGTTGTTTGGTTTAAGTTCAAGTATTCAATGTTGTCATGCACTCATGTTGCTTTGATAGCTTTAAGTAGAGTAAGCACTATTCCAACACACATTTTGGCAGCTAGCTTTCCACATAGAAGAATACAAGAAAGCTGATATGCAGCACCCACAGTGATTTATGACATTTCCACAAACCTGAAAAATACTTTCTAGAAAGTTTTGGGACTATTAACAATAATGATATTGATGAATATATATTAACACTACAGTAATATGTCAAACTTAGTTTGCCTTCTGATACACACAAGATTTCCCAAATCCCAGAACAAACTAACAAGTCTGTGCTGATTGACCAAGATATTTCATGTGCTTTGACTGATCCAAGTCAATCTAATAATTCATAGTCAATGAAATTCAAGAAATTGGGATGGCGGTCAGAAGGGGAAAGATTATTCAAACCCACAAGATTAGATGAAGTAGTGGGTAGAATTATTAAAGCAGAGAAGAAAATGGCACCAAATAGTACTAACAAAAGTTTGAGTGGGTCTAACACTAGCCACTAGGTATATATGATCACTGCAAATTAACACACACAAAAAGACATTGCATGTGGCCATGACCATCTTTATACTGCATCCACGTTACATGTTTTATATTCCAAGTACTAAAATGTTTGGAACTTTGAATATATAATCAAAGCATCATGTTCATTGGTCATTCAAAATTGCCTGCCCAATGAGAAGCCCTGGCCAATTCATTTATGTGATGACTTCATTAGGCAAGTTCTATGAATTTGTTTATTAAGTATCAATTAATAATCAAAGAAATAAAGTTTTCAAAATTAAACGTGACAACATATAGACAAAGACATATAGATCTGAAAATTTCTTTTTTATAGATCCAAGATATCAATCTATTATTCTAATGTACAGTTGTGTACTCCCATTTTAGATGGAGGACATTCACACACAATCTATAAATAATTGTCAATGGCATGTGCTGCTTTAATTTTTTGGATCATTTACTTAGCTCCAAGCCAACTATATGCAGCAAGTACACATAGGACATTCCCTCTGTATTTCCAAATTAATAAAGTATTGAAAAATGCAAATGATTGGTTATCAATTTCAAACTACGTGGTATCTCTTCCATCTTGGGTATCATTCTGTTATGAGAAATAACAAAAAAATATAAGTCACTTTCTGGTAGATTATAGTTATTAGTTGCTTAATTAAGCTTATCACTTACAAAGAATACTTCAAATTGCTAGTCAACTTTAATTTGTTTAAAAGAATTTCATCACCAACAAATTGCTTAAAACTAATAAAGGACAAATAATATAGTTGAAACTATTATGTCTTTTACTTCAAATGATTTACATTGCTCTCGAAACAAGCAACACCCTTTTTCTTATACCCTATGCCACAGGTCACATGCAATAATTTGAAATGGTGCAATAGTTTTACTTTTTATCTTGACCGTCCAACAAAAAGTAATTTTAATTTTTTCCTTTATTTTAATATATTTATTTAAATGATTAAGATGAAAAGTTGAAAAAACAGTTTTTAACCTCAATCCTCAAAAAAACCTATTGCATAGGATCTCGATCTCCGTGACGGAATTATTAAAAAGTTTTGGCCTCATACATATTAAAAAGTTCACACTAACAATGTCAAACCTTTTAGCTAACACTTTACACCAAAAGAAAATTTGAAAAGTCTGAGCAGCCATTGAACCAAATGAGAAACCGTTGGCCGCCTATAAAATCCATGAAACACCCGTGTTGAAGCTATAAAGTTTATTTGAGAACAAAGAATATGAACACACCAATGGCCGCCTATAAAATTCAAAGATACGTTTCATAAACATCAATTTGACCAACCGTCCTTTCACCAATATTAGAAATTTGCACATAAGTGTTCAAATCATATCATCTTTCCCCTTGATAAATTATTGGTGTACCATACTATTCTCTCACATAAATGCAAGTTCTAAATAAAAGACTTTTTTTTTTTTAATGACGGAGGAACCATCCTAACGAAGAGCCTTAGAACTTACCGCTAACTTGATTAAAAGACTTATATAAATGAATCTTTACTTTATGTGAAAAGATCATATAATACGCAATGAATAATTTCACCTTACTTTCTCAAATTGAATAGAAACTGTTACTGTTGCTTGTGAATAACAACATGATTACTTTTCCTATAAAAATATTTGACTTTTATATATTCTTCTAAGTTCTAACCTATAAGGCTTGTGGAGTAGCCTCAAACATGAGCACGCCACCTTCAAATTCAAAGAAACTTAACAGAAATTTCACATTAAGCTTTTCTCTGATTCAATTTGGGAAAATGGTGGCACAAAAGAAATGAAATAACCCAAAAATAGACAAGGATTATTCCACATTATTTTATTTCACAGTATCCTGTTTGGTAGAAAGTCAAAAACGTGTTTTTCTCACCGTATTGGAACCACCAAAAATAAGGACCTCCATTGTCAAAATGCGTGGGGAGCGGGTTTCACATTGGTTTAGCAAACGCATCCTAAGTATGAATATATGTTCATAAATTTGTAGATGTATGTCCACACTTAAACTTAAACTGTAAGTGATCTAATACAATATTTGACAGAGAGTAACAAACAATCGCACGAGGCCATGGATTTGAATCATTTGATACACGATCAAAGCATATAACATAGTTGTTTATAAATCTCGAACAAAACCATTCATTTTGCAATATAAAAGCACTGAATTAAACCTGTAGTAGTTTATATATTATATGAACATGATTGGTTATAATTAAAGCTGGAACAAAGCATTGAAACCTGTAGTTTTCTTCGTTTTGTTTCGGTTTCGGCTCGCTTGGCAAGATCTGCAACCATGCGGAACCTTCGTCGAGGGTTCTTGACCATGGATACGGCGGATCTCCATCTCTTAAGGGTGTCATCGGAGGGTCTCTTGGGTTCCACGTCGAAGTTCTCTCTCAGATACTTCTCCATATTATTATGTTTCAATGCTAGCTAATACTCGATCAGTCGCTAGGTTCAATGAATCTGAAAGTGACAAAAAACGAAGACTGAGAAAATGGTATTGGAGATGTAGGCTTCGAGGTTCGTGGATGAGAAAGGAAACGTTCAAAACTATGGCGTAAATGGCGCGAATGAATCGGAATGAATGAGAGAGAAAGAGAGAGAGAGCAAAAATGTATACAATCACATTTCTTTCTTTTTTTTTTGATTGTATACAATCACATTTCCCATATTTATACACACGGTAAGACTAGTGACCGAGTGAATGTGGTCAAACTTGCTAAAAAAAATGTTTAATTTTATATTTTTGGGTCAAATATGACTCTTATGATATTTATTTGAAAAATAGACTGATTCAAAAACGTCTTTTTCACATTGCATATTAAAAAGAAAATATTTTATTACAAACAGATTTGATAATGAATATGATTAATTGGTGCCACATGAACAGCATAATAAATAAAAGTTTTAATTATTTTTTTGTTTTTTGTTTTTTGTTTTTTGTTTTTTGTTTTAACAATTATTTTTAAGTTTATAAATAATACCAAGTTTATATATAGTAATTGCAGGCCTGTAAAATTAGTCTATATATGAAATGTACTTAAATTCCATATTGTGGTGGATTATTGTTCACAAAAACCCTTGATGGAATGTATAATCTCTCTCTCTCTCTTATTAGATGTCCTTAAATTCCTCCCTTCACAAACGTAACATACACTCCGAATCTTGACCGACTCTATGAGGAGCTCAAGAGATGCCGCTAGATCAAGGCCATTGAAATTCTTGTGGTTGGGAAAGGGACAATTGACCACCCCAAGAATTGGAGGGAAGGCCCTTTACAATATGAATCTTTGTTTTTCTTATAAAAAAAAAAATGGAATGTTGGTAATGGAAATGGAAAGGGTTTTAACAAGGAAAAAAGACAAAAGGAAAAAGTTTGAAGTTGCAAACCTTAAAGACCTGAACTAGTTATGTGTGTAAATTTCCAAGACTATCAAGAAATAATGAAAACGTTTCTAAAAAGTTTATACAAAATGAATAGGAAAATAATACAATGATAGAAATAATAAAACTTTTGACAGCATCATTTTGAAAATAATAAAGTTATCAAGAGTCAATAGCTAGCACCTCCCCGTTCTCCAAATGAGATATTCAAACAAATTTAAATTTCAGAATGTGGTGAGCCCAAGTGTGAGGTGATACTTAATAGATAAATTTGAGGGTGTTATGAAATTGTTGTGAATTTTTATTGTGATCCTAACTTTATTGTTTTGAAAACGATGTCATAAATCTTAATGATAAGCGAATTTTTTTTTTATTTTTTTTTTATAGCATTATCTACTTAATGTTCAACAGCATTCTGTATTTTAGTAAGTGGCATCTTCTTTCCTCATAAAGGAAAACTTCGAGGTTCAAATTATAAAAAGAGAGACATATATTTTTCCCCTTCTATGAAAGGGCTAAACTTGCTAAAAAGTACCTTCTTTTTTTTTTAAGTTTTTGGGCTAAACATGACTCTTGTGATGTTTATTTGAAATATGGACTTGTTCAAATTGTCTTTCTGAAAGACACTTTCTGACAAAAATTTTTATATTTTTCAAAATCGTCTTTTTTAAAGATAACTTCTGACCAAAATTTGATTAGAAAATGTCTTTATCCTTATCCATCAAAAAAGAAAAAACTAATGGTTCAATATGATTGGGCCCGATTGTCTATGATCCATATCCTTAATTTCAAAGAATAATTTTATGACAACTCATGGCAAATTGGCAACACTTCTTACAAATAGTCATACATTTGGAATAGTAAGAACATGACAACTATCATCTAGGTAACTGTTTATTGCTTGCCCAACCTCATTGAAAACGAATGGGTGGAAAATAAAAGCACAAATGGGTGATTCCCCACTCCCCAGATGCTTCTTTGCATGTACTACATTCTAAAAAAAAATAGAAAGAGGCCCAAGTTTCTCCAAAACCAAATTGCTGAATTGTAAAAGGGCCCCTGGAAGCTATTAGAAATGGACACTTAGGTATAGTTCTAAATGGACCATATAAATGGGCTTTCAAGTCATCGGGTTGAAGTACATGCCTCCTTTTCTTCCTCCAATCATTGGTAGTGCATATATTCATTAATAAGTAATAACCTATCATTGGTCACCTAATAATGATATATAAGAAAGGACAATGCAGCCACTATGCAGGAAATAAGAATTTAGGAAAGAATTTTGCTAAAGAATGAAAGTGACTGAATTGAGTACATAGAAGCAAACAATTTATTATCCTGTCAACAATCTAACTTACCAATTAGCACCATGCAATTAAAAAGGTTATGCCGATACTCTTTAGCAAAAAGAAAAACAGATTATGCTGATAGGCAAGGGTGGAGCCAGGGCAGTGGAGTGGGGTCAAAAAAATCTGAACTCACTTAATTATATGTTTATCTTGTGTTTCTTAAGTCTTATCTTATCCGGTTACAATTTGATCTCCTTCTTATTCTTCTTTTTTCTTTGGATTTCTTTGATGTAATTCTTTCTTTTTTTTTCTTCTTTTTTTTTTTTTTTTTGTGATGTATTTCTTTTAAATCATAGCTAATAGATTATTATCTTCTTTACATGGAAAAATTTATTGAAAAATAGAACTAAAATCTTTCTTATTTAATCAATGCCTTTTGAGTTCGAAGAATATATAAATGAAAACACTATTAACTTCTAAGGAAAAATAAATGAAGAAGCAAGAGTAATCATAGAGGAAAAGTATAAAATAACTTTTTTTAGGGAATAAAAGAATATCATTGTTACCATTCAAAAGTAATTACAATTTGGTAATAGAAGCTCAAATTCTTTAGGTATTTTTTTTGTTATTCTTCACGAAAAATTGTTAATAAGCAATAAAATCTTGGAATTACAAAATAAACACTAGAGTTTAAACTAAAAAAATTTAGGTGCATAAAAGTTCACAGTATATTGTACTTGAGGGCTATCTAACAACTAAAAGTCATTTCATAACCATTAATAACCTCTAACTCAAATAATATTTTTGGTGTTTACAATGGAGAAATCTAAGGTTTGAATCCACTTAAAAAGTTTTTTTTTTTCAAAAAATCCTTTCATACAAAACCTAAGTGGAATTTTGCCAATGAAAAAATGAGCTAAATTCATGTGAAAAAGCTGTTATAGATAAATGCAAATATGCGATATAATGAATATATTATATTTATATATATATATATATATATATATATATATATATATATATATATATATATATATATATATATTTTTTCATTAAATAGTCTTTAGTATTCATATGAATGGCTGTGTGTGTGTGTTTCAAATTTTATCTCTTTTGAGTACTGTTAATTCTTTAATCTTGAGACTTGAAATCGAATCTTGTCCATGTATCATATCGGAAAAAAAAAATTCATTGATGTTTCAACTTGGTTATAAAGAGCAATCATCATGGTAAATGTTATATGTTTAAATCATATTGCATCTATAAAAAACAAAGAATAACAAAAAACAAAAACAAAAATTGGTTTAAGAAGTAAATAGTAATTGGCAAGCAGAATTTAGAGACATGTATGTAATTTCTCCGGCCCAAATTTTCTACGCACACTGAATTTACTTTACGTTTCAACTAGTATTGATTTACTACTTAAAATCCGGTTTGATTCCATTTCTAATTATTGTCTTGACTTGAAATATTAATTTAGTGTAATCACAAGTGTCTTAATGACAATTTTCAACATGCAAGTACTTTGAATTCCTAGTATTATTGCAACGTGGCAACGTGCTATCCTCGCACACATTTGTTCTTCAACCTAAGATAGTGTGCTATCCTCGTAATCTATTGTGGAATTTATTTTCTAATAGATATTCCAGCTAGGAGTTAAGAAAAATACTTTAAAGTCTTCTTTATGGTTCAAGTGATGTTGTTTGTAAAATGACATTTTATTCATTAAAGAAAAAAAGGGAGGAACCTAAGGTGAGAGAGTTGCTCCATAACCTCAACTTGATTAGACTCAAACCCATCAACATGTGGACTTTCATATAAGCAGAAATAGATAATTAATTAATATAGACATTATCCTGGCTAGGCTTGCTTGTCTAAATTTGGCATTGTCAAACACACTTCGGTGATGAAAAGGCCAGCTTAACCAAAAAATGTAATGAGCCCACTAATCATTTACAGTCTACAGATGGCCAAGAAAACGCTCATTTGCTTAATTATATGCCATCAGACATAAGGATAGCTGGTCACAAATTTTGTGACAATGACATGCTGCCATTTGATGATTGGGGCAATCATATTATATGCCTTAGTGTTTACGGTAATATGTGTTTCTTCAAGGGTTTACCATGTAGGTTTTTTTTTTTTTTTTAATATAAAATATTTTCATCACAAAAAAAGGAATCTCACAAAATTTTGTATACTAAAATGATAATGCTGAATTATACATTTGATTTTTAATGTTTGGGATTATTTTTCATTTTGGTTCCTTAAGTTTGAAATTTTGTATTTCGATTTTAAAATGATCGATCCGGCTATCCATGAATATTTAGCCATTAAGAAAGTGAGAAGAAACAACATCGTTTTGTAGGTATTTATAATGGCTAGATCAATCATAGAAATGAAACAAAATTTGTAGACTAAAATGAAAACAATCCAAAAATTTTAAGATCAAAATATGATTTAGTATATTTTTAATATGATACTTTTTTTTATTTGTATAACATTATTATTTAAAGCATGAATTTCTTCTTTTTCAATCAAAGGGTGATAATGGACCAGACAACGAATATACAACCCTTTCAATCTTTGCAATCTACCCCGTTCAATCGGGTAATGAACAAGCCGAACGACAATGATATACCAATTCTAACGTGCTTAGAGCTCTATTGCAAAGAATGTATGGCTAGGAAGAACCTAAGAAGTAATGAAGCCATCTAGTCATTATTATCTTTAATCTAGACCAAGACATAAAACAAATAGTAATCTTACTAAGAAAAGAACACTTGGGCTATTTTAGCAGTGTGAAATGGATAGTTTCTTTAATTGTGGCTAACAGTAGCATGCAACTCCATGCAAATACATCTTATTTTGCCCACCAAATAAGGTAATGAAAAAAAGAAAAGAAAAAGCTCATGCTTCTGAGGCAGGAGGAAGGATATGGAAATTGAGGGGACTCTATAATCTATATGAAATATTCCTTCCGTTTTTTCAATTTTTTATTATTATTATAATTTGATGCATTTTGAAGGAATATAATTTATTCTAAAAATTCAATAAACAAATATTAAAAAATTTCTTAACTTAACCCCCTTAAACCCTTTATTTAGTTTAGGAAAGTTAACATTTTACATTAGAAGCTTTATTAGAGGTCGATAAAACAGCCCTTTTAAAAAAAAAAAAAAAATTAAGGGAAAATTGCACTTTCTCCCTTTAAATATTAGGTCCACTTCAATCCACCTATAATCAGTAAAATAATGAAAAATTTTATGGTACAATATTAATATGTAATGATAGATTTTGAGCATTATGACTTGAAATTGATAAAACACATAAAAATATATCTTTATTTGTGCTTGGATTTCATTAAATATTAGACAGTGTGAGGCTATTATGCATATTTTTAATACATTATTGGAGACATTGCTTGATTTTATATATCATGAGAGAAATGAGATGGATGCAAGAATTAAAGGGAGAAAAGTGCAATTTACCCAAAACCTACTTAAAGTTATTATCCTCAAATATATCGAGCAAGTTGTATGCTCGCTTAGTCTAATTGTAGGTTTTATTTAGAAAAATCATTCAATTTTTGTGTTTCAAATAAATATGGAATAAAATTTCAAAACTATTTTCATCCATTAAAACTTATACTATTAAAGAAAGATAAATTAGAAAGTATGAATATTGTAATTTACCCAAAACCTACTTAAAGTTATTATCCTCAAATATATCGAGCAAGTTGTATGCTCGCTTAGTCTAATTGTAGGTTTTATTTAGAAAAATCATTCAATTTTTGTGTTTCAAATAAATATGGAATAAAATTTCAAAACTATTTTCATCCATTAAAACTTATACTATTAAAGAAAGATAAATTAGAAAGTATGAATATTGTATTATGAACTTTTCAAAGAAAATCATGTTTTAGGACATCTCAAAATGAAAATGGAGAGAAGCTAGATAAACAATATAATTAAGAACGAAGGAGTAGTTACCAACATAATGAGCTTCTTTTTATCAATAAGTACTCCATCCGATGTTTGGAAGGGTGCCATATCAATTGTCAAGTCCCCACAGAATGAGGTATATATGGTGTAACGGGAAATAAATTCAAAGAAGTGAATAGTTTAAAGAAAGACCTTTCCTGGTGTGGTTGCTAAGATCACCTTCTGAAAAAAAAAAACTGAACGTGCACAGAAATGAACAAATGAGAAGGGATGATCCCCAGTATTGGGGACTGATCACCCTTCGATAGTAAAGTCAGTCGAGGATTGTTTTGAACAAAAAAGTAGTAAGTAGTAATTTCTCCTTCTTTTTTTGTGTGTTTTTTGCGTACCCGGTTCTCATTGAATCTCCACTTTTATAGCTTCTCAAATGACAGCTTACCTATCATTTGAATGATTACTTTGTCCCCTGAAAAGGGGCGTGGTATCCCTAGATGGGACACAAAGGCGCCTAGCCATCCTTGCTTGCGTGGCCTATCCCGGTGCATTTATGATTTTGTGTGCTTCCCCCCACGTGGGTCTTTACCATGCAGGTCACCTCGCCGTATTGTAATTAATGCCTTCAACCACCCATCTGATGGGGCATTAAATGTGGAGATCTGCTGAATCTATTTCAGAGGACCTGCACGGCATGGTGCTGATGGTCCGGCCTGGCACAAATTGGATCGTGCTTCTCTTACCTTTGGTAAATGATGCTCTAGAAGCCTTCTGGTTTCTACACAACTTTTCCCCTCACATATGGTACTAAACACTACATATTTGAATTAAGAATGTTTATTCCATGATTATGCTCTAAAAACATCATTTAAGGTGAACTTGATGTGCTTTTGACAATTTATTTTTGTACATTGTATTCACAAAATATTTTTCCCTGACCATCAAAAGGAGACACATTAGCCATTATATAATATCATAATAGGTATTTAATGCTAAAATTAATTGTCTAGAAAATATGCTTTCCGACCAGTTATGTTTTCCCATTTTTCTTATGAATGTAGAAAGGTTACTAATGCACTTTTTGAAGGATTATTTCTAAGTAGAAAAATCTAAGGTGTTTGTTTTGAGATATAGAAAATACTAGCACTAGAGGGGACTAACAAATCTGACAAATATGTTTTACATAATGTATGACTTCTCAAGATTTGCTCACAGATTAACATTTATCAGTAACGCTCTAGTTCAATTTGGGTGATTTGTGTTGGCATTTGAGGAAAAAATAAAAAATAAATATATTCAAGGAATTTGATGGTGCTAACTGCTAAGTGCTAACCAATAGACTAGGGTAATTGGATACAAAGAACACATGGAAAATTGCAACACACAGATTTCTTAACCCTAAGGGCTAAGACATGTATTAAAAAATACCTATTTTGGAAATAAACATTTATTTGTTTCGAAAGAAAATATTTTCAAAGATATTAATCATTTTCCGAAAAAAAAAAAAAAAAAAATGCAAAACTAACATCTTTGTCCTGTGTTTGATTGTAACCTTAAAAATGAATTAGAAAACATTCGTGATATGACATTTATTTGTAATTGTTTATTGAGTATGTGACAGTTTGAAAAGCGTTTTCCGTTTCAGACGCGCTTTTCACCATACCAATATTTACAAAATAAAAAATTTAAAAAAAAATAATGCAAAAACACAGAATGCAATTAACGGATACAGCAACTATTTTCATGGCGCAATTATAGCAAAAAATCTTAAGCTGGAACAAAAACAAAAGTCCTAGACAGCTTTTGAAAGCACCAAACTAAATTAGTATCCTTCTTTATGTCCTCTCATTAATACCCACAATCGTATGCAATTGTTACTCTATTAGATTAAAATCTACAATTATGTTAATGTGGACAAACATGTCTCCATCAAGTTGGACCAGGATTATCTCTATGTGGAAAAAATTTTGGGCCATGATTGCTAGAAACTAATGATGACTTTCCAAGAAACCAAACAAGCTCTCAAGAAAAAGCACTCCCTTCCCTCTTCTCCTTCACTCACCATCGAGGAAACAGCTTCTGGTCTCCCATCATGGCCCCCATTTACGTGTCAAATAACACCAATTTGACGGCTTGTACTTATCCTCACCACCATACAACTTTGCCAGCCAGCCAGCCTGTTTCTCTTTTTTCACACTTTACCTTTTGTTACAAACTCCAATGCAATACTATACAGTTAAAAAATAAAAAAATAAAAATACATTCACACTGTCAAAAAAAATTAATTTTGTCACAAATTCACAAGGCCACAGACCCCAAAAGATTCTTGTAACCGTGCACTTTTGTCATACGTGTGAGCATCTACATCTACTTTTAGATCTGTGCATGTCCTTTCCTGTCAACATTTGAGAAAGTAAAGGCCAGGGGTATATATATATATATATATATACATATATATTGAGATAGAGAGAGAGAGAGAGAGAAAGTAGTGGCATCACTCACATGGGTGTGCTATTGGTGGGTAGGACCTACCACACTACCTGGCATCCTATAAATGAGTAGGACCCACAATTGCACTGTCAGCACCACCCCATGTGAGGTTGTGCCTTTTGTGGCCCTCCTTTCCCCTCCAATAATGGCAAAATTTAAAGATGGGACCCCACAAAAAAATAATAAAAATGAAAACTGTGGTAACAAAGAGACAAATTCTTGTTGAAATCAAATGGGCACAAGAGATTGGAACAATTTAGAGACTAAAAACTCTTTTTTTTTTTTCTTTTTTTTTTGTTCTTTCAGATTTTCTTTCCAAATCTCTCTTTCTGTCATGTAATCTAAAAGGGGTTGATACTTGATAGTTTGATACAGTGTGTATAACAAACTAAGTACTAGAGATAAAAAGCAAAATACATCAAATTGGTAGAGAAATTAATTCCACATTGTACTTCTTTTTTAGTCTTGAAAGAGAACTGGGCTTGTGACTGTTTTAGCTTTTTCCCAATCCTTTCCTTCAGCCACACTTTTTGTAACTCTAATTAGCCTTTATAGGCTATCAATCAGGCTTGTAGTTATGTTCTGCTTTTACCTCTTTTTCCTCAAGCTTTCAGTGGTGGCTCTCTTTGCTTCAACTTCTCTGCTGTAGAAAGATTTGAGTACACCCTAAAGACACATACTATCAGACTAAAGACTAAATTTGGGCTTTTGTTTCTAGTAAGAAAACAATTGGGAAATGAAGAGAAAATTACAGTGCCAGGAGTTTTGTTACAACTACAACATTGACAGTGTGATTCTTTCTATGTTTCTTTTTTTTACCTGTGGTTCATTCAACTTCAACTACAGAAAATGAGAGATGAAAATAGTACAATAACAACAACAAAGAAAGGAGTGGCTGACCCACTTCCTTTACTGCCTTTTACGTATGCATTTTGTATGGTAGTAAGTAGTATAGTATTGATTGATGATGATGATGATGATGATGATGATGGCGGTGAGTGGTGGTGATGATGATTCTCTACAGATCTTTGTTTTGATATGGGGAAGTTTGTTTGGTTATAATACTTTCTTCAATCTTCCTGCAAAACATTGAACAGAAACAGCCAAAAATAAACAAAACAAAACAAAACCAACTTCACTTAACATACAAATCACAAATTGTTTGATTCTTGAACAAAAACAAATAAATTATGCAGTTTAGATATCAAGGAATCCAATGTTTAATTAATTTTACCTGACATTAGGAAGGCTAAATTCCAATTGGTCCACCGGTGCCGGCATACATTCCAATGGCTCCATGGCCAGAAGAAAACCTGAATTGAAAACCCCATTTTAAATTTTACTGATACTGAGCATGCATTAACTATTGTTGAAATAAATAGCAATTGATGGCAATGAAAGTGAGTACCTTGGCATTTGGCAGTTGAATGATTTGAAGGATGCCATGTCCAGTGTAGAAGCAGCCAATTTATTGTTAGT
Source organism: Fagus sylvatica (assembly GCA_907173295.1). Lineage (NCBI taxonomy): Eukaryota > Viridiplantae > Streptophyta > Magnoliopsida > Fagales > Fagaceae > Fagus > Fagus sylvatica. The sequence continues at coordinate 6,235,087 of OU015762.1, read as the reverse complement.
AGCTGAAGCTGATGCATCTGGGACATTATTTGTCTCACTAGTTCCATTAGCAAAGGCAGACATTAAGTCAGCAGCTGCTTTGGTTGGGGAAGCAAAAGGACTATCAGGGAGGTTATGCTCCAAACTGCACTCAATTATGAGACATGCAATCTTTTTAACACAATGTTGAAATTTTAAAAACCCCAAATTGGAAAACTTGTAGAAAATCTTAGTAGGTCTAAAATAGAATTTTGATACAAATTTAATGGAACAAAAAGGTGTTTTGCTAAATCTGGGTTGCCTTTACTATAGGCTTAGAAAAGTTCCATACCATTCTGGCAAATCACTTTGTTCATGAGAGGGACTCTGCTTCCCATTGCCATTACCATTGGCATTCTCACCATTTTCAGTCAATTCTTTGCCCGCAACAGTGATCATCGCTGTCTGCTGCTGATCAGTAGGAGAACTTGCACTTGAAGAAATATTATCTGCAATAAAACAAAATTCTTTAAAAAGTTAAAACTTGGTAAAAAGGTATTTCAAATTAAATCATAGGTATCAAGAACAGATTGGTGAAAGATATACCTTCTGGGACTTCAGTGCTGCTTTGGAATGGAGCAAGAACAATGTTTTGGCTAAAAGGATTGGGAGACTGAGTAGGTGAAGGAATAGGGCTGCCGGCAGAGAGAGCTCGGTGATGGTGTTGTTTCTTGATATCAAGAAGCTGCAAACCCATTAACCTTCTACTTTGAAGCTCAAGAGCTTGCTGCAAATCAGCTTGCTCCTCCAATTTCCTCCTCCATAGCATGTCTTGTGTATTGTAAAACATTCTTGTTCCTTCAATCAATTAGACAAACCCCATTAGATGAAAGAAAGGTAGCATTTTTAGGTACATCTATATGCATTATAAGAGATGAGTTTGCTTACCAAGCTGGAGATCAAATGGGTCTCTAGCATCAACTCCAGTAGGAGTGCCACAAGGTGAGAACTCTCCTCTCTCCACTTGCTGCTGTTGCTTCCTGCAAATAACAAATAGCATTACTGCATTAGCTTCTTAGCACATTCAGTACTTAACTATTTAAACTTTATGCAATGTGAACGAAGATAAATGAGAGTGAATGAGAGAGTGCCTGTACTTGTCCGGAACTTTTCCCTTCTCCTTGTAAGGCTTAACAAGCACACGAGCATCACAAACAAAATGAGGGTTCCCTTTGGCAAGAATGAGCTTCACAGTGTCCGGGTAAACAAAAGTAACAAACCCAAACATCCTCTTCTGCTGGTATGGAATCCTCACATCTTGCACTGGCCCATAAATGCTTTTCACCAACAAAATCAAAAACAATTTAGCAACAAAACCAATCCATTTTCACAAACCAAAAAAAAAAAAAACAAGCAAACAAAACCCAATTCAATGCTAAAGGTTGTGAAGACTAAGAACCTGAAATAATTTGACACATCTTCCTCTCTAAAAGTACTGTCAGCTGGGAAAGTCAAGTAGATCTGCCTTGAAGCTGGGTTCACTATTCCAGCCCCACCATTCATTGAAAACTCGTTTCTTTCAAGCCTGGATCGACCAAACTTGTGCAAATCCTCACCCATCATTAGAGCCGCAGCAGCTCTACATGTATAGACACAATAAAATATTTAAAAAGAACCCCCAAAATACCAAACCCAAGAATTTGCTTAGTACAGTAATAAAGTTGTACCTTTGAGTATCATTTTGCTGCTGCTGCTGCTGCTGATGCTGCAGGAGGATATTCATGCACTTGGGAGAGTAAGGAAAAGAAGTTGAGGCCATGAGCTGAGAGGCTGCAGCTAGCCTTTGTTGCTGAGCAGATTTGGATCTGAGAATTTCATGACACTGGTCCATCATATCAATCTTGCTTGGTGAACCAACCATTGCAGTACCATCCACAGTTTCTCCAAGCCCACCATGTAAGAACCTGCAGCTAGTTCCATTTTTGCAGTAGCCTCTAGCAAAGTAAAGACAAGGCTTCCATCCTAAGCCAGAATTTGGGTCCTCAGAACCCAAGCAAACATCACTGACTGAGCAGCTTCTGCGGTGTAAAGAGCCTCCCCAAGTACCATATGAAGGAAAAAGCATAGGGTCAGCACCAGAACCAGTTGGACTTGAAGATAAGTCTGATTGAGGGTAATATAAATCTGGGTTTTTGTGGCCTAAGGTGGGAGAGCCATCATTGAGGAAAGAAAGCTGGTCTTGGAGCTGAAACTCATCGATCACATCAGTGGCTCCACTTCCATAGAAGGGTATAGAAGTAGTAGAAGAGTTCATTGCAGTGGAAGAAGAAGAGGACCCAAGTGCTAAATTGTTGGGACTAATCAAATCCTCTGGGCTTTGGAGCTCAGACAAAGCAGCCCAAGAAGCTGAACTAGCTGAAGAAGGATTTGGGATTGTTAAAGATGGAGGAGGAATATTAATCCCACCAAGAAGCCTGCTTGAAGCTGAGGAATTCTGTCTAAGTGAGTTGTTTGAGAGAAAAGGGGATGGAGATGATGGAGTAGAAGGTGTGGACGGAGAGTTCGAAGTAATTAGTCCCAAGTCTTTCCGAGCTTTAAGAATCACTGAGTGGACAAGAGCTTCTGGACCAAATGCTAGCCTAATCATTTCTTTCTCACCATGGTCTTGAATGAGTAGTAGACCCATGATTTTGGATGCATTTTCAGGGTCTAAGTTTTGAATTCTTGAGAACACAATTCTTGTTGCTTCGTAACCATCCATGGGTGATGATAATAACAGGGGTTGGTACTAAAATTTCACACACACCAAACCAAACCAAACCAACCTTCTCAAGTTTTTGTTTTGTTTGTTCCTTTGGTTTCGTGAGAGAGTAAAGTGTTATCTTTCTCTCTCTTCAATACAAGTAAACTTTCTTTCTCAACCACACACAAACCCTACCTACCAACTTGTGATGAATAGTTGTAGTATCACAGTGCTTATCTTTCTCTTATTCCTGCAAAACCCAACAAAAAGAAAGGTAAAGAAAAAAGAAAGTTGAGTGTTAAAAGAGTATTCTCGTGTGCTTTGATTTAAAAAAAGACTATAAGGAAGAGGATGCTAAGAGTTACCTTTATTAAAAGGAAACAAAAAAGAGAGAGAAAAAAATATACATGGTGGTTGAATTTCTCTCTAAAGAAACTATACAAGTGCAAAAGTTTGCAGAAACATAAAAGGAGCAAGAAATAGCAACGTGTAGGTAAAACCCTTTTTACTTTACTTTCCTCCTTTTTTTAAATTCAAAGTTGAAAGCCAGCTCTTTGAAGCATGAAAATAAGGCTTACCCATGAAAGTAGGTCTTCCTCTTGGTTACTCTTTGTAACTATCTCTTATAATAACAGTCAGAGTTTCAAACTTTACTACAAAAGCCAAACCACCGCCTTCTTCCCAGGCTGGTTTGCAGAGTCTAGCAGCAGCAGGAGCAGAAGAACCATCAATTGCTTCTCACTGCCTGCTGCTCTTTTTTTTGGGTTCTGGGCAAGTGGGCAGTGAAGCTGAGAGCTAGCTAGCTCAGCTCTCTCTCTCTCTCTCTCAAGATTTTTTATCTCTCTAAACACTACCTCACTCTCTCTTTCTCTCTCCTTTGAAAGTATAAAACAAAGACTGGTAGGAGTGGGCAGTGAGTGAGAGGAGTGTTTGTGTGTTATGTTGTATTGTATTGTGGTTGTGTTTGTGTTGTGTTTGAGTCTTTGAGTCTTTGAGATGAGTTGGGTTTGGTGTTTTTGATTGGATCCAGATCTGTGCTTCAAATACTGCACGTTCACTTGGCCCTAACCTCTGACACTCTCTTATTAAAAATTTAAAAACTCTATGTATTGTATTTTTTTTTTCTCTTTCTTTTCCCAAGCAATTAGATTGTGATTAAGTCCACTTTCAATGATGTTTTGGTGTATCACACGCTCCAATGGAAGTCATGATGAGGTTGTAGGACCCATCTTTGAGAATCACAATGTTTTGTGATTGGAGGTGATGGCACGCGCTTGGTCTTTTGGCTGGATTGGTTCATCATGTCATGTGTTGTTGAGTAAGAGTCAATGCCTCCCCAATCAAATTCTCTCTCCCAAAAAAAAAAAATTCTATTTGCTTTCTTTCTTTCTTCCAAAAAAAAAAAAAAAGTTTCTTCATGTAATGAGCACATCATTTGGGATGGTTTTAGTGATGTCCCACACAAGCATATGCTCTTCCTCTCTTTGTTCCACATAGGTCTCTTTCTCATTCCCTCATAAAAAATAATTGTTATTATGATGAGGATTTATGATACTATAATGTCTAATTATGTAAGAGAGAGGGAAAAGGGTGGAAGATTTGTTCTTTTGATGGTAGAAAATTACAAAAGGTATGGGGATTTGTATAGGATAGAGAGGCATGGTTCTTGCATTTTTTTTGCTTTCTCAGTTGTCGTTTTTAAGATGCCCCCACAACAAATAAATGATGACTGAATCTATCTTTTTCTCTCTCTCTCTAAACACTCAACTCAATTCTCTCCCTTGTTATAATTTACAGCACAGAGCTCAATCACTTTTCTCCATCTTTTTTATGGTTTATTACTCAGTGAAGTGTACAAAAGAGAGAGAGAGAGGAATGAGTGGTTTCCTCTGGTGGTGAGTAACAAAAGTAGTTGGAACTTATAAAGTATGGCTTTCATGAGAGAGAGAAAGGAAACCATGGACATGGAGCCTCCACATGGTGTGTGACCGTGTGGGCACTCTATAGTCTTATGGTTATCTTTTTCTTTTTTTCTTTTTTTTTTTCTTTTTTTTTTTTTTTTTTTTCTATAATTAGGTAGTTAGAAATATTTTTGTTGGAGACACCAAGAAGTATAAGTTGAACTATAATATTTTTTTACTTATGATTTTACTCTTTAATAATTAATGTGATTGGTTCATCAATAAAAAAAATATATCAACGGTTGACTAGGTAGTAGTTGAACTATAAAATTCTTATCTAATGATTGTACTCTTCGATAACTTAGTTCATAATAAAAATAACATTAAAGATGAACTTATGTGAAATAGATGTTACTTTAATCATATCTTGACATCTTATAAAAAATATATTTATACATATTAGGTTCAAAATTTAAATAGTCAATTCATGTTTGTTCGATCAAGCTGCACAGACCTAACTTCAAATTATGTGATTTAAGTCAATTATGTGAAAGGGTTTTGTAACCCTGATTAAGTCCTATATAAGAACACATAAACCACAAATTTTAGAGAGTGGCTGGGCTTACCCCATACCTAGAGTGCCTCAAAGATTAAGAACCTTGATGAGCCATCAAGAAGAAAAAGAGAGATTTTTGTATGGTTTTGTACACCATCGGATCCTTTGATCAAGTAAAAAACTTTTGCATCAACCAAGTTCCAAATCCTTGTTAATGTTCTGAAGTTGTTGAACAAGCATACTTCAATAAGCATATTGTTGTAGAGTTAGTCAATGATCAGGATATTCATGCCCTTAAAGAGTTTCACGTGAAAGAGGAGTCCAATATGTGGGTTGGAGTATCATGGGGTCACGACTTGTAAATTGCTACTTTAGGATCAGTATATTCTTTGTAATGTAAACCTTCAAATCTTTCATAGTGAAATCTTCATGTTTCGTGTTATTTGTAGTGTAACCATTCAAAAACACCCATTGAGTTTTCCCTTCTTAAACATTTTGCATATATAATTGATGTTATTCCTCTATTATTTTACTTTGATATTGGTTATTTGTTTGTTGTTGCACACTTAGCTAAATTATTTCCACAAAACATAATTTGTTTTTTAACAAGGTAAATGTAATTAGTTAAAGTAATTTAATCCGAGTCTAAATAATTCTCAATACATATAAGCTACAAATAAGCATTTCTTTTTTTTTTTTAATGAAATAAGCTATGCTTATATATATATAATATGGAATGATATGAACCTGTCATATCATGAAGTTTAATGTTAAAATTTATGCAAACCTACGTCTTCTCATCCTTACAAGTATCATTAACACATTAATCAATACCACTTCTAATATATGAATCATAATTAGGAATACATTACTCAAGCATTTTTGGCAAGTGCAAATAAAAGCATTGACCAAAGCCATTTGTAGAGTATCTCTCTTTTGCAAGGTTTGCTTCTGCAGAGCGTGATGTTCACGTGCTTAATATGCGTGTAACAATGAATAAATTGTCCGTATGCGTTGGCTCTTATGTCTCAAAATATTATGCCTTTTAGGTTGTCGGATCATATATCAATTATCAAAACTGTTCTTCTCTCTCAATCATTATGAGGATTGAGGACTATAGCAAAATAAAACTAGGGTGGTGGCAATCAAAGCTTACTTGAAATTATTTAGTTATTTAGTGCAGAAATTATTTAAAGACTGTTCAGATGTCACACTTAATAAACTTATCCTCAATTCCTTGCTCTGATTATATATATAAGAATAATCAAAAAAAGTTTTATATAAGAATAAGTTTTCTTCCAAAAACCTCTAAATCCAAAGTGGATATATCATGAACAGCAAACAAAAGAAGAGAATTATATTAACCTTCATTTGAGTTTTGGGAAATTTAATTTCAAACTTATCTTATATTTTTAGAAAAAACACTTTATCCTTAAAATTTGTCATCCATCTAATAAATTCATTATAACAGAAAGACTACTACTAAAGTGTTATTACAGATTGTGACAAAATATTATTTTATCAAATTAAAATTTTATATAAAATGACATCAAATAATGGTGTTTGAATTGTTATCGGGAGATTGAGAGTAGTTGAGAGAGAAGAGAGATAAAGCGGAAGCAAGAACTAACGTGGTTTGGCCTGACAAAATATGTCTACAGTGGAATGTCTTGAGTTGAGAGAGAAGAGAGATAAAGCGGAAGCAAGAACTAACGTGGTTTGGCCTGACAAAATATGTCTACAGTGGAATGTCTTGAGTGGCTATATCTTTATTATATAGAATGATGCACTTCGATGAATCATATTTTAAAGTATATGGTGTTAGAATTGTTATAGGGAGATTGAGAGTAGTTGAGAGAGAAGAGAGATAAAGCGGAAGCAAGAACTAACGTGGTTTGACCTAAAAAATATATCCACAGTGGAATGTCTTGAATGGCTACATCTTTATTATATAGAATAATACACTTCAATGAATCATATTTTAAAATATACATAATAGCTGATTCTACAATAACTCCGTACTAATTAATTTTAAGATTATAGTACTTGCACTACAAATAAAATTAGAATTATTTTGTTTGTATATGTGCCTACAACTAATTTAGACCTCTTAGGTCATAATGTTTCTAACATATGGTCATTAACTAAATTAGATAGAAGATA
>OU015762.1:6200912-6227666 GCA_907173295.1 Fagus sylvatica | reverse complement strand
CCCATGGTAAGCATGATTCTTCTACCAAAAATATGGTTATTCTTTTTTGGGGGTGGTGGTTGGGATTTATTTGGATTTGATTAGTAATAAACTAGTTCCATGCTTTGAATTGAATGATGAAATTTATTGATATGACTGTTCTATATTGTTATTACTATTTTGCTGTGCTGGTTTTCCTTATTTGTTTATATCTTCCTTATATATTTTTTTTTCTCTTGCTATATTTTCAGGTCATAATACAAGGTTTAAGGGAGTCTGGTGTCTTCAGCTCCATTATTGCTTCTGCGCCAACAACTCTTTCAAAGGACAAATTTTTATCGTCCATTGTTAGTAGTAACTCAACTAGAGCTACTGCCTCGGAATCCCTTCCCTCAAGAAGGATCGGTAGAAGCAAAGAGCATCAAGCCACTGTTAGGAGGGTCTTGGAAATTGAATCTGCTGCTGCATCTTATGAAGCAGCTGTTCCACCATTGTCACCCCCAGGAATGGGTGATGCTCACCTTATCATAGCTGTGTGATACACCTCCTAGCTAGCGTGATTGCCTCTTCTTCTTCCTGTTCGGATGGTTTGTAATCTTGTTTATTCACTTATATAATGGAAGAATCAGAGAGAAAAGAAAGAGCAAGCAGGCTTGTTACTGGGGTTCCTATGTTTTTGGTTCCATTGGTTCTTCCCGATCACCATCCAAGCGTGCTAGTATGCATTTCGAGAGAGATTTTGTGCTCAAGCCCTCAGTTGACAACTTGGGGTAAAACTGGAAATCTGTGATGTCTATTCATGTCTATAGAAATTAGTGTTAAAAGTGTCTATATATATATTGATATTTTGAACAACAACTAAGCCTTAGTCTTAAAATTTTGGGGTCGGCTTGATATCTTGAACTCTATCCTAATTGATTTCTCATTGGATCCCACATTGGAGGGCTATGCAATGAGTCAAGAGGCCCTGCACCTGACTTACATGCTTCAATATGATCTACAGGTTTAGTTTCAGTGTTCTAGAAAAAAGATGGAAACATACAACAGAAGTCATTTGGGGCTCCCATATTTAGAATCTATCTCAAAATTGGGAAATAAAAAGGTATTTAAAAAAAAAAAGTCAGACAGTAAATCAATAATCGGTCAATGAATGGACTTTGTGGTGATTTGATGAGTCTGTGATGTTTATTTTTTGTTGATCAGAAAATATTTTTTGTTGACATGTTTCTAGTAGTATAAAACACCAAAAAAATATTTCCTGCTGAAATAAATGGATAACCATTGACATACATTTTTGTCCTAATAAACAAGTGAAGGGAATTCACTTTTCTTTTTTAATATTAATTTTTTGGGGGTATGGCATCTCATGTATTAGTAATTACTTACCAGAAAAAGTATTATGTTGTAGTAATTTATGAGATTTTCATCAAAATTTTAGTGTTTTCTTTTTATAAAAATATTCCTCCAATGACAATGCAAACAGTATATATTCTAAACCAAAGGGTACGTTGGAGTTTTCATGTGCCTATTTTAATAATTTTAAAGTGGAGTTTCACATTCCATTCCAAGGTCTCAATCTCCCTTCAATATCTCCTTTAAGTGGTGGAACTATGTGTTTCATGCCATTCGTTCTTCCAATCTCATGTCACCATTAAAAAGCATCAGAACTATAGAGCAAACTAAGAAACTGGCATATATGGATTCTCTTTATTAAGGCCTTTAATAAATTAAAGCAAACCTTTAAGTTGTCTTTGTTAAGAAGTTATCTTATTTTATTTTAAGGTATCTCATGTTGTGCATATAAGCTACTATACAAGCAAGTTAACCATTTTGTAACTAGAGTTTTGTGGTTCAATGACACTACTTGATTTTCTTAGGGAGGACAACTTGGGTTTAAATCTCCCCTTTACTTGTTGTAAGTAAAAAAAATAAAAAATGTTTTCGTGATTTAATATGGAAGTTTTGCACACAAAATTCTAAATATATAATAACAAAATGATTTTTTTTTTAAGGAAAATTTCAAATGTGTAATTTAGATAAGATGAACTAAGATGATATTATTATATTAACATTAACTTCTTCATGATAATATTGTTGGCAGCTGGTTGTAAGTTATATTATATCAATGTAACCTGAGAACCTGCCACTATATTAGATTTTGGCTTTTTCTTTGAATTCCAAGTGATTATGGTTTCAAAATATAAGAAAAAGTTTGGTAAAATGTAAGATATGTAATTTCACATTATTTGTGTTAATACCTCATCTTTACCACTGATTTTAAAAATAGAAAATAAATGTGATGACTGCAATTTCTTTGATTAGAAGTTACACATGCATTTAATGAGTTTTTAACCTATGACTTGATTCTCTACTTATAAATTATAAAAAAAGGAGGTCTCAGTTGAGTTAGAGCCCAGTGACAAAGTTTGTAATTGATGGTAAAAAAAGAAAGAAAGTGAACATAGAATTATGTACAATAAATGTAGCAAGCTGTGCTCTTAATTTTAAAGTATTGATAGACAACGTGATAAGGACTAGAATTCAATTCCCCATATTGTTTCCAAAAAATGTATTTTATATGCATATCTCCAATCTAATTGAGACTTAGTTTAACTTTAGATTCTTATTCTACAAGGTGGGGGAAGATGAGAAAAAGCTAGCTAGCTGTGAAACATTAGCAGGGAAAGTAAGCCTCCACAGTGAAAATTCCTTCACCCATTTGCATGCATATATACACTCTAAAGTGGCAAGTAGAAACTCAGTTGTGTGTGGAAATTCATCTTTGACAAGGTTTAGTATTATTGCTTTTGCTTTAAAATGGCGCAGGAGAAAGAGCAGCATAATTTAGTGCATCAAGATGCAAGTGACAAGCACCAACCACATTCAGGTCTTGCCCATCCCTCTCTCCCTCTCTCCCTCTCTCACTCACTCACACACACACATGGTCAAGCACATACAGTACTAAGTTGCATATTTTATGTTTTTGGAAAAATGATTTCTTGCACTGCTTTGGACTAAGTTGAATTATGCCCCAAAAAACAGGAAATAAAGATACAAAAAAGAAAGGGAAGAAGAAGCAAAACAATATTCACGACGATGGCCATGAGAAAACTTTTAGTGAAAAATGGTAAGCTTATTATTTATTAAAATTATCACTCTAATTCACCATCATCATCATCAATTCATCATCATAATTATGTCAATTTATAACATCCACCAAGAATGTTGCTCTTTCTTTTTTACATCCTTCATCAACACAAAAAATAAGATCTTTCAGTAATACAATTATTTATTTCTCAGTATATTATGTTACACTTTACTATTACTTGATATATTTTTTTCTCATCTTTTGTCCACTTTGCAGCCTCTATTATTTACGCTGTGGCTGTTTCGGTAAAGGTCTGGCCTATAATGTAAAATAAGAAATCGCATGATGGTTGCTGATTACTTCAGGGTTGAACAAACTTGCAGTTCACAATTCATGCATGAACCAAATCAAGTATATATGCTAGTAGTATTTTATTGTGTAAGAGTATCCACTTTGCATGAGTGGATCTATAATTTAGTAAGTAATTTTGTGAGACATTTATCTGTTTCTCTGGCTCTCAAAATTCTGTTATTGAGCATCAAGGTTGTAATCCTTCAGAAAATAACATGATGTAACCCATTTCATATCGAAGTAAGGCTAGTGTTGTATTTATCTTTTGCTAGAAATTGTTGCAGTTGATATCTCTAGCCATATTGGGTCCTTTTCAGAGAATTGGATTTTCAGTGGGAAAAAATAATTTTACTAAAAAAAGGCTTACAAATTGACATTATAATTAATAAATATGATTAGTGCTACATTACCGTATAATAAATAAAGTCTTAATTATTATTTGTTTTGTGTTAAAAGTTGACACATCGGATTTGTAAGACTAATGTAGTATCCCCAAACATCACTTTTTTTTATTTTTTCAATACATTGTTTTGAGCAAATGGGTATTTTTTAAAAGAACGGACACATTATAACCATACGGTATGAAAATTTTAAAATGACGTGAACGTATTGAAAGATTATAAATTTATCACAACAATGATGCTTTTTATCAAACCAGTAAAGACATAGGCCATTCAATATGGATTTAACCACCATATTCATGCTTTCACTCAAACTAATATTGAAAGAAAAGGATTCAACTTTCAAGTCCTGGTCATGAGGGGTCTGGCTTATATGGTAAGTAGTGGGGTAAAAACAAAATCCCAAGTGCCTCATTTTTTTTATTTTTTCCTATCCACCTAAATGATCAAAGAACCCTTAATCCCACAAATCCCAAAATCAATCTTAGACCTTTCAGCTTTGTAAGAAAAGTGTCTCCTCAATTATCCTTTTTTCTTTTTTTTCTTTACGGAAAGTCATGATTAATATGTATGACTCATCCAAAAAGTGGTTCACATAATGTGAGGAACTAGAAATTACAGTATGTGGATCCTATAATCGTGTGGAATCCGAATGTTATGAAAGAGAGAATATATATATATATATATATGATGCATGAGATACATTTTTTGTATGTATATAGTAATTGCAACTCAACGTTACTACAACAGTGGTTTTCCTTTTCGTTATAATTTTTATTTTTTTGGATAAAAGAATTTTCACCCATTTGAGGCCTATAGGCTTGCATTTTTTAGCAATAAGGATCAAATTTAACATACCATTACTAAATGTGGAAGTACCACCCCGAAATGAAAAGAAGGAAATAGAAAGATGCAGAAGAGCGAGTATGTAAAACAACATCAAACATAAAGGTTTAGGGCCATACCTTACTATGGGAGACAATGCTATTAGTATTAGATTCCTTACTAATTTTCAAAGAAAAATTCATGTATGTGTGCGCCTACACATATGGCCATATGGGTATCCTTTGGGTCCAGGCAAGCCCAACATGCACAATCCTTATATATGGGTCCATGCATGAAACCCAATTAAGGTTAGGGGGCCTCCCTTTGTAGGATACACATATGGGTGTCCTTTGGGCCCAGGCAAGTCCAATTAACATGCCCGAGCAATGCCAACAATAGAGATGACAATTGAACGGGCTGGGTTGGATCATGGTTGCGGTGCAGGTCGGGAGCAAGACGGTTTAGAGGTATTTTACCATCCTTAATAACGCGTGGTTCAACATAAATGAAATAAAGATGAGAGAGAAAGGTAACAGACTGTCAAGAAAGAGATATAAGAGTTTTGAGAAATGAAAATAAAATATGTATAAAAATAAAAATAAATAGGATGTGCAATCATCATGAGCGGATATCATAGGTTTAAATGCTATCGTAACTATAATAAAAAAAAAAATAGATGTGTAAAAAAAAGATTAAATTATATATAAATAATTTAAATTGTATTAAATAAAAATATATATACATATTTGGAGCCTGATGAGGTGAGCAAAACCCATTCCCCCTTGGCCCTTTCCATTTTCGTGTTACCTCTAATGGAAACAGACTTAAAAACTTGGAATGCATGCTATCGGAGAAGTTTTATCTATGATATAGATTAGTGGAGATTGATTTAACATACAACAGCCACACCAAAACATATATAGCTTTATAGCCAGATTAGCTCTAATCTGCTCATGTCTATGACATTTGGTTGGAAAGAAACGCTAGGTAATCAAATTATAGCTATTTAAAGATGAGTAATTTCTGTTAATCCATGTAATTGCAAATGATGTCATGATAGAAATGAGTAATGAGTAATGACCTTATGTAAGGAAATTGTCAAGGCTACAATGCAGATCAGGAGGCCCACTTCTGTTTGGCAAATTCCAGAACCAATCCTTTTCCATTCAGCTTAGTTGTTCTGGGAGTTTTCTTTGCTGAAGAAATTTTGTGGAATCAAGTTTGTCCTAAGTTTGTGTGAATTTATTGTTTGTAGCTTTGATGCCAATTAGGCGTAAAAAAAAAAAATTACATATTTACAAAAAGAAATGTTTTAAATACCCAAGAAAAATTGCAATTTAAAGGGCAGGATTTATGATTTTATTCATTTATTTTAAGTATATGTCATGACATGTGAAATCATCTAAAAAGGTTCTCATGATCTCTTCATTTTTTGTGTGATTCTTATCTATATAAAAATAGAATTATTCTTCTAATGATGAAAGAGAATTTTAGTCATATTAGTTTTTATTCTAAAAAAGATTCTCATTACTTTTCTTATTGTTGCATTTTGCATTATCAATCTCTCTTCTAATATATTTTGAGTAGTGGATGCCTTTCTCGATTGGCTTTTTGGCTAACACCAAGGGTAATGGAATTTCATGTTTCATGCTGCAAAATTAGAGTGTAATTAACATCTCAGTTGAATCTCATTGAATTTTCACTTTAATATATTATGTTATATATATTTGTGGTACACATAAAGTTTCTGTATATCCGTTGTTTTAATTGATATTGGTCTTCTCAAAAAAAAAAAAAATTGGGAAATTTCCTACCGACATATTAAGCAAGTTAATCACTTAAGCTTTTGTTTTTTGTTGAGAAAAGTTAATCACTTAAGCAGTTAAGCTGATTCCATAAGGTGGAATTATTAATTAATGATGGTTGCCTTTATAAAAGTCTTGAGCACTAATAAAGCTACGAATAACAATGCAGTCAATTTTGTCGTGCTCCATTTTGTATCTTTATGTCATTATTCCATGCAACTTTATGCCTTTATCCTTTATACTTTTGAAACCGCGTAGTGAAGACAGCCAGACCCAATAATTGAAAAGCAAGAAATAAATATTATAGAAAACAGTCTTCACTCTTAACTCACAAACAAAGTAATCGGAGAGATCAGAGAGGTTGCTAACTCAATTTTCTGTGGAGTGTCTCTTTGTCTTTGATTACTTAATTTCCCATATATATTTCCTTCTTTCTCACGAGCGAATCATGTCGGTAATTGGAGAGGCTGCTCTTTCTGCTTTGTTTGAGGTGCTGTTTGACAAGTTAACCTCCTCTGATTTGTTGAACATCTTTAAGGAAGAGCGAGTTGATGCCGACTTCCAGAAGTGGAAGAGAATGTTGCTGAAAATCCATGCAGTTTTGGATGACGCAGAAGAGAAGCAGGTGACAAGCAGGTTGGTGGAGATGTGGTTGGATAAGCTGCGAGACTTGGCTTATGACGTGGAGGACATCTTGGATGAGTTTGCTACTGAAGCTTTGCAACGTGAGTTGAACCCAGAACCCAGCACAAGTAAGGTACGGAAGTTCATCGATGCATTGTTGTTGGGTTCGACACCAGACGTTTATTATGTTCGATGTCGATATGCGGTCCAAGATGGAAGAAATCGATACAAGGTTGCAAGAAATTGTGAAAGATAAGAATGATCTGCAATTGACAGAAAATACTGGGGGAAGGACTAGAACAACAATATCAAGGGTGCCCACAACTTCTCTGGTGAATGAAGGTTGTACTTATGGCAGGGATGAAGATAAAAAGGCTATTGTCAAGATGTTGCTGAGTGGTGAATCGAGTCATGCTCAACTCTCTGTGATTCCCATACTTGGTATGGGGGGCTTGGGTAAGACAACTCTTGCCCAATTAGTTTACAACGATCATGATGTGAGCCGTTATTTTGAGCCGTTATTTTGAAAGCATGGGTTTGTGTTTCATGGGTTTGTGTTTCTGAAGATTTTGATACTGTAAGGGTGACAAAAGAAATTCTAGAAGTTATCACTGATAAGACCTGCAATGATAAAAATTTAAATTTACTTCAAGGCAAATTGAAGGAGGCAATTAGCAGGCAAGAAGTTTCTCCTCATTTTGGATGATGTTTGGAATGAAAACATCGATGACTGGAGTAACCTACGCAAGCCTTTTGAATTTGGTGCTCTAGGAAGTAAGTATTATTGTCACAACTCGGAATGATGGTGTTTCATCAACAATGGGAACTACTCCAGCTTACAAGTTGAACGAGTTGTCAAAGGATGCTTGTTTGCATGTATTTACCCAACATGCATTGGGGGCGACAGATTTTACCGCGCATCCAGAACTTGAAGAAATTGGTAGAAAAATTTTAGATAGGTGTAAGGGCTCACCTTTGGCAGCAAAAGTACTTGGAGGCCTTTTACGCACTAAACACATGAATCGTGATGAGTGGAAACATGTGTTAAATAGCAAGATTTGGGATATTCCAGAAGAGAAAAGCAGTATCTTTCCAATTCTTAAATTAAGCTACCAATATCTCCCTTCACATCTAAAGAGGTGCTTTGCCTATTGCTCACTATTCCCAAAGGATTATGAATTTAAGGAGAAAGAGCTAGTCTTGTTATGGATGGCAGAAGGTTTAGTTCAAGAAACAAAAAGAAACGAGTCAATGGAAGATCTTGGTGGTGAGTATTTTCGTGATCTACTTGGGAGATCACTTTTTCAACAATCAAGCAGGTACTGCAAACCACGCTTTGTCATGCATGATCTCATAAATGATCTAGCTCGATGGGCAGCAGGAGGCTTGTGCTATATATTGGAAGATACAATGGGTGGTAATATGCAATCCAAGATATCTACAAAGGTACGACATTTCTCTTACATTAGATGTGAATATGATGACATCAAAAAGTTTGAAGACTTCCCCAAAGATATGCATCTACGGACCTTCTTGCAGCTGCTACCAATAAACAAGGGTAGCCACTTAACAAATCATGCTCTCAGTTGTTTACTGCCAAAATTAAGATACTTAAGGGTATTATCTTTAGGTGGATATGAAATTGTTCAGCTACCAGATTCAATTGGTAATCTGAAACATCTAAGGTATTTCAACCTTTCTAATACTAAGATTAGAAGTTTACCAGAATCATTAAGTTCTTTATACAAACTGCAGACATTGATATTGAAAGGTTGTAGTTCTCTGCAATCCTTGCCAATGTCCAATTGTACATGTCTGGAAGACGCAACTATTGATGAATGTAATTCTTTGACGTTCATTTCAAGAGGCCAACTACCTTCAACTTTGAAAAGGCTAAAGATAAGCAAATGTAACAATTTACAATTGGTGGTAGACGAGGGAGAGGCTTCTTCTTCTTTTTTATTGATGAATGAGAAGAATCTTAATACATCTCTTCTTGAGCGGTTGAAGATTAAGGGTTGTCCATCTCTAAAATGCATATCATTAAGAGACGACCTACCTGCCACGCTTAAAATCCTTTTGATTGAGAGATGCTCAGAGCTGACATCCTTATCATCAAGCGGCCAGTTACCTACAGCACTCAAACAACTTGATGTAAGTAGGTGTCCAGAGCTGGAGTCAGTAGCAGACAAGTTACACAATAATGTGTCTCTTGAACATATTGATATCAGGAGTTCTGAAAAGCTTAAATCCTTATCATCAAGAGACGACCTGCCTGCCACTCTTAAAATCCTTCGCATTTTTAGATGCTCAGAGCTGACATCCTTATCATCAAGCGGCCAGTTACCTACAGCACTCAAACACCTTTATGTAAGTAGTTGTCCAAAGCTGGAGTCAGTAGCAGACAAGTTACACAATAATGTGTCCCTTGAACATATTGATATCAGGAGTTGTGAAAAGCTTAAATCCTTATCATCAAGCGGCCAGTTACCTACAGCACTCAAACACCTTCATTTATGGAGTTGTCCAAAGCTGGAGTCAGTAGCAGACAAGTTACACAATAATGTATCTCTTGAAAGTCTTGACATCAATGAATGTAAAAAGCTTAAATCCTTACCGGAGGGCCTACACAAACTCTGCCACCTCAATCAGATCAGGATAGTGCGGTGTTCTAGTCTTGTTTCCTTCCCGGATGGAGGGTTGCTCCCCACCAGCCTGAGAGAGCTTTGGATCGAATGATTGTGAGAAACTCGAGGCCTTGCCCAACCGCATGCACAACCTCACCTCTCTTCATCATTTAAGTATAAGGGGTTGTGGAAGCATCATATCCTTTCCGGAAGAGGGTTACCCCACCAACCTAACATCACTTGCGTTGGAAGGGGTGAATATCTGTAAGCAAGTATTTGAGTGGGGATTGCACAGACTCACGTCTCTTACATCTCTCTCATTATTGGTGGATTTCCGGATTGGCAGTCGTTTCCTTCTGAGGAGGAAGATGGGAAGATGATGATGACGTTGCCTACCTCTCTCATCATGTTGGAAATTAGATGTTTTCCAAATATAGTATTCCTATCCTCCAAGGGCTTTCAGAACCTCTCTGCTCTTCAGGAACTGTGGATCATAAAATGCCCTAAACTCGAATTCCTCCCAGAGAAGGGCCTGCCTCCCTCGCTTCTGCAACTTCATATTGAGGGGTGTCCTCTGCTGAAACAACACTGCAAGAAAGGCAAAGGGCGAGAGTGGTTAAAGATCGCCAACATCCCTCAAGTTCAGATTGATGGCAGGTCCGTCTTTGAGGTGGAGGAGGAGGAGCAATAATTTAGAACAGAATTCAGGTTTCCAACACCAAGAACCCTCTCTTCTTCTACGTCAATCTCGCTAAGGTATATATATATAATTTCTCTTTGAATCTTCAGCATTTATTTGATTCTCTTAGCCGAATGAAATGATTAGAATGGATCTGTTGTGTTTTAATTGAATGGTTTCTTCATTATTTGTTTGGTTGCTCAGAAAAATGAAGGAAACGAAAAAGAAAGGAAACAAATTTACAATTCTTTAGCAAATGATGACTTTTCATTTTAGATTTTTCATTTAGAATTCGTACATATTTATGATTTTTAAAAATTTGAACTTTAGTCCTAGCTAATTCTTGCAGTGTTGCAATTTTTTAATTACATTGAAGCTTCTGTTTTTTTTTTTTTTCCCCAATGAATGTGTTGGATTTAATTTTTGGTAAGTGCTGCTTCAGATTGTGCATTTATATTGTTCATCAAAGTGGGTTATACAGCGTGTCTTGATTAAATGCACGTAATGTGAAGAAATTTCACGTGAGATGAGAGCTTGAAAGAGTTGAAAAAACCTGCTTGAAATTCTGCTTGCCCAGATAAGCTTGTATCATTGTAGGTCCCGGATCGGTGTGGGTTCTTTGTATTCATTTGATGATTGCAGAGTTATATATCTATCAAAACTCCTTTTGTGTCTGGAACATATGATCAGATGCACAGTGTGTATGAACAGATCTATGTATCATGAATAAAAATTTTCGTTATCAAAAAAAAGGATGGATGAAATGCTTTATTGTATCATGGAATTTGATGATTACAGGTATGCTTGGAACTGATGAGTGGTATGATGTCTATTTATGCAATCATAAGATTATGCCTTGCACATATGATCGAAGCATTGTAACCTGTGCACTAAATGGACAGATATTTCACTTATTCCAAAGCAGTCATGGTATGAAATGAAATATCATATTTTCATTAAAATCTGTACCACCCTTATATTAGAATGTAATAAATGATCTTGACCATTCCATAACTTTTGCTGATCTTGACCATTTCATAAGATTGCAAGAGCACTTAAGTTTAAATAAGAGCTCACTATTAGATATGAATATATTAAATCAAATTCCATTATTAATTGGCTCTCTATTTGGGTGGAGAGATGATGCTCTACGGATGCTGATATTTTTTCTTCTATTATTGTTGTTATTGCAGCTACTCTTAGGGCTATTTGGAAAATGCAGGAATATTTCCAAGCTTGAAGGGAAGGCTGTCAATGCTTCTCAAGCTCTTGACTACTACAAGCACATGGTCATGATCTGTCAAGAAGCAATGGCTGGGAATCATTCTCTAAGAAGATGTAAAGCTCTGGTGTGCGATTGTACATGTTTTGTTGATTGTCGAGAGTTGCAAGTGCTAATCTTGGTGGAAGTTGGTACCAAAAGAGAGAGTTGCTGGTGAGATGTAGGCTTTCTATGCAAAGATTGTAGTAGGCTGTTATGGTTGGATGCCTTAGAAGAAATCTGTATCCCTTTGTCAGACAATTCGAGCCTTATCCGTTGTACTTAAGAAAGGCATGTTGGCTGCACTTGTACTTACCAGTAGCTCTGAGGTTTGCAGCCTTTGTTGTGGAAAACAGACAAGATGGGAGATACAAGCTATTAAGCAAGACACTGCTAGCTGTGTTGCATCAGCGATCTTCTAAGCTCTGGTTTTGTCAAGACCCTAGGCCAATTCTCACCAATGCTTGTCAGCAAACGGCAAAGCAATTCAATTCATCGAGCAAGTCTGGTAATTACAAATACTTTTGTTGTCTTCATTTCATGTTAGTATATATATGCTACTGCTCCGCTTCTTCTGTTGTTTATTTTTTGGTCTTGGGTGAATAGTATAGTGCCTCCACTTCCTTGCTAACTGATTTGATCTTGATTTTCTCCACAGGCATCTGCAATTGCTTCAAGAGGCTTTTGGAAGCAAAAACTCCATAACGTCATCACACTTTCTCTTTTTCATTAGCCTATTTGTAAGGATATATCTCGCAACATAAGTTATAATATTGAAAACAACACTCAAGAACCTGATAACAATAACATGCATGATTGCTGAATATGCAGTGTTTTTCAAAACAAACTCTAATTATAGGACAGATATGAGATTTAGATGGAAATGGGAAACTTTGGCTTTATATTTCTACTGAGTTTGATCTGGATTTATGTTGATTTTAGTATGGTGAGATGATTCACCTGATTGTGTTTCAGTGGAAACAACCTTCCCTACTACTCTATGATCTTTAGAAGTAGATTGCGCAGATTCACGTCTCTTACATCTCTCTACATTGATGGTGGATTTCCAGATTGGCAGTCGTTTCCTTCTGAGGAGGAAGATGAGAAGATGATGATGAGTTGCCTACCTCTCTCACCATCCTGTATATCTTTGATTTTTGAAATATGGTATTCCTATCCTCCAAGGGTTTTCAAAACCTCTCTGATCTTGAACAACTGGATATCAGAGATTTCCCTAAACTTGAATTCCTCCCAAAGAAGGGCCTGCCTCCCTTGCTTCTGGATCTTTATATTTATAATTGTCCTCTGCTGAAACAACACTGCAAGAAAGGCAAAGGGCGAGAGTGGTTCAAGATCGCCAACATCCCTTGCGTTAAGATTGATGACAGGTCCGTATATGAGGTGGAGGAGGAGCAATAATAGTGTAAAACAGAGAGGAAAAAGTAGACAAGTATACATATTTACTCCTTCTTGCAGGTACAACATTTACAAATTGGTACATCCCTCCCTCTGTATATTTATACAATATGATTTTTAAATCATCTGAACCCTAATCCTAGCTAATTCTTGTAGTGTTGCAGTAGGGGCAAGCTTCTGAAATCTGAGCTCCTAAAAATTCTTCTCAAATTCCAAAATTTGGAGGTACAGTTTGCAATTTTTTGAATTAAATTGAATTTTTTTTTTTTCCAATGAATGTGTTTTTATTTTTGTTGAGTGCTGCTTTAGATTGTGCATTTATATTGTTCATCAAAGTGGGTTTTGTGAGCAAATAGGTTTAAGATATTGTTTATCGAAGTGAGTTTTGTGGGCAAGTAATGTATATGGTTTGGGATTCATATTCAAGGTAATGGGTGTGAGAAATTAGCTCTAGTTTAGAGGCAATGAAATTTTCAAGCAATTTATATGTATTTTTTTTCTTGTTTTTGGTTGAAGATTTTTTTATCCTTAAGAGGAATTGCTTTTGTATATTTCATTGGGGACTATTTAGAATGTACCCTGGTGAGATAAAATTTCATCTTTTGTGTGTTTCACGTCTGTGGTGGAGTTTAGCAATTAAGAGCCATATGAAGCCTTACTCTGTGGTTAGTTGGCTTGGGGACAGAACTAGTTCATTGGCTAATGAAAATTACTTCAAAGGAAAAGCAAAATTGTAGATTTGTCAGTTCAATTACCAAGTTTGTTCACATTCACTCAATATGTGTTGGTTTAGTCCTAATGTTAGCTCAAGTAGCTTCATGTCAAATTATCGAAGTAGTCATTTTTGTTTGGAAAATCTTGACTGGAGCAATTCCTGTAAAGGAAATATTGCAAAAAAAATCATATTGACTTAGGGACTTCATGCCCTCTTTGCAAAGAAGGAAGTGCGAGTCTTGATCATTTATTCATTATTTGCAATCTAGCTAGGGCTGTCTGGTTTGGCTCAAATTTAACCTTGAGATCAGATCTGTTTAATGCTTTGCTCCATCATGGATTGGACTCTAAGCGGGTTACTGAAATAAAGAACAACAACGATAGTTGGACTAACCTCTTTTACACTTTTGCAACTACAGGCTGTGGGCGATTTGAAATTTTTAAAAACAAGCTGCTACCAAAGGTAGTGAGATCAATGCTGTGTCAATGCTTGATTATAGTAAGGAAATGGAACAGCTTCGTCGGGATGATTACTCGTTAAAGAAGGACCAAGTTGTCAACCTGAGGGAAGTACTTCAGATGTGACAAGTTAGAGGCAACCAGGGATGGCAACTCCTAGTTATGCTGGATGTGATGGGGTGTTAGAGATTAAGGTAGAAAGGTTCATGCTTCTTTTACAAAGACAAAATGTGTATTGTTGTTACTGCTGGATGCTTTAGCTGGGACGAAAATTTCAAATGCACTGCCTTCCTCCTTTTGAGACATGCTCTGTGGATCTTGAAGCATATGGGAATTCAAAGTGTTTTGCGCTCTCAACCAGCAAAGAGCTTGAGAAACTTGTTGAAAACAGACAAATTCAGGACTGAGTGAGTGCAGGTATTAATGGTGACCTTCAAGCTCTAGTAACCTGCATGAGAGGTGTTGGCTTCAGAAGGACTGATCCCATAATTCTTTGTCAAGTCAGGCACCATGCAAAGATGGCATCAAACTGTTATATGAACATCTTTTGGTCCTCTGCTGATAGGTAGGGGCTCTGTTTTAGTCCTGTCTACTTTGTATTTTGTTAAAGAATCATTTAGACATCATTACACATTGTGCTTGAAATCACAGCTTTAAGATCTACCACTATGGTGAGAACAGTAATTTACTATATTTTTAGACCATCATCGTTATTTTTTTTTGTTTCCTTCAAAGTTTTTCTTGTAGTGTGAGCACAGAAATTTCAGCCTTTCCTTTTGTAGTTTTATCTAACTCGGTTTCATTTCAAATTTTCAGCTACTTTTTGATTGACGGTTGGTTTCAAAATGGGCTAATTACCCAGCACTACATTGATTTATTGGATTCTTGCGAAGATGGTCACAATAGCTAAATTCGGGGATCAGGTAATAAATTTTTTTGTCAAAGCATCTTATAATTATTAACTATGAAGGTTAACTGGAATACAAAAGTTGATCAATAGGGAAGACAGACTGATTGAATTTCGCTCCATGGGATAAAGGGTTTATTTTTTATTATGTTTTTTCCCTCTTAAGCCTCACATCCATTTTCAGCAATTTCACAATAGACCTATGAAAGAAAGGCAATAAGGAGAAGGGAGGTTGGTTCAGTAATTCACAAATATTCCTCTCAGTTTGCAAATGCCCTCCACATAAAGCTGATTCATGTTCAGGTTATTTACTAGTCCCATCTGTTCATACTTATTGAGTGTTAGTTATAATCCTTCTTTACTTGATGAATTTTCAGATACAGATTAAACCCTTCCACTACACTACCCGAGGCATCAATTTTTAATTGTTCCATTCAGTAAACCTATATTAACAGGAGGGACTTGTCTGTAGTTATTGAATGAAATAAAACAGCCTATTAGTAAGCAAACATCCCCCAACACAAGGTATCATATTGAAGAAAAACTAAAACACTCAGGAACCTGAATTTATATCTTGATGAATTTACAGATCTAGTTGTCCAAAACACTAATTATACTTGTTAGGATAGATATGAGTTTTAGATAGAAATGAGAAACTTTGGTTTCATATTGCTACTTGTTTGATCTGGATTTCAGTAAATTTTACTACAGCGAGATGATTCAGCTGATTGTGTTTCAGGGAATGCTTAGGGCATACCTTCTTTGCCGACTATTTAATTTTTCTTTTCCATTTTGTTTTTCCATGTTCCTCCCCAGCACCCATTGTATGGTCTGCTTGATGTTGGGGCACAATCTCCAGTGGACTCAAAGATTGAGGAAAGCTAGCAAATTGATCTAGAAAGGCAATAACTAATCAGACTTATCATCTCTGTTCATGTAAATAACAATGTCAGAAACATCAAGAAGTTAGAGATAATTACTAGGAATATCTGATTAGTTCTAACATATAACACAAATAAAAATTTCAGAAACATCAAAGTTTTATCGCTTTAGTGTATGCTCTAGTACCTTCATTTCTATTTATGTCAGATTGCAGTATAATACAAAAAACCAGATCATAGTTGTCACTGAATTTTTCATTGAACACTATCAGGCAAGTTTTTCATTGGTCATACCACCTAAAGGAGGCCAACTGGTTATTATATATGTGTTGATTCATTGAGAAAATGGAAGCTGCAAAGCATTTCAATTCATTTTACAAGTCAGGTAATAACAAATATTTTCCCTATTTTCTTTTTTCATGTTTAAGTATATATACGTAATATGTATAGTGCCTCCACAGCTCCACTTCCTCGCTAAATAAGTTGATCTTGAATTTCTCCACGGGCATCTGCAATTTCTATCAGAGGCATTTGGAAGCAAGAATGCCATAATACCACAATGCTGTCTCTTTATCTTTTGTGAATTCCCTCCCCCTTAGTTGTAAGGATCATAAACTCCATTGTAATAGATTTGAGAGAAATATTCAAAGCACCTAGGAAACTTTACCAACATGCAATCTCTCTTCCTTTAGCATATATGTTAATGAGAAGACTTGGTAGTTTGCTTAACACTGAATCACGGTAATGATGGAACTTAAGGTCTTTGAAATCTTGGCTCAAACCTCTAGTCTCTCTTTTTTTTTTTCTTTTTTTTTTGGGGGGGTGGGGGGTAGGTGTATCTACTTTCTATATTTTTTCTGCTTGTGTGGAAAGTTATGCTCTTGAAGTTTGCAAGATTTCAAGGTGTGGTTGTCTTCCATCAATTTGAGCTGTAAGTAGTCCTTAATTATAAACTTGAAGCTCTTTGATTGAACATAAATGTAAAAGAAACTAATTACCAGGGCCGAGCTCAATAGGGTATTGATCACTATGCCTAGAAAATGGTCTTGCTTAGGTGAAACACATACCAGGATGGTTGCAGCTCTTATCCTTCTATAAGCAGATCTAACATTATTTTTTGTCTGATCTCGTGCCAATTGAATTTGGATATTTTTAATTTTACTATTTAGGAATATTCACCGATCAGAATAGGCAGTTTCAGAAGCAGGTTATATATTCTTTGACACAGTGACTGACATTGATTCTCTACTGGACCTTCTCCATTAGCATGCCTTGCACAAATGACCCCTAAAATTAGGAACACAAGGAGAGCCGAGTTTAATTTATCCAGAACTTTTTAAATTCTATTTAGTCAGCTGTCACGGAACTTCTTCATTTGCATATTTAGTAATGGAACTCTGTTTTGCTTACCATATCAAAATGTTCCAGCTATAACCAAAATATGTTGAGCATCAGGATTTATTTGAGGTTAAATAGTGATGTGAGCTATTTGATGCCTTCAGTCATAGGTACTTGGCTAAAAAGAGTAGGGACTAATTAGCCACTGTACTTGACGTTTGGTTTCGAAATGGGCTAATTACCCAGCATTACATTGATTTATTGGATTTTTGCAAAGATGGTCACAATAGCTGAATTCAGGGATCAGGTAATAAAAACTTTTGTCATAGCATCTTATAATTATTAACTATGAAGGTTAACTGGAATACAAAAGTTGATCAATAGGGAAGACACACTGATTGAATTTTGCTCCATGGGATAAAGGGTTTAATTTTGATTATGTTTTTTTCCCTCTTAAACCTCACATCCACACAACATTTGTAGTATAATTTATTAAAAAAATAAAAAGGAGGTGCTAGTTGAGTTAGAGCTCATCGATAACATTTGTAGTAATAGATGGTTAAAAAAGAAAGAAAGTGAACATAGAATTGTGTACATAAATGTAACGAGCTCTGGTCTTAATTTTAAAGTATAGATAGACAACGTGATAAGGGCTAGAAATTGGAGTTCAATTCATCATATTGTTTCCTAAGGAGATATTTTATATGCATAACTTTAATCTAATGGAGATTTAGTTTAACTTTAGATTCTTATTCTACATGGTGGGGGAAGATGCGAAAAAGCTAGCTAGCTGTGAAACATTAGCAGGGAAAGTAAGCCTCCACAGTGAAAATTCCTTCACCCATTTGCATGCATATATACACTCCAAAGTGGCAAGAAGAAACTCAGTTGTGTGTGGAAATTCATCTTTGACAAGGTTTTGTATTTCTTTTCCTTTAAAATGGCGAAGGAGAAAGAGCAGCATAATTTAGTGCATCAAGATGCAAGTGACAACTGACAAGCACCAACCACATTCAGGTCTTGCCCATCCCTCTCTCTCTCTCTCACTCACTCACACACACACACACACATGTTCATGCAAATACGTACAGTACTAAGTTGAATAGTTTATGTTTTTGGATAAATAATTTCTTGCACTGCTTTGGACTAAGTTGAATTATGCCCCAAAAAACAGGAAGTAAATATACAAAAAAGAAAGGGAATAAGAAGCAAAACAATATTCACGACGATGGCCATGAGAAAACTTTTCGTGAAAAATGGTAAGCTTATTATTTATTAAAATTATCACTCTAATTCACCACCATCATCATCATCAATTCATCATCATAATTATGTCAATTTATAACATCCACCAAGAATGTTGCTCTTTCTTTTTTACATCCTTCATCAACACAAAAAATAAGATCTTTCAGTAATACAATTATTTATTTCTCAGTATATTATGTTACACTTTACTATTACTTCATATATTTTTTTCTCATCTTTTGTCCACTTTGCAGCCTCTATTATTTACGCTGTGGCTGTTTCGGTAAAGGTCCGGCCTATAATGTAAAATAAGAAATCGCATGATGGCTGCTGATTACTTCAGGGTTGAACAAACTTGCAGTTCACAATTCATGCATGAACCATATCAAGTATATATGCTAGTAGTATTTTATTGTGTAAGAGTATCCACTTTGCATGAGTGGATCTATAATTTAGTAAGTAATTTTGTGGGACATTTGTCTGTTTTTGTGGCTCTCAAAATTCTGTTATTGAGCATCAAGGTTGTAATCCTTCAGAAAATAACATGATGTAACACAAACATGTATTTTCAGTGTCATTCTATAATACCCACACTCTTTTTGTGGGTATGGTACCTACTTAATTGGTACTATCAAATGTGATATAAGTACCATTATATGTGATGTTGGTACTATCCAATGTGATATTGTTACCATCTGATTTTTTATATATATTAATTTAAATAATAAATAAAAATGGTAGGTACCATCATATGTGAGGTAGGTACCATAATGTGTAATATTGGTACCATTAATGTGAGATTTTATCTATTAGAGGTACGGTACCCATATGGGTACTGTAGAATTACCCGTATTTTCATATCGAAGTAAGGCTAGTGTTGTATTTTACTTTTTGCTAGAAATTGTTGCAGTTGATATCTCTAGCCAATTAGCCATATTGGGTCCTTTTCAGAGAATTGGATTTTCGGTGGGAAAAAATAATTTTAGTAAAAAAAAGCTTACAAATTGACATTATAATTAATAAATATGATTAGTGCTACATTACCATATAATAAATAAATTCTTAATTATTATTGTTTTGTGTTTAAAAGTTGACACATCGGTTTGTAAGACTAGTGTACTATCCCCAAACATCACTTTTTTTTATTTTTTCAATACATTGTTTTGAGCAAATGGGTATTTTTAAAAAGAACGGGCACATTATAACCATATGGTGTGAAAGTTATAAAATGAGGTGAACATATTGAAAGAATATGAATTTATCACAACAATGATGTTTTTTTATCAAACCAGTAAAGACATAGGCCATTCAATATGGATTTAACCACCATATTCATGCTTTCACTCAAACTACTGTTGAAAGAAAAGGATTCAACTTTCAAGTCCTCATGAGGGGTCTGGCTTATATGGTAAGTAGTGGGGTAAAAACAAAATCCCAAGTGCCTCATTTTTTTTAATTTTTTTTTCCTGTCCACCTAAATGATGAAAGTACCCTTAATCCCACAAATCCCAAAATCAATCTTAGACCTTTCAGCTTTGTAAGAAAAGTGACTCCTCAATTATCCTTTCTTTCTTTTTTCTTCTTTTATATGGAAAGTCATGATTAATATGTATGACTCATCCAAAAAGTGGTCAACATAATGTGAGGAACTGAAAATTATAGTGTGTGGATTCTATAATCGTGTGAAATCCAAATGTTATGAAAGAGAATATATATATATATATATCTCTGATGCATGAGATACATTTATTATATGTATATAGTAATTGCAACTCAACGTTACTGCAACAGTAGTTTCCCTTTTGGTTATGATTTATTTATTTATTTTTGGATAAAAGAATTTTCACCCATTTGAGGCCTAGGCATTTTTTTTTTATTTTTAGCAATAAGGATCAAATTTAACAAAACATTACTAAATGTAGAAGTACCACCCCGACTAAATGAAAAGAAGGAAATAGAAAGATGCAGAAGAGCGAGTATGTAAAACAACATCAAACATAAAGGTTTAGGGTCATACCTTACTATGGGAGACAATGCTATTAGTTTTAGATTCCTTACTTGCAAAGAAAAATACATGTATGTGTGCGCCTACACATATGGCTATCCTTTGGGTCCAGGCAAGCCCAACATGCCCAATCCTCATATATGGGTCCATGAATGAAACCCAATTAAGGATAGGGGGCCTCCCTTTGTAGGCTACACATATGGGTGTCCTTTGGGCCCAGACAAGCCCAATTTATAACATGCCTGAGCTTAAATCCTGGTATTGTGAAAAGCTTAAATCCTTACCGGAGGGTCTACGCAAACTCTGCCACCTCATTGAGCTCACGATATGGGGGTGTTCTAGTCTTGTTTCCTTCCCGGATGGAGGGTTGCTCCCCACCAGCCTGAGACAGCTTTCGATCACATGTTGTGAGAAACTCGAGGCCTTGCCTAACCGCATGCACAACCTCACCTCTCTTCATGATTTACGTATATGGGATTGTGGAAGCATCATATCCTTTCCGGAAGAGGGTTACCCCACCTACCTAACATCACTTGAGTTGTTAGGGGTGAATATCTGTAAGCAAGTATTTGAGTGGGGATTGCACAGACTCACGTCTCTTACACATCTCTGCATTAATGGTGGATTTTCGGATTGGCAGTCGTTTCCTTCTAAGGAGGAAGATGAGAAGATGATGATGACGTTGCCTGCCTCTCTCACTAGGCTTACTATCTGGAAGCTTCCAAATATAGTATTCCTATCCTCCAAGGGCTTTCAAAACCTCTCTGCTCTTGAAGAAATGCGGATCTGGAGTTGCCCTAAACTCGAATTCCTCCCAGAGAAGGGCCTGCCTCCCTCGCTTCTGCAACTTCATATTGAGGGGTGTCCTCTGCTGAAACAACACTGCAAGAAAGGCAAAGGGCGAGAGTGGTTAAAGAATAAAGATCGCCAACATCCCTCAAGTACTGATTGATAACAGGTTCGTATATGAGGCGGAGGAGGAGCAATAATTTAGAACAGAATTCAGGTTTCCAACACCAAGAACCCTCTCTTCTTCTACGCCAATCTCGCTAAGGTATATATATATAATTTCTCTTTGAATCTTCAGCATTTATTTGATTCTCTTAGCCGAATGAAATGATTAGAATGGATCTGTTGTGTTTTAATTGAATGGTTTCTTCATTATTTGTTTGGTTGCTCAGAAAAATGAAGGAAACGAAAAAGAAAGGAAACAAATTTACAATTCTTTAGCAAATGATGACTTTTCATTTTAGGAATTCGTACATATTTATACATTGAAGCTTCTGTATATATATATTTTTTCCCCAATGAATGTGTTGGATTTAATTTTTGGTAAGTGCTGCTTCAAATTGTGCATTTATATTGTTCATCAAAGTGGGTTATACAGCGTGTCTTGATTAAATGCACGTACCTGTTGGATGAAATGCTTGAAAGAGATATTGTATCATGGAATTTGATGATTGCATGTTATATATCATGTCTTGGAACATGATGATCAGTGCGTACGAACAGAACAGTGGGATGGCTTTCTAATATTATGCCTAAGTGGGATGTCATTTCAATCAAAGATTATTCCTTGCACATATGATCGAAGCATTGTAACCTGTGCACTAAATGGACAGATATTTCACTTATTCCAAAGCAGTCATGGTATGAAATGAAATATCATATTTTCATTAAAATCTGTACCACCCTTATATTAGAATGTAATAAATGATCTTGATTAGCAAAAAAGAAAAAGAAAAAGAAAAAAGAATGTAATAAATGATCTTGACCATTCCATAACTTTTGCTGATCTTGACCATTTCATAAGATTGCAAGAGCACTTAAGTTTAAATAAGAGCTCACTATTTGATATGAATATATTAAATCAAATTCCATTATTAATTGGCTCTCTATTTGGGTGGAGAGATGATGCTCTACGGATGCTGATATTTTTTCTTCTATTATTGTTGTTATTGCAGCTACTCTTAGGGCTATTTGGAAAATGCAGGAATATGTCCAAGCTTGAAGGGAAGGCTGTCAATGCTTCTCAAGCTCTTAACTACTGCAAGCACATGGTCATGATCTGTCAAGAAGCAATGGCTGGGAATCATTCTCTAAGAAGATGTAAAGCTCCTGTGTGCAATTGGACATGTTTTGTTGATTGTCGAGAGTGGCAACTGGCAAGTGCTAATTTTGGTGGAAATTGGTATCAAAAAAGAGAGTCTCTGGTGAGGTGCAGGCTTTATATGCAAAGATTGTAGTAGGCTGTTATGGTTGGATGCCTTAGAAGAAATCTGTATCCCTTTGTCACGTGATGCCTTATCCTTTGTACTTAAGAAAGGCATGTTGGCTGCACTTGTACTTACCAGTAGCTCTGAGGTTTGCAGCCTTTGTTGTGGAAAACAAACACCAAGCTGGGAGATACAAGCTGTTAAGGAAGACACTGCTAGCTGTGTTGCGTCCGCGATTTTCTAAGCTCTAGTTTCGTCAAGTCCCTAGGCCAATTCTCACCAATGCTCGTCAGCTTGTGAGGTCTGCAACTTACTCTTTGATGCACATAGCCTAGTCTACTTTTTTATGCAACTTTTATGTTAAAAATTGTATGTACTAATGACATTTTGTTATTATATTTTTCTGTTTTTTGGCTGTGTTTATAAAGAAAAAAAAGAAGAAGAAAAAAAACAAAAGAGAGCCCTATCAAGCTTACCAGTTTACAGAATATGGTTATGGATGCAGTTCACTTGCAACCAGTTTGACTAATGGATTGAAAATTGTTCTTTGAAACTTTAATTTCAGCCATCATATAATCTTGACTTAAAGAATCATTTGTACAGCATTATGCATTGTGCTGGAAATCATAGCTTTAAGATCTACCATTATAGTGATTACTGTAATATACTATCTAGTACGACCGTCATCATTTTTTTTTTCTCTTTCATAATTTTTCTTGATAGTGAAAGCACAGAAATTTTATCTTTGATTTGTAGTTTTATCCAACTCAATTTCATATCAAATTTTTAGCTGCTTTACGATTGACATTTGGATGTAAAGTGGGGTAGTTACCTAGCATTACATTGATTTTATTGGATTCTTGCGGAGATGGTCAGATTAGCTAAATTTTTGGATCAAGTAATAAAATTTTTTGTCATGGTTTCTTAATCTTGTTAACTATGAAAGTCAACTGAAATAAAAGAGTTGATCAGTAAGGAAGACACATGAATTGAATTAAGCTATTTGGGATACTTGGCTTTAATTGATTGTGGTTTCACTCTCAAAGCTCTCATGTTCACTTTCAAGCATTTCACAATGGACCTATAAAGGAAGGGCCACTATACTAGTTTGCACATGCCCTCTATGAAAAGTTAGTTTCCTGTTCAGTATTTTATTATCGATGTTTATAATACTTCTTTCCCAATATGCCACCAGAGCCATCAATTTTAACTTATAATGGCTCCATTCAGTAAATATATTATGAGGAGGGACTTTGTTGCAGATATTGAATGAAACAAAGCAGCCTATTTGTAAGGAATTCCCCAACAAAAGGTATAATATTGAAAGTAAAAATATACCACCTCAGTGGAAACAACCTTCCATACTATTGATTTTTAAAAGTAAAAATTCATTGTTGATGCTAGATCTGGCAAGCATAAGGAAGAATGATTAAACCCTCCCAATATATGAGTATACCACCTCAGTGTCCCTTTCTTTGATCTGGCAAGATTTTCATTGGTTATTCAACCTAAATGAGGCCAACCAGTTGTTATTGATGTCCTGAACCATTGAGAACATAGAACCGGCAAAAGAAATTCAACTCATTTTGCACCTATGGTAATTACAAATATTTTTCTTGTCTTCATTTCATGTTTAGTATATATATGCCACTCCTCTGCTTGTTCTGTTGTTTCCTTTTTGGTCTTGGGTGAATTTATTGAATAAAATTTCATTAGTAATTGGCTCTCTGTTTGGGTGGAGAGATGCATCACAGATGCTCATATTTTTTCTTCTGTTTTTCTTGTTATTGCAGCCACTCTTTGGGGTATTTGGAAATGCAGAAATGTGGCCAGGTTTGAAGGGAGGGTTGTCAATGCTTCTCAAGCTCTTAACTACTGCAGACACATGGTCAAGATCTGTCAAGACGCAATGGATGAGAATCATTCTCTAAGAAGCTGTAAACCTACTGTGTGCAATAAAATACACTTTGTTGCTTGTCTGGTGTGGCAAGTGTTGATCTTAGGGGAAGTTGATATCAAAAGAAGGAGTTGCCAGTGAGGGGCATTCTTTGTCACACAATTTGTGAAGCCTTATCCTATGTACTTATGAAAGGCGTGGTGGCTGCACTTGTACGTTTGAAAGCTGAGGTGCAAGCTCTTATAACACCAAGCTCCGAGCTACGAGCTATAAAGATATCGCTGTCTGTATTTCCAATTTTCTAATCTCTGGTTTCATCAAGCCCTTGGAAAATTCTCACTATTGCTCTGTGCTTGCCAATTCTGTAGCTTCGTCTTTTTTATGTTACTTTTATGTTAAACATCATATGTATTAATGACATTTTGTTTTGCTGCTTTTTGGCTTGGTATCCACAAAAAAAAAAAAAGAAAAAAAAAAAAAAAAAAAAAAAAAAAAAAGGGGCCCTATACCAGTTTACAAAATATGGTTAGAGATGTGGTTGAGTTTTAATCAGTTTGACCAATGTGTGGAAAATTGTTCTTTGAGACTTTATATTCAGCCATCAAATTATCTTTGTTTAAAGAATCATTTTGACAGCATTACACATAGTGATTGAAAGTTTGAAACTGTAGTCTACCACGGTGGTGAGAACTGTAATTTTCTATCTAGTAAGACCATCGTCATTATTTTTTTCTTTCAAAATTTACTTGATGGTGAGATGCAGAAATTTAAGCCTTTGATTTGTAGTTTTATCTAACTCAATTTCATTTCAAATTTTCAGCTACTTTATGATTGACATTGAATGTAAAGTGGGCTATTTTACCCAGTATTACATTGATTTATTGGAATCTTTTGGAGATGGTCACATTGGCTAAATTCGGGGATTAGGTCATAATGACTTTTTATGTATAGTTTCTTATCATTGATAACTATTAAGGTCTACTGGTATTCAAAAAAAGTTGCTCAATTAGGAAGAAACACTGATTGCATTATGCTCTTTGGTAGAAATGCCTCTATTGATAGGTTTGAGTGTTATGGAGAAGGTTGCTTAGATAGGTTTCACATGGGTGGATGTTAGCAGTTGGTTTCAATTCCAAGCCTTTAAATGCTTTTCTCTAAAAAAAAAAAAAAAAAAAGGTTAGAAACGCAAAGAGGTTTATTTGAATAATGAGAAATTCAACTTCACCACTTGCAAACTGGTAGTGAAAGTAAACTTAGGAAAACAAGAACATAAAAACTGAGCAAGGAATATAAGAATGTTCACAAGCTAAAATTGTTTACTGGTTGTGCTAATTCCACATGCAATCTATGAAGAACAAGGATAACTCTGTCTTTATGTAGGGGATTATCATGCCATGAGTTTACAGTTGGAAATATCAAGCCAGTTTGGACAATGCCATTAAACATGTAACTTTCCCATCACAACAGCATCTAAATTCCTTGACTCTGTTTCATCATTTTTGATAAGTAGTAGTACCAAAGAACAGATCAACATTAAATTCAAATCATTAAAGTAAATCATAAACGATAGGTGAATACAGTACACCACAGTTGAGCAATCAAATTCAACATGTCATTTATAACATGAGTGGTTTTAAGGTTATTACAAATTTTATATCATTAGGTTTACAAAACCACGTGTCAACTTTTAAACACAAGATTAAAAAGAAAAATATTTAATATGTAGTTGATGTGACATCAATCACGATCATTGTCATGTATAGTTTCTAAGCATTTTGTAGTATAATTAGTAGTATTTTTTTTTTTTTTTTCCTTATAACATCTACTATAATTTGACCTCTCTTTCAACAAAGTCAGAAGTATCAAAATCATTAGTCTCTCAATTGCAATTTATACACCTCATTATTGGAGTATTGCTATAGTGGAAACAAATTTCCAATAGGAATTGGGTACCTTATTAATATGTATCATCTTAAAAAAATTAAAACAAATTCTTTGGATGAAATGCCTATGCACATAGGTAAATTGGCTAGTCC
>OU015762.1:6117786-6200812 GCA_907173295.1 Fagus sylvatica | reverse complement strand
ATATTTAACATTGAGTAAAAGGATTATATTTATTTTTTTATTTGGCAATTAGCAGTTTGGTAACAACTTGGCTGTAATTTAATTTGAATTAATGTTTATTAATGTTTAATTTTAGAACTAAATATTTAGTGGTTTGGTAATACTTTTATTTCTTCTAAGATTGGAGATTAAATTTTAAGATATAACTAAAAAATTACAAAGGTTAAATTTGTATGGTGTAAAAAAAAAATGTTAATGACTGTTCTTTCAGTTTTGGGTGAATCTTTTTGCTAACTATTTTTGGGTAAATCTATTTGACATTGACTGACATTGCTACATTACTGATTTAACATAGATATGTGCGTACACTTGACACAATTGGTTTCAGCCATTCGGCCCATTACAACCAGCCCATATTTGTAACTCGACCCATGAAAACTGATAAAACTCCTTTTCTTTTGCTGTGCAAATCAATAATTGGATTGGACCCACCAGTTTTGAATATTGAACTGGGATCCACCAGTTTAGCCGTGCAAATCAATAATTGGATTGGACCCACATGAGATGAAAATAGTTCTTTAATCTAAAGTCTCTTTTATTTATTTATGTTATTATAAACAGTTCTTTAATTTAAAGTCTAAACCATGTTTAGTGATAGTCTCTTCATTTGGTTAACCAACTGACATTATGTAATTGCTTAGCAAAAAATTGACTTTACTTTATTATGTGTTCTCTCTAAGAAAATGTATATACCATAAAATTGACAGTTCATATTAAACTAGATGGAGGGAAGATAATGGGTCATGTCATTGTGTCTGCAAATTTAGTTGAACTGGCCCAAGTATGTCTTGGGTCCAGAATTAATTGGTAGCTAGGGAATCTTGGCTACACTTTGGTCTAATGTTTTAGATGGGCTGGATTTTAACATCCTGACTAGCCTGTATGGATGGTGGGTGCACCCAAAATGCTTTTTTTTTTTGGGAGTTATACGAGAGTAGAGATTGAATTGGGCTAACAACAAGGATTGGGGAGTCCAAGATTAGGGGTGACAAAAAAAAAAATCAAAATCCATTAGCCCATCAAAACCCACTCACTAATTATCCAACCAAACCACTTATTTAATAAATAGACAAATGAGTGCTAGCCCAATTAGACCAAATTAAGTTAAGTTTAATTGGGCTTTAATTGGGTTGCTTATTGGATATTTAACAAATTTACCCAAACCCTAATCATTTGAGGGTGTTTTTGTCATTTTCATGGGCATTTTTATCATTTTAGAAGTTGTAAGATATTTTGACCATTTACATACATAAAATAACTGGGTAAATAGTGGGTTCCAGTTAGCTCAATTGGTAAAGTCTCTTGTCGTCGAGTAAGGGACTTGGGTTCAAATCCTGCCTACACCAAAAACCAATTGGTGTCTTGACTTGATGGTAAGAACAACCATCATGAGCGGACGCCATAGGTTTAAATGAAGGAAAAAAAAATTCTACTATTTTATTAAAAAAAATAACTGGGTAAATAGGTGGGTTGGGTTGGGTATGGGCAATACATACTTTGTTAAATGGGCCTAAATGGGCAATTGAGTTTTTAAGAATCCAACCATTTATTACCCACTTAAACCCACCCATTTGACATCCTTATCTAAGGTACAAGAGAAATTATTTTGTATATTGGTTGTATAGTTGTATTATACATTCTTCTTATATAAATATGGATCCTGTACAAGTGTATTACACTTCCTTCTAATATAAATGTGGAAGATTACATGTAAGGAACCTACATGTGAGATCCACCTTTAGTTAAGAGAAATAGTTGGATATACTAAATAACTTCACGAGGGTAGATATACATAAACATTAATTTTTTCTTTTAAAAAAAAAAAAAAAACGGATTGATAATCGGCGTTTCATGACCCCACCACCAACATAATGGGTGTTACATGGGACTGGAAGACCAGCGCTACCTCCGCGCCGTGTTCCTCCGCGCCGTGGTCGGACACGGACATACATATTTGACTACATAATATGATGTGTCATATCCATGGGTGTGTACGGTGCTAACACAACAACATTATAAATCACCTCATAATTCAAATGAACTCTAGGAAGTTTTGAGGATTGAGAAGTTTGGACTGAAAAGGCATGTTGCATCATTTAAGAGTTAAGCTCACCAAACTTATTATGAAATTCATGAAATAATCAATGGGATCACAGTATCACCAAATAGACATTTGATGTTTATTCATGTAAGCAAAGCTTCACTCAAGCTCATCGCTATATGATGTAATACTTTTTTGGGTACGACCTAGGGCCTTTTGCAAAGTCAAATCTAGGTTGAAAGGATTAGAAGCCGAAACTCTATGTTTTGATAGAAGGAGATGCGGGGAGAGAAGAGAGAAGATGACTAGAATGTACTAAATTTAGTATATTTCAACACCTTTTCCTTTTCCTTTTCTCTTATCTCCGTTCCAAACATGTCTTTAGAGAATGAAAGAATTGAATGGAGCCCCGAGATTGCATGTCACTAGAAAGTTTTTGTTTGCCATAAAAATTGAGAACATCTATTTCACCGTTTGTATTTTATATCTTAAATTCAACAATGTAAAAAGTGATACGTTATTTAAATTTTTAAATAACATGATATTAAATATGTATTTAGATTATAAAACTAATAATTTGGATTAGGACTTAGTTTTTATCTTTTTCACAATAATTGTTTTTGGATCAAATGGCAATCTTAAGTTGCTCCACGTGAGGGTAGGGATAGGATTTGTACTAAATTTTTGATCCATAAAATTTGAATTAAAGTTAAATAGATAACAACTGGATGTAATATTAAAAATGCAAAAGAAAGCTATGTATAGAAGGCATGCAACGGAACCAAAAGATTGTTTGGACTTTGGACCATACTTTAATGCTCCTAGACCTGAGCTGTGCTGCTCCTATCATACTTCTCTTCTTTTCAATCCGTAATAAGGAACCAAAAACTAGCAGAAAATGTCATATAAATCCAGTTTGTAAAAAAACTATTCCACAAATTGTTTTTTATTGCACAAAGAATGGATGACTACCAGAAAATATATGCTATTAAGACATTGTAGAAAAAGTCTTCCTTTGACATCTTGTGCATAGTCACTTCCCAGGAATAAGACTGGCCACCTCATTCATCTTATAAAAGAAATAGTTAATAGTAACGTGTCAGCTACCCTACATGATTCCTGAGCCTCTTGCTCATTCAACAATGTGTATAAAAAGTATAAAACCATCCTCCAAAGTCCAAATATTCTTTCCATTGAAGCAGAATGATCTTGGGAAAGTCTAAAGGATGAAATCATGTCACCAATGCATCAGTTTGTAGCATGCCAACCTTTATAATAATATAGGGCTTATGTTCATTCATAAAGACTTCTCCACATAGTCCTTCCACTGAACCATACTGACCTATATTGTTCCACAAGAAACTAGTACAAATATAGCCTAAATGTGCAATTGAACTAAGGAAAGTTCCATTCTATGCAACTGAGGATTGCATGTCATGAAAGTGTTTGAAGTTGACAAAACATCTCTAAGGAGTTTATAGTTCTGATTGATAAGTTCCAAGGGGGAAAGGAATGGCCAAAAGGGGATGTGAACAGAGGTAGGTTAGAAAGTTTTTGAGCAGCCTGAGTTGTTACTACATAAAAATTTGAAATACAAAAAAAAAAAAAAAATGGCTAATTCCTCAAACCTAAGGCTAGTGATACAAAAGATAAAGACAATATAATAATTATAGATGATATAGGAGGAAACTAGCTCCATAATACCAATAATACATCATGGCAGAGAGTAAGAATGACATTGCCCTGCCACACTCTGCACATAATTTAGAAAATAATATATTGACAAATTAATAAAAAAATCCAAAAATACAGATAAAAAATAAACAACACCAAACATAATAGATAACACAAATCAAAGTCTTTACCAAGCAATAAAACTCAATAATTATTACGAATTTATATAAGGGTGTTTATAATACTCCCACTGTCCTATTTAGTTTGTCCTGCTTAGATAATATGGGTACTGATATTTTAAATAAAGTAAAGGATAAGTTGAAAAAGTTATCAAAATTATATTCATTGACTTTTCAAAGAGGAATAAATTTTGGGATATCCCAAAATGGAATAAAGGACCAAAAAAATGTGATGGAATGAGTATATAAAATATGTAAGGGTGTTTTAGAAAATATAATTAGGGAGGGGCAGGCAAAACCTTACCCCACCCCATAGGTCAAAGCAAATATTTCACCGTGTCCCCGCCCCATTCCCTTTTCGGGGTGGGGAAACCGGCATGGGATGGGTCAGGGTGAAATTGCTATCCCTACCTGTTATAATTATTAATGCTTGATGATGACTCATTTTGCTTTAACTACAAGCCAAAGAGAAGAAATGCCATATAAAGTATAAACATGCTAAGGCAGCTTGCAAGGGCGGTAAGTTGTAACTATGATGATAATGTATCCAATATCCTCTCCAAAGGTTGGCAGCATAATATGGCAGCAACAATTTACTATTCTATGAATTTCAGTCAAGAAACTCAGTTCATTTTTTTTTTCAAAGACTACAAGGAAATTTTATTGACAACATTGATATGCAAATTCATCAAGACCGAGAGGCTTTTTATTTACATACTGGGTATGATACAAAGTATTCAGAGATACTAAAACTAAAAGCTTCATCCTCTAGTATATAACTTTGTAGAGTTAACCTTGTATTATGGCAATGGACATATACATATGGACTTAATATTAATCTTTATGAGCACTACATCGGACTAATAAATACTTTCTGCCATAAAGATGTTACATCAAAAGCTAGTATACGGATATGAACTCATGCAAATTGTTACAACAGGGGGATCAAAAGACACATGAAACTTACAAATAATCTCTGTGTTGTTACTTATTTGGCTTGTGATGCAGATGACACTAATGTTTCCATTGTGTCCATAGTTTGTCCTTCAGCATTCACCATCTCATTTGAGCTCGTTCCACAATCTATAATGGCAGGTTGACAGTTTTCTTCCCATGATAGCATCATTTTCCCACTTCCATCACCAAAACCAGCCTGCGATGATGACCCAGCATTCGGATGGAAGCATGGTAAATTGGTCTGACATTGTAGGTCAATTGCTCCAGCAGCAGACTGCACCACACAGTCACCTTCTTTCAACATAGTAGTACCATTGCACTGCTTTTGGAAGGGGTAAAAGCCCAATTCATTATCAATCTTTCCTCTAAGGTCTAGCAAAAGACTTCTCAATCTCAAAACCTCAGCTTCAAGAATTGCTTGCCCTTGTAATTTTTTAACCAATTGCTGGTTCAATAGCCGCAATTTCTTGACTTCCTCTTCAAGATAAGCTGTGTGAGCCTTCTTTTTCTCCCTATACTTCCGAACCGCTTCTCTGTTTCCTGAAGGTCTTCTCGCTTTTGAACTAGTGTTCTCTTTATTGTTTGGTTGGTCATCTTCTTGAGATGCAAGAACCTGGGTGTGAGTGTGATAACATGTATGTGTATGAGCCGCTTCAGGGCCAGGCGGGTTGCAAGTGTGAGTGTGGGTGCATGTTCGGGTGTTTTTCAAGATATCATCAAGAAATGAATCAACAGATGTTGCGCCCTGAAAATTAATAGACGAATCAGGATTCGATAATTGAACATTATCGGAAAGCTCAACCTCCCCATCATCCATGATTTCTATCATTTCTTTAAATGAAAATTATCTGCAGTCAAAACAACTCCATATCTGCAACATCCAATTTTCAATTTTTAGAAAAGATAAGCACTACTACTCCAATAAAGTAATAATCTTTATGCAAAGTCAATCTACTTTATGTAGAATTGAATCAAAACCGCAAAAATTTCACTCAAAAGTAGGAAGCCATGACTATAGATCACACAATTCAAGAATATATGCAAAGAAGCACAACCCCTCAGAACAAATTGGTTTCCCAAAGCATCAAATGTCATAATCAACAAGAATTCTTACTAAACCCACTTAATTTTCTTGACCAATAAGCAGGAACAAACCCTAAGCTGAATTCTAAGTTGAGGACATAAGTTATGAAAAGCAGCTTTTTTGAGCAATTTAAAGAATGCCCAGATGGAGATTCTTCATGAAAAGATGGAATCAAAG
Organism: Fagus sylvatica; assembly: GCA_907173295.1. NCBI lineage: Eukaryota > Viridiplantae > Streptophyta > Magnoliopsida > Fagales > Fagaceae > Fagus > Fagus sylvatica. The sequence goes on along the minus strand of OU015762.1, from coordinate 6,194,661 downwards.
AACAGACAAGATTTTTGGTGTTGAAAATCATTCAATTGCTAGAGAGAATCTAAAGCTTCAAAAGCTGCAAGCAAGTGGGGGCAACACGATAGAACATTTAAAAGCAGAACTTTTAGTGAAGAATCTAAGGAAAAGCTAAAACATGGGGTTTTGATGAGATTGTGGAAGCTGAAAATTCTGCAATAATTTGTTAAGTTGCATCGAGATTTGATTACCTGATTTACGGCTAGATTCTCTGACCATGATAGTTTCAGTTTATCTGCCAGCTACCCTTTGAAGTAATATGCATCTCTCAAGTCTTTTTTATATGTTTTCGTCTGTTACTACCAGGTCCAAAAGATATATAAAATGTCAACCTGGTGTACTTAACGTGTCTGACTAACCGTTTAGTTGCCTCTTCTGTCCGAACATTGAACTACTAGTTGAGAAAAAAAAAAAAAAAAAAAAATTGGATGGAGATTCTTCTAATAATACATTTCATAAGAGTATCAGATATTCAATGAGATTAAAAGCATACGTGAATAGTTATTTGAATTATCAGTTGGAGGAAAATTCTTTCCAAACAAATTTGGAGGTAAAATATTTTTAAAATTATCCAGTAAAGAAAGAAAGTGAAATCTAATTTAATATATATATATTAGTTATGATTAGCTCAAAGGTATTACTACATTATGCATAAAATCACGATTCATATCGATTCTACAATCCTAAAATTATAAATGATTTGGATCACACTAGGATTATGATCTAAATCATATATCGGTATGATCATCCTAATCCTAAACTTTGACATGTATATAACAAATAGTTTGGAAATTTGAGATCAACTTTTGAAAAAACAAGCTTTTGTAAGACCTTTTGTAACAAATTTATAATTTCTCTAAGATAAATTCCTAATTTTGATTGACATATTACATATTAGAATTTTCTATTAACTCTAATTTTTATCATCTATTGAATTAATCACCAAGTTGAGAAATTCTATTCTCTCTTCGTTTGGCATATAAAAAACACATAAAAGAAATGAAGGCAATACAATTTAATGATTAATTAATTTTTATTTAATTGAATTCATGCTTTAAAAATTAAAACTCAATACTGTTATTATAATGTTTTGTAGTTTAAAACTTATCTTTATATAATGATAATACTTTTATCTATTAAAAATCTATTTGATTGTAGATTATCATTCTTATTTCATATTAATGAACATTTTAAGTTTTAATATCTATGTTGATGATTCTTGAAAGGTGTCATTCCTCAATTTATATTGCTGTTGGAAGACCAAGCCGCTCATGTGTTATGGACTTATGGTACGTACCTAACATTTTTTGGACCCGAATTGGTCACTGAAAACTGAAAAGTGTCACGAAAAAGGGGCCCAAAACTGGTGCACTGTTAGTGTTATGTTCCATAATATTATTGGATTCTTTCTATCATATAAACATGTAAAGGGTGCGTATGTTAACTAAGTGGCAAAATGTGCTTTTTTGCAAAAGTATGGAATGAAAATGGACGGTTAATGATCAAGTGGCAAAACGTATTTTTATGAATAAATTGTGGTGTCATTCCATGATTTTTTCTATTACCAAATGCAGTAGAAAGCTTTTTGGGTTTGAAAATGTGCTTTTTAGATTGGCAATGGATTGTCAAACGGGCACAAATTCTGTTGCAAAATGTCTTTTTAGTTTTTACCTAATATAAGTTCAGTTTCATATACATTGTTGCTTCTTCTCCCTCTCTATTTACTAGTCGCAGACCCGCGCAATGCGCAGAACAATTTGATATGATTTTTTATGGAGTATAATGAATTAGAAAACACATAACAAACAACAATCCATTTAATACAAAACCAATTTGGAACAAACAAATATAAAAATTATTAAAATGGTAAACTTTAGCATTTATCGATTTTCTTGATGCTTTTAATTCCTCATATGGGACTCCATTTAACAAATTAAAATTCCTTCCTAATAAATCATAACTTACATCCTTATTCTCCCTTGGATCTCATAAACCCACTTGAAATTGAAATTATTATCCCTTGGATCTCATAAAAACACAAACATTTTACCATTTTAGATGTCTAATTGAGAATTTCAATGGACCGGTCAACTTTAGCAAATGATCTAATAGACCCAAGAAATACCTTACACAACATGTTTGTGTTTGTGCACCAAAACATCCACAAAAGTTGTTAAAGCCTCACAATAATCTTCTTGCCAAGAGATATTGAGTACCATGATAAAATACAAAGTCAATAAATTAATGAATCCCATTTCAAATACATATGCACTAACAACTGTAAAAACCAAATAACAAATGGCACAACCAAGCTAAAAAAAGAAAAGAAAAAGTCATAAGATATTTGAAAAGATTAATTTATAACCATTTCAAGGAAAAATTAGCGTACAACCATGAAAATCAAAAAATAGGAAAGAAAAAAAATAAAATAATGTTAATTAAAAGTAATAAACAGTCTTCACCAAAGAACTATTCTTGGCAATGAATGTTAATATTGGAAAGGGCATATTAGTGAGCTTGGTTTTTCTCCTCGCATGGCGCCTATTGTTGTATATGGTGCAATCTTCTACCACTTTTTTTGGATTGGGAAGACAGGTTTTTCTCCTTGCATGGCGCCTATTGTTGTATATGGTGCAATCTTCTACCATATTTTTTTTTTTTTGGATTGGGAAGACATCCTTATATATAGGAAAAACGCTAGGTAATGCTGATACATTCAGCATCTAAGTTTTATCTACATATATGGAATGTTTAGCTATCAAGGAAGATGAAATTTATGGCATGTTTAGTGGGATGCTTTAATTGGAATTCAAAAAGGAAATTGACTGTCCAGTTCCTTATTCCACGAAGAACCTAGCTCATGAGTTTCACTCCACCCCTAATTTATTTTTGGTCCCATTATCTACATTAAATACTAATCAATTATTCCCCTTATTTATTTCTATATCCAACGTATTTTTTCTCAAAAAAAAAAAATCAAATACAAAGTAGTGGATTCCTTTTTGAATTCCAAATATAAAACATCCAATTAATCATGCCATAAATGTCATGAGTGAGAGAGAGAGTTTCACTCCACCACTTTAACGTAATTAATGTGAGGCCTAGGGTTGAATTGAAGAGAGATTCTATTAGATGAGGAGTCATGCGTTAGAGAGAGAGAAAAAATATAATTAATTTGATTGCTAAATTAATTGCGAATAGGGAAAATAAATTGATTGCTGATAAAAATAAATGGGAATGAATCAAAATAGGGAAAAAAAATAACTGATGAGGAGATGAGGAGTCTGAGATTGAGAGAAAATAGCGTTACCTTAGGATGGACAATTGAGATTGATGAGGAGAGAGAGAGAGAGAGAGAGAGAGAGAGAGAGAGAGAGAGAGAGAGAGAGAGAGAGAGAGAGAAAAGGATTGAGGAAAGAAAACAAGAATGAATTTAATAAATAAAAAAAACGTGTAGAAGGAGATGAGGAGTCGGGAGAGAGAGAAAAAAGAGGGAAAGGAAAAATAAAAAATAAATAAATACCTGTAGAGGATAGAGAGAAAAAATGATATACATGAAGAGAGATAACTATAAAGTGGAATTTTCTGGGAAAAGGAAATCTGATGTGGCAGGCTTTGGAGGAGTTAAAAACCTTTATCTCAGCTTCAGCTTTTAAGTTATAGTATAGATTCTCGGTTTCCCTTAGCCGTTATTTTGTCTTTTTATCTGTTCTCCAACGGCACACTGCAGCAATGGTACCATTTGTTTTTTTTGTTTTACTCTTCTTTTCTCTTTAATTATGTTTTAAAAAATCCCAAAAATTGGACAAAAAGAGTAAACTTCATAAAAACTGAATTTGAGATTAGAACACTCTTTGTTTGTTTGTTTGTTTCTGTGCTAAGTTTTTTGAGGTTATATTTTTTCATTCAATATATTTTTCTCTCTTTCTCTTATTCAGAGAGGTCTAGACAAGCCAAGGACTCTATTTCAATTAATCAATGGATATGAGATGGCAACCAGTTCAAAAAATTTGTAACATAGTCCCTCATGTAGATAAGCAGTGGCTGTTTGCCATTATATCTCCAAGAATTGCATTCACTGTTTTCTTATAAGTGACTTTGAAAAGAAAATAGTTATTTGAGGTAAAATTTGAAGAATGCATCGATCATGTCTTGCTGGATAATATCATATATCTCTACATATTGTGAGTCTTTTGTTCGTGTTATTGTGGTGCCACTATAGCTATATTTCACATTTTTTAATAATCAATGATAAGTTGTAGTATGTTCTCTAATCTTTTATGTAAATGGCAGTTGACATGAATAGTTTTTGTAATGTGTCAACATACTATCCAAATCAAATACTTGGTGATGTTTCTTTCTTATTTATTTGCAAAGATTTGCTACATATGGAGCTACATAACGAAGTGTGATGCACTTAAAAATAAATTCATGTCATTTGGTAGCATAGTGCATGCTTGTTCAGGAAATCAAGTTGACAAAGTTGGGAATGCTTATCATGATCCATTATTTAGAACCCAATAATGTTTCTATATTATTTTTGTAAACGTTGAAAGAAATTTGTTGCTTCTACTTGATATTGTAATAACAAGACTTGCATTTGAGTTTTCCACACATCGTGTGGGTTTGCGACTAGTAAACATTAATTAGGCAGTCTTAACAATAACCAGCAAGGTTGAAAAAGGCCATGACCAATTTGTGATAGACAGTAAACAAATATCAGCAAAATAAAAACAAGTAGTCCTTCCACACGCTTTATTCGGATAGCACTTGGAAAGTTGTAACAACTAGCATCAGCCATTTGAACTATCTGCAAGCACCAAAGACAGAAAGATTCATCAGAAAAGTTCAAATGCTACAGGAAGTCTAGAACTACTCTGTTGTAATGAAAACTTAGTTGGAAAAGATAATGTTATAACAAAACATATTTGTATCTGTTTCTACTTTCTAGTAATGCAGATATGCAGCAACACTATATTAGACAGTTGGCATGAGCCCATGATCATTATGTGACTCTTCACACAGGTTATGGCACCAAATATAAAGAATTAGGTATACACTGCCAGCAAATTAGCATGAGAAAGGAAAATAAAGTTATCCATTGATATGTAACTTGATGCATGGTAGTAGTAATGGAAGAAAAGAAATCTGCTTAGGTTCTCATGATAGATAAAAAGTTGTGGACCATTAATGAAAGGCCTCCTCCTTGTGTTCCCTAGATGAGAGGCTGATGAGAAAGCCCAATAACTGGATGAGGTTTTAGAAAGTAACATCATTATCAATAACAGTCTGGAATTTGATGAGCCTCTTATTGTTAAAATTCTAGACCCAATTTCATTGCTTAGGATATAGTGAAACTACATGGCATCAATATTGAATTAGTTTGCCCCATTTACAATCTTTTAAAAAATGAAATGAATCTGTAATGGTGGGTAATTTATTTCCTTTATGTCCAATCATATGCCAAAACGTAGGTGTGAGTGTAAAATGAAAATGAGTTAGTGATGCAAATACTACAAAACCAGGGGTGGCTATGGTAGGTTGTTAAATACAGTAAGGTAGATTCTGCAAAAAGCATAAAGCAAAGAAAATAAAGAAGGTTGTAAACCATTCATATGTATCATTGTGTCACTGGGCTGGGTTTGCCTGGCTAAATACACAATATATTGAATGGTATTATCATAAAAAGTTTTAACATGTATATTGTGAAAGCATATTACATTGAAGTTTTTAAAAACAACTTACCTAGATGTCAATACAATGTGGAATTTGAACATCCTCTTGTATGCAAAATCAGAAATTCACTTGTTTTGCTGTGTCGTGGATGAATCTGTTATCGATCAAAACACACGGGATGTGGGCTATCTTGGACCACTCCTGTCCTTTATAGTTTGTGCAATGTTGACTTAGCAGAGGACAAATATGGATATCAAGTTGCATCACTGAGGGAGGCAGGCCCTCATTTGGTAAGGATCTGAGCTTTGGGCAATTAGAGATCTTAAGATGGTTTAGAGATGTGAGGTTTTGAAACCCCTGGGAGGACAGACATTCCAGCTTTGGAAAATATGCAATGGATAGAATGGAAAGAGAGTTTGGCAGCATCATCATCCCATTCTCCCTCTCATCCGGAAAGGACTCAACATCTAGACATTCACCATGAATGGAAAGTTTTATAAGAGAAGTGAGTTGTTGCAACCCCCACTCAAACATTGGCTTGTAGATCTTCAGGTCATTCATCACAAGTTCTTCTAGGTTGGTAGGTAAACCCTCTTTTGGAAAGGACAGAATGCCTTGACAATTAGATATATCCAATTTTTGAAGAGAAGTGAGATTGTGCATGCGATTAGGTAAGGCCTTGAGCTTCTTACAGTGGTTGATCCAAAGAACTCTCAAGTTTGAAGGAAACCCTGCTTCTGGGAAGGAAGAAAAGCTTTGACACCAACAAATTTGAAACTGCCGAAGTTTGCTGAGGTTGTGTAGGTCCTCCGGTAAGGATTTAAGGCCTTGGCAACTCCAAATCTTAATGCATTCAAGGGACGTGTTTTGGTGGAACGTCTCTGCTATTGACTGAAGCTTTGAATTTGAATGAATCTCCAGGTGTTGAAGTGCTGCTGGCAATTCCCCTGTTGATGACAAACACATGAGCTTTGCACAGTCCCTAACAAGGAGGTGTGTAAGCGTGGTAGGTAACTTGCCGCTTGAAGTTAAGAATGTGAGAGATGGACACGATTTGATGTCTAAGTACTGAAGAAGAGTTTTGCTGTTGTTGTTGTTGATATCCTCATCATGCATCACTGAAGAAGAACCCTCTGTCTCGTCTAGCAAACACTGCAAATTCAAACAATGAGACATCTCCAGCCTTTTCAGAGTTGGTGGTAGCTGTCCTCTTGCAATGGACTTCATAGAATCACAATGTACAATACACAAGTGCTCAAGACATGCATTATTGCTGCTGTGCAATGTTCCCTCTGGTAGTAATGATTTCAGACCACTGCAGCTTTTGATTCGAATTACTTTCAGCATGGATGGAAAACCAGAAGCTGGAAAGGAAACAAGTGTTGGGCAGTCTTCAATTGACAGCTGTCTTAGGAATTGGAGGCTGTGCAACCCATGGGGTATCTTCTCCCACAAAGATGTGAGCTTTTCACAACCAACAATCTTCAAATGTTCTACTTTTCTCATTCCATACATTAACCCTGCTGTTACATATCTGAACTCTGAAATTCTTGAAAAAACCATATAGTTTGGTGAGCCAAAGCCAACTGTACCACCAAACTCTACTGTTTTGCATCCCTCAATTACTAATGCACGCAGCATTGGTAAGTTTGAAACTGAAACCACCAGCTTTAAACATCCATAAATCACAACCTTTTTTACTGAAGGAAGATGGTCTGGCAATTTTCTCACCAGATTGGGGCATCTTATGATTGAAAGCTCACGCAAGCAAGCAAATTCTTCATTAACTCCGAGGGGAATCCAGTTTTCCCATATTGGCATCATCTCAAAACATAAAGTTTCCAAGGACCGGAAAGGTCTCGAGCAACTTTCCCCATAAAATTCTCTGCCAACACTCTTCACTCCAGCCATTCCTCTAATGAGAAGATCTTTGAGCAAGGGTAGTTGCCCAACTGGTGGCAAGGAAGTGCAGTTTTTACAATTTTCAAACCTTAGGAGTACTAAATTAGAAAATGAAGGATCTCCCATCCAAGTTGGGAATTTGGTTCCACCATAGCACTTCATGATAAGCTCTTTCAACTTCACACTAGGCTGCAGCATCTCAAGTACTTCCAATTGGGTTTCTCCATTTTGTGATTCATTAAAGTTGCTACTCCATTCCATCACAAGCTCATTAAGGTCTTGTTTACCAATTAAATTACTGTCTCTTGCGTCTTGGGCTTCAGTTACATTCTCCAATTTTGAAATGCAGAGTGTCCCTCGAAGATGTGATAAGGTCCCTAGATCTCTTATTGCAGAGAAACTGCCTTTGCCCACAACAAAGTTGGACAAAGTTTGGAGACTAGTCAATTTACCTATGCTTAGAGGCATTCCTTCCAATAAATTTGATCCAAAAGTATTCAAATGACGCAGGTTGAACAGGTTACCAAAATCAGCAGGCAAGGTGTTTAGAGAAGAGCAATCTTCTAATAGCAATGTTTGTAAATTGTAGAGAGTGCTTATTGATTTAGGCAAGCTTCTGAGTTGTGTACGAGAAAGGTCAAGGTACCGCAAGTGCTTGAGATCACCAATTGTTTCAGGAATTTCAACTATGCGATATCCACTCAAAGAAAGCACTCGTAAATTTTGTAGTTTAGGCAGAAAGTTAAGAATAATGTCATAAGACAAGTAAGAGTACCCAAGATATGCTGGCATTAGTGGTAGGAAGGTCCGCAACTGCTGGAATTCAGAAATTGCCTCAAACTTCTTGGTTCCATCATACCTGCTACCACCATAAGATAAATGGCGAGCTTTACTGGAAACTTTGCTTTGCTTGTTGCCCTCCAACTTAGTCTCCAACCTGAAGTAGCTTATTCCTGCAACCCATTGAGCTAGATCACTGATGAGGTCATGCATCACAAATCGTGATTTATCACTGCTTGACTGCTGAAAAAATGACCTTGATAGTAGATCACGAAAGTACTCGCCACCTAAATCTTCCATCGGCTTATCACCTTCTGCTTGATAAATCAAACCTTCTGCCATCCACAGTAGGATCAGCTGCTTCTCCTCGAATTCATAGTCCTTTGGAAATAACGAACAATAAGCAAAGCACCTCTTTAGATGATGAGGGAGATGGTGGTAGCTCAATCTTAACACAGGGAAAATGTTATTTCCTGTATCTGATGAACTCCACAATTTGCTATTCATTATATCCTCCCACTCATCTAGTTCTTTACCGCGGAAAAGGCCACCAAGAGTCCTTGCTGCCAAAGGCAACCCCCTGCACCTTTTGAGAATTCTCTCACGAATCAGGCCTGAATCCACATGTCTACCGACATTTTCATTCATCAAGGCATGCTGGACAAATATTGCCCAACAATCATTGTCTGATATGAACTCTAGATTATAAGACTGAACTGCTCCCATCACCTTTCCAACACTCGTATTGCGTGTTGTCACAATGATTCGACTCCCTGCTGCTCCCGCCCTGAAAGGTGGTAGCAGTGCTTCCCACAGCCCATAATTCTCATTCCAAGTATCATCTAAAACAAGCAAGAACTTTTTACCCTCTAATTGATTCGCTAGCATCACCTGAACTTCATTCAACTCCTTGAGATGGCAGGGTTGGGAAGTGACTGATTCAAGTAGAGCCTTTGTTACCTTCATAACATCAAAGTCATCAGAGACACAAATCCAGGCTCTTGGATTGAATTGCTTTACTGCATCATCATTGTACACAAGCCTAGCGAGTGTTGTCTTACCAACCCCAGCCATACCAACAATGGAGATAACATGAAAACTAGTATCATTAATTGGTTCATCCTTTAAAAGGAATTCAACTATCTTCTGTCTATCTTCATCTCTGCCTATCACAGGTCCATATGGCACACATGTGCTGGATGGCCTTTTCCATATCTTTATAGAAGTACCAACATCTTTCAAACCAAGTCTATCTTTTTGTTCAGTTATTTCTTGTAACCTTCTATTAATTTTTTCAATCTCAAACTTCATCCTTATGTTGAATTTAACAGCACTAGGAGTAAAACGAGTAGGGACCAAGCTTCTAACCTTATTACTAGTGCTAGACTCATGTTGTTCTGTACTCTTCAACTTGCGCTGCATAACTTCAATAGCAAACTCATCAAATATGTCTTCAAGATCATACGCCAAATCTCTGAGAGAATCCAGCCAGTGCTTCACATTCACGTCTGTCAGTTGCTTCTCCTCAGCATCTTTGAGTACCACCTGAATTGCCAACAGGGTTTCCCTCCATTTCTCCAGCTTTTTTCGGATACCTTCCCTGAACACCAAGCTCATCAAATCACAGGGTGACAACCTATCAAACAGCCCTTCAATGAAGGTTGAGAGAAACACCTCTGCCACCACTTCCACCACTGCCAACATGATCGATCTCAGTTTGCAAGCAATCAGGCAAAGGATAGAGTGGCTTGTTCTTTTGATAGCTTGTGCAGTTTTCAAGCTGGTTATAACTTAGAAACAAAACTCAAAAGTTTGGAGTCCAAGGGAATAGTTGGTAGTAAAGGATTTTAGTATGTTTTTTATGTATCAGCTGGGTCACACTTCTTACTTGTTTAAGACTTCAGCTTTTCTCTATCTTTTACCTTAAAAAAAGACTTCAGCTTTTCATGTTAAGTCCTTTAACATATAACATGGTATCAGAATCTGAAGTGTTAATTTTGATAGTTTAGAGATTTCACATTGGGTAGGTGTGAATTTTGATTGTTTACTAATAATTTAGAAGTAAATGCTATGCTAATGCTATTGCTATAATAATTCCAAGCAAACGAGAGCACTGCAAAGAACCTTCATAGCTTTGACTTGTACGCGTGAGCGTGATTCCATTAGGATAGATAAGACATTAATTTATAAGACTTATGAAGTAAAATTTAGGGAAAAATACACTTTACCCACCTGTGGTTTAGCCTGTTTACATGTTGCCTACCCGTAGTTTGAAAACTAACACTTTACCTACCTGTGGTTCACTCTGTTAACAGCAGTAACCTACCTCAATGTTTTCCATTAAAAATAGGGATAAAAATGTCTTTTTCTTTATCTTTTTCTCTTTTCTTTCTCTCCTCTCTTATCACACCTCCTCCATTGCTAGTCATCTGCTTTTTTTATCTTTCATGGCCTAGTTTTGGGAATCAGAGTAAGTCATGAACAAGAACAGGTTGAAGAATTTCGTCATGAATCTCTTCAAGAACATCACATCGGTTCAAGCAAAGGTAACAATCGAAACCCAATTCCTATTTTTTGCATATTGTTTGTTTTGTGATTTTGCCATGATATTTGTTATCAATGTTCTTGCTCTGTTGTGAATCATTGATCTGAGCAAAGCAATGAAGAAGATTTGGAGAAGTTTGCTAAACAGTAACAAAAGCTATTTCCCTTTGAGACCTTAGTTGCTGCTACCAGATGTGAGAATTCCTTGAGATGCTTGACATTCTTTAAATTGTGCCAAAAACTACATAAAATTTGGCAATAATACCGCAGCAGTGCTAGCTTTGATGGTTAGAGTAACTATCTTTTTGTTTTTACAATATTCTGGCCATTTTGACTTGAAGGCGAACATTAAAAAAATGAAATAAAGCAATGTTAACATTAAAAAAATGAAGGGGTTACCTGAAGGCGTCGAAATCGTACCAATGCGGAGAAGAGGAGGTACGGGAATTAGTAATGTTAGATTTCAATTTCTGGCAATAGATGAGCTTTGATGAAGGAGAAGAGGGAAGGAGAAAAAGACAAGTAAAAAGACATTTTTACTCCTACTTTTAACGGAAAAACATTTAGATGGATTACTGTTATGAATGGAGTAAACCACACATCGGTGAAGTGTCAGTTTTCTACTATTATGAACAGAGTAACCACAGATAAGTAAAGTGTCAATTTTCAAATCACGGATAGACAATATGTACACGGATTAAACCACAAATAAGTAAAGTTTATTTTGCTCTAAAATTTATAATACCTTTAGCATCACTCAGTTGTGGTTCTACGATGTCAATTAATATTATATATAGGATGGGACCCAAACATTCTGATGTTTAATGTATTTGGTGGTTGCCGGTGTACTATTCAATGATTGATTCATTTTTATGAAAATAAATTAATTAATTAAATCAACGATTGATTCCTAGAAAATTTAATGAACGCAAGATTACTATATGGAACTAGTGTTATTTAAAAAAGGAGACACATTGATGTGATCATATCTGAATTTAGAATAATTAATTGATTTGAGACCAATCATCCTTTCAAAGAGTCATAAGGAGTCGTTGGTTGTCCAAAGACAAAAGGGTGCAAAGAAAAATGTCTTCCAAAAGGCAATGACTTGTTCAAATAAATATGTGCTCCCGTAAGACAAAATGTAAAAAACCCAAAGTCTAATCAAAAGATTCTAACTTTCAATTTTTTAATGCATTCTCTTTAAACTACTCACCAATAATTTATCTCTTTTTATTTTTTTATTTTTTTGTTCCTCTAATCTTTTAATTTTATTCAAGACAACTAACTAACGAAATGGTTGAAAAAAATAGTGTAAGAGGGAAAATGTATCTTGCACAACTGCACAAGTAGAGGGCATGCAATTGAGCCGAATTGGTCACTGAAAAGTATTATTATGTATCTTGCAGCATAAATGTAAGACTCTTAAGTTTGATCCACTTTGCATTGAATCCAATCTAGGCCCAGTGTACCAATAAAATGTTTAAAGGAATATGGGTTTGGTTTAACACTCTTGTTAGAGAGTGGGCCATCAAAGACTTGAGCTGTAGTCTGTTGAGCCGAGTGCACTGTTATGTTTCATATATTATTGGATTCTTTCTATCCTATATAAATTCTGGTGCAAAATGTCTAATACCTAATATAACTTTCATACACATTGTAACAATTTATTATTTTACTACCATATAAATTGAAGTTACTACTGCATTATTGAAGATTGATTTTTGATTCCATTTCACCAGACAAGGATTTTGCTTGGATCCAAATATCTCGTGAAAAATAAAATTTGAGTCACATTAGCGGTACTACCTAAATTTTGCTATGCTTTCTAATATTCCAAATGATACTATGCCAATCAAGCATATCTAAATACTAGTGCCAAGAGCCTTATAAGGAGAATTAGAATCCAAATCCTTCCTCCCCATTGTTGTAAGCTTGGGTATGAGAACTGGAGGGATGAACCCAGACTCCTTTTCTTTTGGGAAGTAAATAAACTCAGACTCATCCGAACAGAATTTATAGGATCTATAGTCATAAAATTTGTCATAATCACCAATAATTTGTTATAATTTTCTAAGTATTAGTTTCCAAACAAGACTTGCACAGAAAATGAGAGATACCTGGGATAAATTTCTCTGTTGTTGCTCTTGGTTGCTTCAGTAAGAACAAACTTGAAATATGTACACACGGCATGTATGCTGGTGGGTGATCAATTAAAGAACAATGAGAGAATAGCACACTTATAAATGTAAATATGCAGGTCAAGGTGGTTGAGGTTTCACAGTTCTTGGTCATAAATTCGTAACTCATTAGATGTAGTAAGGGACTACAACTATCAGCTGCAGTAACAATATTGAACCAGTAAGTGATTTTGAGTTTGTTGTCATGAATACTACACTTTAATACCAAATTGCTGTGACCCTGTGGTACCAATATGTTAAGAGTTAGGGATTAGAAGAAAGACAGCACATAAATGAAACAACAAGATTTTATGTGGTTCGGCCAACTACAAGCCTACATCCACGGATAATACCAACCATCCACTATTAGCAATATGAATTACAAAAACTCAATGAACTTTTGTAATACACATTTACAAACCTTCAAAAACTCAAATCAACTATACACCAAACTCAAACTCTTTTGTTTTTTGGTTTCTTGTTTTTGTCATTTTTTCTTTTTCTTTTCAATGAATCAATCTCAACTCACAATCCCAAGACCTTAGTACATACAATGACACTCTCACACCCAAAGTGAACCAAACCAGTTCAAAGAAATCCATTCCACATTATTTTTTAAGAACCCTGTCTAACCTTATAACTCCCCCATAGAAGATTGCATTGAGCTGAAGCCACATAATCCTTAGAAGAATGATAAATTCCTCAAAACTTGTTCAGAAAATGGAAGCCTGGAAAACATTCACAAGGTATTATTGATTGATCATGAAAAAAAGGGAGAAAATACACCCAAAAAAAAGCATGAAGTAGGAGGTGGATGTAAATAACAGCAGAAGAACTCACGTACAAACTTGAGCAACTGCTGGTGGCCCAAGAGTCTTCAAATTTGCCCTAAATTATGCAAGATTGGAAAGAAAAGATTATTAGTAAGTTCAATAGTTGTTTCACAATGTACAGTAACTTGAATTGACATCCATCAGGTCAAATTGTTATTGTTCTACATGTAGGAAAAGCACCTCACTGAAATTGCATTTTCATTGCTTCAGACAAGGGCTCTTCTGGACTTGCTCATGATATTACCCAAATCTTTTTCTCTTGTTGTGGAGTTTTGATTCCAGCAAAGAGCACTCGTTGATGCAGAGGAAAGACAAGGAGGATGGAAGACTCTCTTCTGGAAAGGACCGGAGTTTGTTACAGCAGCTAATCTCCAGTGTTTTAAGAGCAGTGAGGTGTTGAAGCCCCTTGTAGTTCAGATATTCGAGATTCAAAACTCCACTGATGCGTAGAGAATTGAGATTGCTAGGCAGTAACTTCTCCTCTGGAAATGACACCAAGTTTTTACATCCACCTTCGATCTCCAACCGACTAAGACAGTCAAGCCTATGCAACCCCCACTCCATCCTGGGCATAAGTTCGTCGCAGAAAGTGATACATAGTATGCTTAGGTTGGAAGGCAAACCCCCTTCGGGAAGTGATATAAGTTTTGGGCAATTATTTATGAGCATTGACTCAAGAGAATTGAGGGTGTGCAACTTATGAGGCATTTCCTTGAGATTCTTGCAATTGGAGATCCAAATGGACGTCAGGTTGGGAGTAGGCAATCCTCCATTTGGAAAAGATACCAGATTAGGACAATCCCTGATCTCCAAAGCCTCAAGACATGTGAGATCTTTCTGAATTCCGTCTGTCACTGAAAGGGAATGCAGATTTGCACAATCCCAGATAGAAAGACTTCTAAGCTCCGGAAAGAAGTCTAATGGGAGGAATTTCAGGGAATCACAACTACTACCTATGCATAAATGTTCAAGAGCAAACTGATGCATCCTCTTTGTAGGTGGGAGAAACTCTAATTTCTTGCAGTTTTGGATATAAAGAAATTTCAAGGCAGCGGGTGGATGGCCTCTAGGAAAAGACTTGAAAGAACCACAATTAATGAAATATAAATGTTGGAGAAGAGGGTTTCTGTCCATCACTTCTACAGGTATGAACTCCAGAGCATCACATCCCTCAATTTTGAGGCTATGTATCCCAGTTAATCCCATCAGCTGTGACATTCTTGAAACTTTTATGCTTTCAAAAGAGAGGTCTTGCAGTCCATCTTGGTTGGACCAGGTGTTGTTCCGAACATCATCTTCAGTGGATTCGGTGGCACCTTGAGTAATGGGCAATGAGTATTCTGTGGCACCTTGAGTAATGGGCAATGAGTATTCCGTGGCACTGAGAGTAATGGGCAATGAGTATTCCGTGGCACCTTGAGTAATAGGCAAGGAGGATTCTGTGGAACCTTGAGTAGTGGGCAACGATGATTCTGCAGCATCTTGAGTCTTGAGCAATGAGGATTCCGGGGCACCTCGAGCCCTAAAATATAAGGATAACATGGCACCTAGAGTCGTGGAGGATTCTGTGGCACCTGTATTTGTAAAGATGGACATTAGCTCCGAGAATGAGGTAACTTTATCCTCACTTATGAACAGAACCTTATCATTGTAATGTAAAAGCCTTTTGCGTGATAATTCATCTATTATAAGTGTAGTCACAAGCTCCATAGATTCAAAAATCTCAACTTTTACAATAGAAGGAAATATCTTGGGTAAGTTCTTCAGCTTGGGGCATCTCCGTATACAAAGCTCTCGCAGAAAAGGGAATTCTCCACCATTGACTTCAAATGAAACCCATTCTTCCCACTCCATCATCCCATCAAATGTTAAAGTCTCCAAAGACTGAAATGGCTTATCTATCCCATAGAATTCAGGACCCACTCTCTTCACTGCATTCATCCATTCAATAATGAGAACTTTAAGAGATGATAGCTGCCCGAGTGGTGGCAAGTCTAAGCAATTCTTGCAATTGCTAAGACGCAGGAACACCATGTTGGAGAATGAAAAATCCCCCAACCAATGTGGAAATCTTGTACCAACATAAAATTTGATGCTGAGCTTCTTTAAATTTGTATGAGGCACTAACTGTTCAAGCACATCTCTATTATTTTCTGGATCAACAGTATCATCACCCCATTCTAACACTAGCTCATCAAGGTATGTCTTCTCTACCAAGCGGGCCTCAGCTGCATCTTTTGCAGAGACCATGTTCTGCAACTTTGAAATGTGAAGTGTCCCATGAAGATACAAAAGCCCCCCCAACTCTCTAACTGATGAGCCACTTTTTTTGCCCACAACAAAGTTAGACAGTGTTTGTAAACTTTCTAATCTGCTCATTGCTTTTGGCATCTCATTTATCTTAGTTCCACTGATATCAAGATGACGCAAGTTAAAAAGCCTCCACATGTTTTTTGGCAATTCAGTAAGAGAATGACAATTTGATAAAATCAATGTTTGTAAATTGCAGAGATCACATATTTGTTCTGATAATCTATTGATTGTGGTGTGAGAGAGATCTATGTACCTCAAATGTTTCAACATGGCAATTGAAACGGATAGACCAATGATTTGACAATGAGATAAAGAAAGCACTCGTAAGAATTGCAGACCGAACAACAAAGCACTCGCATCATGATAACTTATATGACGTGATTCATTAGCCAGTGGAAAAAGGGTCCTTAAAAACTTAGCTTTATTAATGGCAGAAAATAAGTTTGATGGTGAAACAGATGAATGCGAAGATCCTTCTCTGCCGAATTCTATCCTTTTCTTGTCCTCACCTACCAAATAAGGTAAAAAAGACAAATACCGGGTCTGTGTAGAGATATGAGAAAAATTATTGTCCTCCAATCTGAAGCCACATCCCCCGGACACAAGAATGGCCAAGTCATTCATTGGACGGTGCATCACAAAACGTGATTTATTGCCACTTGATCGTTGAAAAAAAGACCTAAATAATAATTCTTGGAAGTACTCGTCACCAACCTCTTCCATTCTGTGATCTGCTCTGGGCTGATTGAGAAGACCTTCTGCCATCCATAAGAGGACTAACCTCTCTTTCTGGAATTCATTACTTGGGGGGAGTATTGAGCAATATGCAAAGCATCGCTTTAGATGAGCAGGAAGTTGATAATAGCTCAATTTAAAAGAAAGGTTAACAATGTCACTGCATTTACTTGATAATGAAACATTCTCCAGGCTATCCAGAATAGCGCTCCACTCCTCAACTTGTCGCTTAAAGTACAGGGCAGCCCCAAGTGCTCTTACTGCTAAAGGCAAGCCATGACACTTATGTGCAATTTGTCTGCCAATAGCTTCTAGTTTTGGATATGAACTGAGACTTTGGTCTGCAAAAGCAAATTTTGCAAACAAAGACCAACATTCTGTATTCGATAATCCTCTCATATGATAGTCACTGACTTTGCCCACAAATGATGTTACAGATTTCATACGTGTGGTTATAATAACACTACTTCCATTTGCGGCACCTTCAAAAAGGAGGAGAGTAAGAACTGCCAGTTTTTATAACAATCAGTTACATGATCTAGGACAAGTAGAATTTTTTTTCTACTCAGGCTCTCCTGCAATATAACTTGAAGCGATTTTAAGTCCTTGGGATGACAAGGCTGCGAAGTTAACGACTCAAAAATTGCTTTTGTCACCATGAGTTCATCAAAAGTATCCGGAACTTGAACCCAGGCCTTGAGGTAAAAATGTTGACTTACTTTGTGGTCGCTGAAAACGAGCCGAGCAAGAGTAGTTTTGCCTATCCCAACCTCGCCCATTATCGGAATCACAAACAATTTTTCACCACTTGCATCATCTGACAGCAAGGAGATCAATAATGGCTTGTTTGTCAGACTCTCTACCGAATACTACTTCAGAGTTATCGTCTCCGAAATAAGACGGGGACCATTATCAGAGACTGCTTCGTGCCGTATCCTATTCTTTCCCTCAAACAGAGTTCACCTCTTCGCTTCGCAAGGGATACTATGCTATTTACGATCTCCTCCACCTTTCTTCCAATCCTTTATCTTTATGGGTGGAACAGGAACGGCTGCTCCATCACTAACTGACCTTTCTTGGTCTGAGATCCAGTCTCCAGTCTGTGTCGCAAAGCTTCAGTGCGGATCTCATCCATGAAATCCTCTGCATCATAGACATCATCTCGAAGTTGGTGGAGCCACGCTCTAACCGCTTCGCTCCTGTTCTGCTTCTCCTCAGCATCATCGACCACCGCAGCAAGGGATGGCAATTCTGTCTTCAACTTCTTCAGCAAATCATAATTGCGATTCTGAACTCCGAAGAATTCCCTGACTTCTGTAGAATCTGCATATTCCAACAGCACCTGAATTGCCCCTCCCAGCCCAGCCATGTTGCTCCCTTTCGATTGTAAAGGTGGAAGTGAAAGGAAATCAGTGGATAAATAAAGTTGAGATTCTCAAACCTTTTGCATAAAGAGCCGATCCTTGAAAGATTCAGGCAAATAAAGAAGAATGCTTCCTTCAGTAATCTGAAGTTGTTCTGACGACTCGGGCTGCGGTACCATATGGGAATTGCAGAAATCAGAAAAGAAAGTGGAAGGCGATTAGTGGAACAAGAAAGATATCGGTTCTCGCTTTTGGAAGCTTTATGCAGATCTATCCAGAGATCCAAAGTTAAAAAAGAGGAATACCTCGAAAGTTAACTCAAAGACAAATAGTGTTACATCAAAGTCAGCCGATTCTTGAATAGGATTCAAGCAGAGGTGGAAGAAAGTTTCCCTTGATCCGACGGAAGTGTTTTTTTTTTATTAAAAGACAATTACGGATGTAATAAATTAAACCCTGAAGTTTTAAATAATAACAAATTAAATCCTGAAATTTCAAAAAGTAACAAATTAAACTTTACAGTTTCAAAAGTAACAAATTAAACCATTTGTTTTACTTATATGAGTTGAGATTTAAATTGTTATTTTTTGAAACTTGAAGGTTTAATTTGTTACTTTTGAAATTGTAAGGTTTAAATTTGTTACTTTTTGAAACTTTGGGGTTTGATTTGTTAGTGTATGAAACTTTGGAATTTAATTTTTACTTTTGAAACTATAGGGTTTAATTTGTTATTCTAAATTATAGGGTTTAAAATGTAATTTAAAAAAAAAAAAAAAAATAAAAACCTGTGTGTTACCTAAGGGTCTTACCTAAGGGTCCTAGGTCTACTAAGTCCTAACCTAACAATTGCGTCAACTAACCTAATATGGAGAAATTTTTAGCTTTGACTTCTCAAAAAAAAAAAAAAAAAAAAAAAAAAAAATCATCTTCCAATTATTGAATTATAAAAAAAATAGGATAAATTATATTGACATCTCTAATGTTTAATGAAACTAGATTAGTTATACCATACTTTTCAACAAATGACACTCCTCTCCAAAATTTCCAAAATAATTGACACTCAGCTCCAAAATAATTCACATTCCACTCTATTTTTTGATCGATGTAATTTACCCAAAAGAATATTATTATCTATTTTTTTTATTAATGTAATGCAAATAGTATATTTTAACTTATAAAGTTATAATTAACATTTTACACTTAATAAAATTTAAGGGGTTATGTGTCATAATCTAAACTCCAAGGGCTTTGTGTATTACATGCAAACTATAGGATTTTTTTTTTTGGTGGTAGTTTCCCCTAAAATAATTGTGTCACAACATAATAATAACATTTCAAGTTTGGCTGTAAACCGGGTTACAACTCTTCCTCCAAACCCACCATTTATCATAAGACAATCGTCATGGTCATGTGTAATGAACATAACCAATTTAACACCCTTAATCCATGAAACCCCATCCTCAATGTTCTCTCTTTTCCATCATACTCTCTCTCCTCTTTGGTTAGGGAATGATATTGGACTCTTAAAACCAGCTACTACTTTGGAATTTAGTTTGGAATGGTTACCTTTTAAACTTAACACAAGATGCTGATAAAATTGATAAAGATTGAGCTTTCTTCATCGTTAGAATCGATGACTTAAGTTGTAGGAGGTACAAAATGGGATATCTACATCATCCATGAGATTTTTGGAAAATAACTAATTAGGACAGTACCACATGATAAGTAATTATTCATTATCTTACCGTACAATAATATAGTACTTCTTCCCCTCACATGGATGTTTTTTGTGGATAAGATACCCACTCAATTATTACCATCATATGTGACATTAGCTCTATGTTTATACTAACTAATTTTTTAGATATATAATTTAAATTAATAAATAAAAATTTAAGAATTACCTGGACAATTGACAATTTTGGTTTGAAATGACAATTGAAAATATGAATTTGAATTTGTCCTAACCATAAAACTTCGCAGGTGCTACTCAGACTACCACCTGCAAGTCAACAAAATAAAGCCAGGAAAAAGCTAGAGAAAAGAGCCTCGAGTGGACTTGATTTGATCTACTAAGAACCAATTTGCAAACTGCGCAGAGGCTTTCACGCATATAGTCCATCACAAACCGATCTCTTCTTGTCACTATTTTTCTTGAATCACTCCTCTGCAAAGCAGGAAAAAAATGGTTTGGAAAATTGTAGGAGAGACATTGCTTTCTGCACTCTTTGGAGCGTTGTTTGAAAGGCTGGCTGATCCCCTGGTCAAAGAATTCTTCCGAGACCGGAATTTCGATCAGACACTCGTTGACAAGCTGAATACAGTTCTGCTGACTGTTAATGCAGTGATCAGTGATGCAGAGGAGAAGCAGATCACGAATCTGGAGGTGAAAAATTGGGTCAATGAGCTCAAAGATGCTGTCTACCATGCTGACGATCTGTTGGATGAGATCGCCACCATAGCTTTGCAATGCGAGTTGGAACCTGGAGTTAAGGTCAAAGGAAAAGCTAAAGTCAACGCAAATCAGGTACTGAGTCGATTCTTTACTTATACAGAATCCAGTCTCCAACTTGATAAAGTTAAAGAATCCAGTATCAAAATGATAGTTGAAAGACTAGAGTATTTAGCAAACCAGAGAGATCTCAATCTCAAGGAAAGTGTAAGAGGGAAACCACCACCAATGTTACCCTCAACTTCTTTAGTAGATGAATCTGAAGTGTTTGGTAGAGATGAAGAAAAAGAAAAGCTAGTAAAATTTTTGCTTGACGATACTTCACAAGAAAACGGAATTCCTGTTGTTGCAATTGTTGGAATTGGTGGGGTTGGCAAGACGACCCTTGCTCAGATTGTGTATAATGACACAAGGGTGAAAAAACATTTTAAATCGAGAGTATGGGCTCATGTTTCAGAAGAATTTGATGTTTTGAAAGTAACCAAAACCATTTTTGAGTCCGTCACTTCAAAGAATTGTAATGATACAAACTTAGATACTCTTCAAGTTAAACTCAAGGAGAGATTGATGAGAAAGAAATTTCTGCTTGTTTTAGATAATGTTTGGAATGAGAATTTTATTGTTTGGGATTTGTTGTCAAGACCCTTAAAAACTGGAACTTACGGGAATAGAGTTATATTGACAACTCGTAATCATAGTGCTGCTTCAATCATGCGTCCTGTTTTTACTCATCATGTGCTGCATTTGTCAGATAAAGATTGCTGGTCATTATTTGTAAAACATGCATTTAATACTAGAATCCCTGAAGAACATCCAATTTTGAAAGGGATTGGTGAGGATATTGTAAAAAAGTGCGCAGGATTGCCTTTAGCTGCAAAAACACTGGGAGGTCTCTTATACTCAAAAGTAGAAGCTGAGGAATGGCTTAGAATACTCAACAGCAAGATATGGGATCTACCTAATGATAAAAGTAACATACTTCCGGCTTTGAGATTGAGCTATTATTATCTGTCTCCACGTCTCAAACAATGCTTTGCATATTGTTCGATATTTCCCAAGGGCCATAAGTTTGAAAAAGAGAAATTGGTTCTCTTGTGGATGGCAGAAGGATTCTTGCAGCAGTCAAATGGTAAGTACACAATGGAAGAGGTTGGGGAGGAGTATTTTCGTGAACTACTATCAAGGTCTTTTTTTCAACAATCAAGTTCGGACGAATCGTGCTTTGTTATGCATGATCTTGTCAACGATTTAGCTCAATTTGCATCCGGAGAGTTTTCTTGCAAGTTTGAGGATGGTGAACTGCAGGTAATTTCAGAAAAGACTCGACACTTTGCATGCTTGATGGACTGGCTTGATGGACCTGAGAAATTTGTGGCCCTTCAAGAGCTGAAGTTTTTGCGAACCTTCCTTCCACTGCACTTTTCAAATCCTAGCCGATGCTCTGCCTTATGTAAAATATTTACTGATGTATGGTTGCCAATTCTGAAACTCTTACGTGTGCTTTCTTTTTCTTGTCCTGCGCTCGCTAAGCTGCCTGACTCTTTGGGCCAATTGATACATCTACGCTATTTGGACTTTTCTTACACTTCAATTAAAGAGTTACCAAGCTCGATATGTTCTTTGTATAATTTGCAGACATTGTTGTTGTCAAGTTGTACTAAACTCATCGAGTTACCAGCAAAATTTGGTAACCTCATTAATTTGCGTCATCTAGATGTGAGTGAAACCAAGATAACAGAGATGCCAGCTGGATTCGGAAGATTAAAGAGTCTCCAAGTGTTGACTGATTTTGTTGTGAAAAGAGATAGTGGGTCACATATCAGTGAATTGGGCAAGCTTTCAAATCTTCGTACACTTTCCATCTTAAGGTTGGAGAATGTAGTCAATGCTACAGATGCTTCAGAGGCCAACTTAAAGAGTATGAATCATATTAATGAGTTATTTCTCGAATGGACCTCTAACACACATGATGTAGAGAATGAAACAGGCGTACTTGATCACCTGCGGCCTCATGAAAACTTGAAGAAGCTTACCATTGAAAACTACGGTGGTACCAGGTTTCCCAATTGGTTAGGTGATGCCAATTTCTCTAACATGGTGATCCTACGACTTAACAAGTGCAAAAATTGCACGTCCTTACCACCATTGGGGCATTTATCTTCTCTTCAAGGGCTCTTCATCACAAAGATGGAAGGATTAGAAAGTTTGGATTCTGGATTTTATGGGATTGACAATTCTGGAGTCAAGCAATTCAGATCTTTAAAAACTTTGACGTTTGAGGAGTTGCCACGTTGGACGCACTGGACACTTTCGGCAAATGGAGGTGAAGATTTCCCATCCCTTCAAGAGCTTCGGATACAAGGATGTCCCAAATTTATTGGGAGCTTACCAAAGCGTTCCTCGATAAATCTGGTCATTTCTCGATGTAAGTCTTTGGCATTCACTAGTCACAAGGAGCTTAAGGTGGAAGAATCTCTCGATCAGGAGGAGCTTAAGTTGGCGACTCCTCGGGTGCGATCACGTCCGACTAAGAGAAGAAGATGAGGCACTTAATTGTCATGTATTCATTTCATGTTTTTGAGTTTTTTGAAACTTTGATTTTGGAAGCATGGGCTCATACTACCATGGGCACTATATCACTTGTTGGGGACTAATACAGGCTTTGATATAAAACTAGTGATAAACCCGTGCGATGCATGGGAAAACTGTTGAAAATGAGATCCAAAGATATAATGCGTTATTTTTCTTTTTCTATTGAATGTCATTTTTGTCTTTATACTTTGAGAGTTTATTTCAATCATCATATCATTACATTTTAGTTGGAAAATTTTACATAAATGCATGAAATGCTTAGAAACAGAAGATGATGTTAATTATATATTTAACAATTTTGAAAGATAGTATTTAATTTTTTTTCCAAAAAAGAAAAAGAAAAATCATAATAAAGTAAAACACCATATAGAGTGCCATTCAACACATATTGTAATTAAAATGGAAAAGAATATTAAAAGAGCACAATGTTTATTAAATTTGTGTTTCTAAAATTTATGAGATTGTTTTTCCAAATATAATTTGCAGAGATTTTTGAATTTGAAAATTAAATTAAATTAAATTTATTTATTTATTTTTCTACTACTATGTAGTAAAATCGGACTCTGTAGGTAATGAATAATTCATTTCTTTCTCTATAGTTACAAATGTTGTTGTGAATTGGATATTGCTTGCATTATCATTTCTTTGTAATTTAGCAGATGGGAGCGCGTGCGATCTCGAGGCCTCCTCCTCATGTGAAGGGAGCCTTCTCAATTGTAATGAACTACTATGAACTAGGGATCGGGTTGCTTGGTGTGGGCCCATCCTAAACACATGGGCCCGGGAGGTGGAGAATAGATTTTCCGTGAGAGGATGGGCTTATGTTTCAGAAGAATTTGATGTTTTCAAGTTAACCAGAACGATTTACAACTCAATAACTTCTAGGGATTGTAGTGTTGGAGACTTATGTTCTTCAATTCAAGTTAAAGAAGGCATTGAAGGGAAAGAGATATCTGCTCAGTTTTTATAACATCTGGAATGAGAATTTGATTGCTTGGGATTTGCTGTCAAGCCCGTTAAAAGCTGGACCAGTGGAAGTAGAATTATCATGACAACTCGTCATCAAAGTGTTGCAACAACGATGGTCGCATCTGTTATAACCACTAGTCGTGGGACTCGCGCGATGCGCAGATTTTTTTTCATATGAGAAAAGCAATAGTCCGCCTTAATTATTCTTCCTCAAATTTAGATATCTACCAAATGTTATTTGTGTCTTTAATGTATTTGTTAAAGTGACTATTAATATATGGTTATGTTTTATTGAAATCGTTTAATTTTGATTTCTCAACTACTTAAGTGGATATCTTTAATGGATTATTTTAATATTTTAAATGAAAGAGTGGATAAACTTAAAATTTTATTTTATATATATATATATATATATATATATTTTACGTAGATATTAAAAATTACAACTCCAATAAAAAAGCAATGGGCTATAAAGAGTGAATTATTCAAACACATTATAAAGCATTCTAATTCAAGACATAACATAAGGTTACATTAAATCCTACCATAATTTATTTGCTAATTTATAAATTTCTAAGTCGATTGAACACATTTTGCATTTGACATATAATTCATCATTTCCATAAGGGTATGGAAAATCACAATCCTAATGACCAACTCCCTCCTTATTGCATTCTTGTTTGTTGGATAGAATGAATTTTTTTGTCCCTAAAGTAGTATGACGAAGGATCCTTTGACAATTTTGTAGTAGATGCTTTCCATTTGGTTGGTTAAATATTGATAAGAGTAGTTGTTTTCCATTGTCGTTAAATTCGCCTATTAATGCAATTGCTAATCCATATTGTGCATTTGTTTCTCCTTCTTTGTTTGCTTCATGTAGCATTTGTTTCCCCATTGTAGTTTTTTCCAGTAAGAAGTAATTGAAAGCTCTAATAACAAACTTTGCTTGTGTATTACCAGCCAAGAAACGGTCGTGAAGTAGTATGAGTTCATCATTTCTTAAGAATACTGGGTGTTGCATTCCGTCCAATTTGATATTTTTAAGTACAAATTGTTTTTTTGTAAGACGATTGTAGTTTTTGCAGTTGTACATTAAAAAAAAAAAAATCCAAATGACATTACATTGATGTATAAATAATAGAGTCAAATAAAAAACTTTCTATCTAATTTTATTAAAATACATTACAATGAAAATAGCTTGTTAAATATAATAGAACACATACACTAATGTAAATTGTATCATAAAGTAGCAAAGAATACCTGATTATTTTAGTAATAGTATGTATTTGAATTTGACCAATAAGAAACACTTAGTCTGCTGCCTTTTCACACTTAGTAATAGTATGTAGTTTAGTATTATTATTATTAGTCTGCTGCCCAATAATTTTTTTGAAACACTAAACCCATTTTGTACATTCCACAAAAAGATCACCTTGAATACCAAATTTGATTTTTGCCGCCCACACAATATGCCCCACACAATATGGGTGCAAGTGATTTAATTTTCTGGCTTCTGTTGACCTGTATACTACATCACAATTAAAAGCATCCATGAAAAGATTTGAGCAAACAGTCACCTAATGCGATTCAAACCAATGTAATAAAATCAAGTAAGGGTTCAAAGAAGGTCACATGTTCTAACTTCCCTTATTAACATTTATCAAAAAAAAAAATTCCCCTATTAACCCCCCCCCCCCCAAAAAAAAAAACCCATCATGTTTTTAGTGTTGACTTGTCAACTTCAAAATATTCATCCTGGCAGAAACAGTAATGAGGAATATTACAAAAGCAGTATACACTTTAAGACAGTCATATTATGAGAAGAACATTACCACTTAAAGCTCCATGACCAAGGAAATTTTTTTAATTCAATTATAAGTACTAAATAGAAGGAAAGATTGACCAATGATACCTTGCCTTGATGTTGCCTAAATTTTTGGGTGATTCTCTCCCAAGATTTGCAAAAATGTGTAGCATGATTTCTTCTGGTAGCTCATTTTTACTATGCATGATGTGATGAAGTATTGTAAAAATGTGTGGATGAAAATGTGATGAAGTATTTTGTGAATTTTTTTGGGTTTGATTTATAGGATGTTTAGTAAACGTTTTAGTGGTAGATGAAAGGTTGTTATTCCATTGTTCTAATTAAATTGAGTCCTTTATTGTTTTGTAGTGATTACTTATTTGTGCTATAACATATGTAGTTAATTGACATAATTGTTGTTTTGTAATAGTAGTTTTTTTTTTTTTGGTTTTATAAACCATTTATTAATTGATTGCAAGTGAAAGACAATTTTTGATTATCCTCTTTTCAATGGGAATTTTTTCCTTGACTTGTACTGGAATTTCTTGAACTGGAACGTTATTTCCCAAATCCCTGACATGATAGAAGGATTACGTAAAATTAGTTTATAATGATTATATATGTATACTCTTATTATAATATTATGTATCTATTAGGAGTTAATGATTGGTAAAATTTAAATTACCTCTCCTAGCAAAGTTCCAGCATCAGGAATTTCTAAGTTTATGTAAACTTTTGTCGCACTTGTAGATGACAAATAATGTTCTCCTGTATTTAACAAATTTTTAGATTTTAAGCTGAATTGAACTGTATTAATATTTTGTTTGTTTACCTTTAAATGTTTTCACGATGGTAGAGGTTACTACTATGACGAATGGGCCTGTGTTGTTGTTATAAAGATCATCTTCAATTTCATCTGATGCTGGCCCCCAAAGACTAATTCTTATTTGGATTCCACTGTTAGAAAAAAACCAATAAGTCATATATTGGTTGAAGCAATTTCGATCAGACATAGCAAAATTTATATATCATGATGCTTACTCTGCATTGATGATATCTATATTTCTCATTGGGACAATAGATGCTTGAACATGAACGTTCTCTACTCTTCCAATAGCAACCAATTTTCCAATAATGTCTACAACAAATATAATTGTAAGAGGTTTTTGTTAGATAAATTCTTATTCCAAAAATAAACTTTTAGTAAGAAGGGTACCTGTCAAATTGACGTTGTTGTCGATCCGCTGGATGATAGTTTTGTAGTCAACAAAGTCAAATTTATGTCGAGAGATAATAATCTTTGTCTATTCTAGTTCCTTAATAATTGTGGTGAGTAGAAAGACTATTTTTTTTTTTATTGGCCGATAATTGTCGTTCGTCTTGTAGTCAGCTACTCGAAAATTTGTTACTGAATACAATTTTCCTTCTCGTGGGTGTGGTTGAAATTTAGGTGCAAAGTTATTTCTAATTGTAGCATGTATAGCATCATCCTGCACATTAAATAATTTCATTCACAAATTTATATTAATTAAGAACTTAATAGCGATGATAGTGAATAAAATTATGTTTTATATTAAATCTAACCTTTTCATCTATAAGAACCAAATCCACATTGATCAATTCTGAATTTTTCCTGTTGACAGCATTCCACATTCTAGAGAGCCTGACTCTTAATTTCCAATTGTCTTTTTCATTAGAAAGTTGTTTGATAAGATTGTAACCCATGTTCGTAACCGCTATTATGTAGACCTGTTACATAATGGAAACAACAAATGTATTTTGTTATTCATTAATATTTACATTGTAAAAAGATAGAGCATATATTTAACTGCAAAGCTTTAAACTCAGAATTCTAATATCCTTTTTTTGCCCAACGCACCAATAGAAAGCACCAAAAACTTTTTCTTGAATTGACATTTAAATAATTAGACCTCTTATGGTGGGTTATAGTTAGCTAAAATGACCGTTCCAAGTAGTATCAACATCAAACAGAAGGACATTACACCAACAATACCATATGAAAGCACTCAATTATACATCTAGAAAATATAAATAGTCCAATGAAGAAATTTCCTCCAAACATATCCTTGCAAATAGTTTATACCAGTCATGGTGAATGAAATAATCAAAGCTTAAAGAGCAAAATTCATTTCAACCAAGCTGAAGCATAATATAAAGTAAAATTGAGGTAATCCAAATATAATATAAACCATGGAGTCACCAGAAACAATTTGTGATATAAAGTGCCGTTACACTAATCTTAAGATTTACTAATTTAAAGAAAAACCAAAAGAAAGATATAATGCAGAGAAGAGTTTAGGAGAAAACAAAAGGTGATGACTTTGGGTTCGCTTTTGCAGGCATCGCAGTGGTTGTTTGTTATACTAAGCAAAACAATACATATAGACAAATATCAAGTAAGCAAAGCAAATGAAACTAAGAACTATTTTTTTATTTTGAATATTAGTAAACAAACCTGGTATATAAGGAACAAATTTCTTCAAAGCTTTAGCATGTTAACCTCCATTTTACCTCTATACACTTTTGTCATGATCTGTATGCTATATATTTTATTTTATAGTAGTAGTTATGTTAGTGTGTTATTTCATGAATTGTTTTGGGTTTAAATAAATTTAATGCTGCAGTTGAAAGGTTTTTAAACTATTTTTTCCAATTTATTTGTTTGTTTTAATATGAATTAATAGAATTATTGTTACTTATGAGATTTGCTACCACATTATATGGCCAATTAATGAGCAATATTACCTTAACATACCACCATAGATAAAAATCAGAATACCAAGAGTACCTATGGCGGTATGTTTTCCATTCAAGAGTTGTTGTGGGGATATATTTTCCATTCAAAGGATAATATATTAATTACCGTATATCAGTTAACTTATGTATGTATATCATTCATCAAAAAAGAAAAATAACATATGTATGTATTGCTGCTTTCATTAAGTGGAAAGGTGGTAGGGGACTATTTCATTATTTTAAATGAAACAGGGGAGAACCCTGTTTTTGTTTTGGTTTTGGTCATGATTGGAAATGTTGAGTTATGTGCATCTTCATGTTATCCAAGCATACCCACACTGAACATTTGCCAAGCACAGGATGGAAGCCAGTTTAGTGGGGTGCTAATAAAATTATTTTCAATATATTGGTGATGAAGCTGTATAAACACTTAATATAAAGAAATACATGCATGGATGTGTTTATAAATACAAATCTTTTGTATGACTTTCAATAAACAAACTTTAATCAGTTGTAGCAAAATTATTCATAGTCCATAATATTAGATCTACAAATACAGCAACCAAAATTTAATTATGAGTTATGAACTGAACAATACACATGCAAGTTGAAAACCAAACAACTAAAAACAATATAAGAAATTGGAAACAGTACAATTAGATATGAAGCTGTAGCATTTGCAACAACATAGATTAAGCAAGTCCTCTGAATACTTCTTTATATACAATATTTGTTGTTCTTGATTCTTCATCACTTCCATTGTTTATGATGAGGAACTTGAGACCATTTCTACTTGTAACTCTAGATACTGCAACATAGAGTTGTCCGTGGCTGAATACCGGATTCGGGAGATACACACCCACATGTTTCAATGATTGTCCTTGACTCTTGTTAATTGTCATTGCGAAACATACAAAAATTGGAAATTGATGTCTCTTCAAGACAAATGGCCATTTAGAGTCACTTGGAGACAAAGGCAATCAGATATGAAGCTTAGGAAAGCACACAAAGGTGTTTAAATAGGAGATTGGGGTGCAATCAATCTAGGAGATGAGGAGGTGAGGGAGATGAGGAGGCGAGGGAGATGAATAGGTGAGGGAGTTGGAAAAGAATATGAAAAGGGAGATAATTAAATAGAGGTAAATGTTAAAAGGAAAGAGAGAAAGAATTAATTAATTAGAGAATTAAAGTAAATAGAGGTAAATGTTAAAAGATAAGAGAGAAAGAATTAGGGGGAAGGGTGTAGGAAGAGGAAATCTGATGTGGCATCTCTAGGGAGAAAGCTAAAGCTTCACTTATTAGTTTATACTAGTCGTAAACCCGCGCGATGCGCGGAATAATTTGGCATGAATTTATTTATTTATTTATATTATTCTAAGGTTTTTAATAGTGATATATTTAGCAATTAGTTTAATAATTAGATATGTATAAAAACGCAATGCAAAAAAAGTTTAGAGAATTCATAATTTTGATTAGATCATGCAATGGATCTTGATTATTTCATATGTAAGCTAACCTTATTTCTCATTTTTGGAAAAATTCATTGGGCATTTTATAAAAGCTATATCTTCATTTTGTCATATAAGAACTATTAAAAAAAGCTCTTGTGGTAATCTCAGTATTTCTCATATACTGAGATTTTTTCATTCCACATAATTTAAACAACATGAAAAACTAAGGAAGCTAAATATGTCGTAGATCTTAGGCAAGCAATAATATAGCAGTAAAAGGGAAAAAATAAAGAATTAAATCAGCTTATTCATGACAGGACTTTTAATAGATGTACATATTTATTTTATTTAACTCTTATGAGCAACAAAATTGATATGCATTAGTCATTGCTGAAGATATTTCCTTTCCTTTCGATTTATTATGTACTATTTGGAGACATCTATAATGTACTAAGGTGTATGATTCTTTTCTTTTTTTCTTCTTCGATTTATAAATTTTTTAGATAAATTTTATGTGTTTTCACATTAGAAAGTAATAAATCGTTGATTAGAATTTTTTTTTTTTCCAGCAAAGAACATACAAAAAACCACTCAATAACAATTGTGAAAGGCAATTCTAGCCAATCAAATGAATAACTACTAAACTGTAATGGTTTATGCATGCCTCATATCAGTTATTTTGTCAAATGAACCACATAACATACTCTTGTGCAGTACCAAGCCAATCTAAATCATTGTTCAAAATTTCAGCCTCCCATATGGTTTATGCATGGCTAATATCACTTTAGCTTGTCAAATGAACTACATAACATAATCTGTTTGAGGCATTCTGACAAACACATAGCATGCATTATTGTTGCAACAACTTTATGTATACACTACGATTACAAAAATTAGCCACAAACACATTTAGCCTAAAACCCATCATCTAATTTATTTCACAGCTTTTATAAGGCAAATAAAAAATAATAAATCTTTTATTAGTGACTGTTATTTTTTTTGGTTTCAGCAAAGAAAATACAAAAAACCACCCAATACCAGTTGTGAAAGACAGTTCCAGCCAAGCACAAAAAAGAAAAATAAATTTCATAGTCAAAAACATAAATGTTCTTTTGCATTATGGATCTTCATTCATTTATTTTTCTACAGAGTGCAGACACATAGTTGTGGGAGTGCTCCCTAGAGTATTTCCAGTATCTATTACTCCCAAGTCCAAACAAAAAAGAAAGCCTAATTTTATTAAATTGTGTGTGTTGAAATAGATAAATATAACAGAGTTTCATAACAGCTCTATGAAACTAAAAAGAATTATATGCAATGTACTACAGCTTTGCCCAAACAATCGACTCATGTAAGCTATTCTGCTGGCATGAACACAAATTAAGGTCCATGTGTTGAATCAAAACAGATGGAAAATAAACACTAAGGAAGATGGAAGTTCTTGCAACTCTAATGTACCCTCTTTAGTGGTCTTTCAAACCGGATTATACATAATGAGAATATTATAGAAGTTCATGGATTTCATTTTCACTCTTCATGATAGAAGATAAGCCATTGAATTAAATTCGTGCAACTCACCATTACATGGTATATTACTGCATCAATAGAATTGTAACTGAGCATGGCTCATATCACCTGAAGGAACACAAACTCGACCCAATTGTGGCGAGAACAATTTCTCTGAAATAACCTGTAGCATCTGTTTCTACACATACCATTCCAAGCATTAAAATTTACCAATAATGAAACAGAGGACTTAATATATTTAGAGCCAAGTAAATGGAACTGATTCTTGAACAATTACCTGGATGGAAACTTCCAATTATCATGACCTGCAATAAAGAAATTTTAGAAAATTTTAGAAACAAATGAATATATTTAAAAATAAAAATAAAAACCCACCAAAAAGGGTCAGCCTTTTTAGATCCAAAAAACCAACTCAATTTCCTCCAAGAGATTCAAAAAACCAATAAAGTTAAAGAAGAATACAATAAAAAGGTTTCACTAAATTCAGATTTAAATATTCTAAATCAAATTAGGGAAGAAAAAAAGAAAGAAAGAAAGAAGAAGAATATTTGGTGGCATTGACTGGGGTTCAAAGAAGTGAGGGTAGCAGTGTTATAAACTGAACAAAACAGTCAAGTATTTTATCAAACACTTTGTGTGCATGTATCATGTAACATTTGTATGAGATAGAGGAATAGTCTATCTAACCAAGAACCAATGAAAACAAAAATACTCATATAGAAACACACAAAACCCACCTAAAATATCCAATCTTTAAATTAAGGAGAAAAAAAATAACCTTAGAATCACTTATCTTTGTGGTGTGGAAACCCAAGTGAGGATCCATTGTCTCTGCTTTCTCTCTGGTTCAAAAGGGAGACCTAACAAAATGACAAAAGAGAGAGACCTAACAAATCCAACAATATAACAGCAAATAAACACACAGGGGTAAACTAAATCAAATAGAGAGAGAAAGAGGAGGACCTGATCTATTATTGCTTTTGCAGTATCCATGTCTCCAACTCACTCAAGAAGAATAAAAAAGGTATTGAGTTGCTTTTGTGGTTGCTGGTCTAGATTTTCAAAAATTTACTCATTGTCAGAGGGAGAAACAAATCAAAGATCCAGAGAATACAAAATAATCAAACCTGAATTAGAAGCTGAAATCAAAATAACTAAATCATGCTCTGATTGGGTTGAAGAGAGAAAATGTAACAGCAAGGTAAGATAGGAAAGGTTAAGCTATTGAAGAAGAAAGATAAGGGAGAGAAAGGGTATGGAAACTCAAGGATCCGAAGAGAT
This sequence comes from Fagus sylvatica, assembly GCA_907173295.1. Classification (NCBI taxonomy): domain Eukaryota; kingdom Viridiplantae; phylum Streptophyta; class Magnoliopsida; order Fagales; family Fagaceae; genus Fagus; species Fagus sylvatica. Next base: position 6,161,477 of record OU015762.1, on the reverse strand, counting down.
TATTGGGTTGTGACTGGAAGAGAAGAAGTTGAAAAAGTAGGAAGAGAGGGAGGGGGAGCAGTTACGGTAGGAGGAATTAAATGTGGATGATGAGGATAGAAAGAGAGAGAATAAAATTGAGGAGAGAGAAATTGATGATATGAGATTATACCGAAAGAGCAAATCTGATGTGGCAGATTATGGGGAAGCTAAAAACTTTTCTCTTAGCTTCAGCTTTTAGTTTAGATAATAGATAATAGATAACCTGCCACATTTGTTATATGAAGATTGTTGGTCATTATTTGCAAATTTTGCATTTAGGACTAGCAACCTTGAAGAACATCCAACTTTCAAAGAGATCGGTGAAGAAGTTGTCAAAAAGTGCAAAGGCCTGCCTTTAGCCTCCAAAAACACTGGACTCTTGCACTTAAAAGTAGAAATTGAGGAATGACGTAGAATACTCAATAGCAAGATATGGGATCTACCTAATGATAAGAGTAGCATCCTCCCCGCTTTAAGAGTGAGCAATTATCATCTCACTCCACATCTCATGTTAGGTATATATCATGTGATTCTGTAAAAATAAACAACAACAACAAGAAATCTATCATTGTTAATAAACAACAAAAACTCACAGTGAATGCAGTATGAATAGATCAAGTCTAGCGTTTGACGCTATGTCCTTAAGACAGATTGCGCCCCTCACACTATATCTTAGTGGTGCTTTGAGACTCATGGACGTCTGTCTCCCATGATAAAATGATCTTCGCACGCAGAAGAAGCACAAACAATCTCCGTGCACAACGAACGTAACTAGTGTCTCTTTCTCTCTCTTTATGTAAATGAGACTCTCAAAATCGTAGGAAATAATTAACTCAAAGCAACTTCAAAAAAAAACTTAAAAAGTTAGTTTTTAAATGAATGAGGGGACACTCTATTTATAGATAGAGTCACACATTTTCGGAAAGGTGTAAGATGAATAGTCACAACTATTCAGAAAAGACACAATATTTGGGAAAAAAAATAATGTATTAATAAATACATAAATTGGATGGACTAGGCCTAACCCACATGGGTTTGCTTGGCCCACTTTTAGGAGACAATTTCTCATTCACTCCTAACCATTTTTCCAACATCTCATACAATGCTTTGCTTATTGTTCGATATTTTCCAGGGGTCATGAGATTTAAAAAAAAAGAAGAAATTGTTAGAGGTTGGCGATGAGTATTTACGGTAACTATTATCAAGGTGACTTTTCCAATCATTTGTGATGCATGATCTTGTCAACGATTTAGCTCAATATGTATCTAGAGAATTCTGTTGCAACTATGAGGATGGTAAGCTGCATGGAATTTGGGAAAATGCTCGGCATTTTGCATGCTTGATGGACCGGTTTGATCGCCCCGATAAGTTTGTTGCCCTTAATGAAGTGAAGTATCTGCGAACCTTCCTTCCATTGACCTGTTCGAATCCAAGTCAATGCTTTGCCTTGAGTGACATTGTTATTGCGGAATGGTTGCAAAAGATGAAATACTTGCGTGTGCTTTCTGTTTCTTAGTATGCGATCAATAAACTGCCTGACTCTTTGGGTGAATTGACACATCTCCGTTACTTGGACCTTTCTCACACTTTAATCGGTGAGTTACCCAGTTCAATATCTTCTTTGTATAATTTGGAGACATGGTTGTTGTTGAATTGTGATCTCACTGCATTACCAGCAAGGATTGTTGACCTCATTAATTTACGTCATCTAGATGTGAGTGAATTTGGAAGATTAAAGATTTGTTGTGGGCAGGGATAGTGGGTCAAAGATCAGTGAATTGGGGAAGCTTTCACAACTTCTTACACTTTGCATAAGGCTGCAGAATGTAGTTTATGCTACAGAAGCTTCAGAGGCCAGCTTGAACTGTACGGATTATCTTAGTGAGTTAGTTTTCAAATGGACCACTATCAGTCTATCTATCACTAATGATGTAGACAGTGGTATAAAAGTACTTGAAAATCTGCAGCCTCATAAAAATTTGAAGAAGCTTACCATTGAAAACTACAGTGGTGCGAGGTTTCCCGATTGGTTAGGTGATGCCATCTTCCGTAACATGATGTCCCTAAGTCTTAAAAATTGCACAAATTGCGTGTCCTTGCCACCACTTCAACACCTCACCTCGCTGGAAAAGCTGGAGATCAACTGCTGTGAGAGGCTCGAGGAGATGCCAGAACATGGATTGCCCAACTCCCTTTCTTATCTTCGTATTAAAAACTGCTCATTGCTAGCTGATCGTTGCCAAGAGGATGGAGTAGATTGGCCCATTATTTCCTACATTGCCAACTTATACATCAATGGCCCAATGTTGTCATAGAGTGATAGAGATAGCAACTCTTCAGAGTGACAGGTTTTCTACCACAGGCACTACAAACAAAATCTTGTTCCAGCATTTTTTTTTTGGTCAATTAAAGTCAATTCAATTAATTGTACATTGTGAAACAATTATGTGTTGTTTGACTGTATCTTTTTGGCGAAAGCTTATTTGCTGAAAATTAGTTAAAGTATGATTCCACTTTAAAAAATAAAAAAAGCTGAGGTTTTATATTTTAAAAACTAGTACACTTGTATATAAGCAAAAAAGCTAAAAGAAAAACTCTCACCAATTGCACTTACTAATAACCTTTTCTATCCATCTAGCATAATCAGGCCAACTTTAAAGACTTTTTTGGCCACAAACAATTTCCTAAGTTTCTACACGATTATGATTACTTGCAAACCCATACAATGCTCGCAAAATTCTCAACTTATTTTTTCTTGGTGTATAATATAAAAATTTCTTTAAAATGTAGACTTTGAAATATTTCATTGTAACAATTTTATTAGCCTTTTTAAGGAATATGAGATGAGAATATATATACTAAGTTTACTTCTATTGCTTAATTGTATAGTGAATCAGTACAGAGCATGAAAAACATTTAAGAAACCATTAACATCTCATTGGAGCTCTCTCTATTATCAAAGGATCATCTTCAATCCATATCTTCACAGCTTCTCCAAGCTGCGCATGTTTGGCCAGTAGGGGGCTGCATGGTTAGCCTCTCTGCACACATGATTAAAACCCACATCACATCCTGGAACGAATGCAGTCCCACATACCAGATGCCCGTACCTTGAACCCAATCTATCTTGCTTAGAATTTTTTTAAGAGCCTTCTTCTAACCGTAGATCTCTGCCATATAAGCAGATTCTTTGAGCTGAAGCCACTTAATCCTAAAAAGCAATGATAAATTCTTCAAACTTGTGCAGAAAATTGGACCTGGAAGCCTCCAAAAAGATTCACAGGGTACTATTGATTTTCACAAAACTAAGGAACAAAATCCACAACAAAAACATGAAATAGGAGGCAAACGTGAATAACTGTAGAAAAACCGAAGTAGAAACTTGAGCAATTGTTGCTGGCCCAACAATTCTTCAAAATTGTCCTAGATTATGCACAATGGAAAAAGAAGATTATTTATTAAGTGCAATAATTGTTTCACTACCTAAAGTAAATTGAACTGATCTCTAGCAAGTCAAATTGTCATTAATCTATGTGGTAACTCACTGGAAGACTTGCTTATGGGATTACTTCCTCATCAATTTCTATGCGAGCGATCTGAGCTATCTTGGACCAATTATTTTGGAGTTTTGGTTTCAGCAAAGCGCACTCCTTGATGCAGAGAAAAGAAAGGGAGGATGGAAGACCCTCCAATGGCAAGGACTGAAGTTTGTTACAGCAGCTAATCTCCAATGTTTTAAGAGCAGGAAGGTGTTGAAGTCCCTTGTAATTCAGATATTTGAGATTCAAAAGTCCGCTAACGCGTAAAGATTTGAGATTGCTGTGCAATAACTTCTCCTCTAGAAATGACACCACGTTTTTACATACACCTTCAATCTCCAACCGAGTAAGGCATTCAAGCCCATGCAAACCCCACTCCTTCCCGACCATGAGTTTGTTCCAGAAAGTGATACTGAGTAAACTTAGTTTCGAAGGCAAACCCCCTTGTGAAAGTGAGACGAGTTCTTGACAATTATTTAAAAACATTGATTGCAGAGAATTGAGGTTGTGCAACTGATGAGGCGGTTCTTTGAAACTCTTGCAATTGGAGAGCCAAATGGAAGTCAAGTTGGTGGTAGGCAATCCTCCTTTTGAAAGAGATACTAGCTTAGGACAATCCCTGATCTCCAAGGCCTCAAGAGACATGAGATTCTTCTGAATTCCTTCTGTCATTGAAAGGGATTCAAGATTTGCACAATCCCAGATAGAAAGATTTCTAAGCTTTGGAAAGAAGTCTAATGGAAGGGATTTTAGGGAATCACAGCTACTCCCTATGCACAAATGTTGAAGACATGCATACTGGTCTGTCTTCTCTGCAAGTGGGAGAAACTCTAATTCCTTGCAGTTCTGGATGTAAAAAGTGTTTTAAGGCAGTGAGTGGATGGCCTCCAAAGGACCTGAGAGAACAACAATTAATGATATACAATTGTTTGAGAGAAGGGATTTTGGCCATCACTTGTTCAGGTATGAGCTCCAGAGAATCACATCCTTCAATTTTGAGGCTATCTAGCCTCACTGGCAATTTCATCAGTTGTGATATTTCTGAAACTTTTATGCTTTCAAAAGAGGAAAGGTCTTGCAGTCCACCTTGAGTCATGAGCAATGAGGATTCTATGGCACCTTCAGACGTAAAGAGAGTCATTTGCTGGGAGAACGACACAGCTTTACCATCACTTATGAACAGAACCTCATCATAATAATGTAAAAGCCTTTTGTGTAATGATGCCTCTGTCAAAAGTGTTGTCACAAGCTCTTGAGATTCAGAAATCTCAACTTTTACTATAGAAGGAAATTGCTTGGGTAAGTTCCCTTTCAGCTTGGGGCATCTTCGTATTGAAAGCTCTCGCAGGCGAGGGAATTCTCCACCTTCATCATCAAATGAAACCCATTCTTCCCATTCTAACATCCCCTCAAATGTTAGAGTTTCCAAAGACTGAAATGGGTTATCCATCCCACAGAATTCAGGACCCACCCTCTTTACCGAATCCATCCATTCAATAATGAGGACTTTTAGAGATGGTAGCTGCCCGAGTGGTGGCAAGTCTAAGCAATTCTTGCACTTGCTAAGACATAGGAAAACCATGTTAGAGAATGAAAAATCCCCCAACCAAGGTGGAAATCTTGTACTACAGTAGAAACTAATGCTGAGCTTCTTCAAATTTGTATGAGGCACTAGCTGTTCAAGCACATCTCTATCATTTTCCGAATTAACAGTATTGTCACTCCATTCCAACACTAGCTCATCAAGTTGTGTCTTCTCTACCAAGCCTGCCTCAGCCGCATCTTTCGTAGAGACAACATTCTGCAACTTTGAAATGCGAAGTGTTCCATGAAGATGCAAAATCCCACCCAATTCTTTGATTGCAGAGTCGATCATTTTGCTGACAACAAAGTTAGACAGTGTTTGAAGACTTTCTAATCTACTCATTTCTTTTGGCATCTCATTTAAGTCAGTTCCACTAATATCAAGATGACGCAAGTTAATAAACTTCAACATGTTCTTTGGCAATCTAGTAAGAGAATGACAATTTGACAATATCAATGTTTGTAAATTGTGGAGAGAACATACTGGTTCTGGTAACATCTTGATTGCAGTGTGAGAGAGATCCATATACCGCAGATGTTTCAACTTGCTGATTGAAACAGGTAGCTTGGTGATATGATAGTGAGATAAAGAAAGCACCTGTAAGAATTGCAGTTTGGAGAACAAATTTTGCAGCTTGATACTGCTAAAATGACATGATTCATGACCCAGTGGCAAAAAGGTTCTTTAAACTTGGCTTTATCGATGGCCTCAAATATCATTGGGCAATCATATTTGCATCTGAAAAGTGACAAATATCGGGTCCATGCAGTGATGCCTGAGGTATCATCATACTCCAATCTGAAGCAAAATTTCCCAGAAACAAGAGTGGCTAAGTCACTCATAAGATCGTGCATCACAAAACGTGTTTTATTTCCACTTGATCTTTGAAGAAAAGACCTCAATAATAATTCACGAAAGTATTCGTCACCAACATCTTCCATTCTTCGATTTCCTCCAAGAAGTTGCAGAAGACCTTCTGCCATCCATAAGAGGACTAGCTTCTCTTTCTCAAATTCATATTCAGGGGGAAATATTGAACAATATGCAAAGCATCATTTTAGATGTACAGAAAGATGATCATAGCTCAGTTTTAAAGGATTGAGAACCTTGCGTTTTTCATTTGGAAAAGGAATTAGGTGCTTCCGTACAGCTTCCCATTCCTCCACCTGTAGCTTAAGGCCCAAGAAAGCCCCAAGTGTTCTTAATGCTAAAGGAAAACCACCACACAGTTCCACAATTTCTCTGCCAAGAACTTCTAGTTTTGGATATGAACTCGGATACTGGTCTCCAAAAGAAAATTTCGCAAGCAAAGACCAACGATCTTCATTCAATAATTCATTCATATGATAAGCACTGTCAGTGCCCACCATTGATGCAACAGATTGAATGCGTGTGGTTACAATAACACGACTTCCCTTTGCAGCACCTTTAAAGGGAGATAGTAAGAACTCCCAGTCGTGATAATAAGTCTCAGCCCAAACATCATCAAGAACTAGTAGAAATTTCTTTCCCCGAAGGCTTTCTTGCAATCTAACTTGAATCATTTTTAGCTCCTTGAGATCACAAGACTGCATAGTGAACGACTCAAAAATTGCCTTTATCACCATGAACATGTCAAAATGATCCGAAACATGAGCCCAGGCCTTCATTTCAAAATACTCACTTACTTTGTCATCATTGTAAACAAGTCGAGCAAGAGTGGTCTTGCCTATCCCAACCTCACCCACAATTGGAATCACAGACAAATCTTCACCACTTGCCTCACTTGACAACAACAGTTTGAAAATTGCTTCTTTATCAGAATCCCTTCCGAATACTTCAGAGTTATCTGCAAAAGAAGATATGGGCATGCTGGGAGACTGTTTCATCTCATTTTGTATTCCTTTCTTCAAACCAAGTCCATCATTTCTCTTGGCCAAGGATTGTAGCCTGTCAAGGATCTGCCTTATCTTTCTTTCTATTCCCTTTTTGAGGTTTTCAGCCCATTTGCCTAAAAAAAGGATGCCTCCTGCTGGACTTTTCTCACTCTGAGATTCTGCATCCAACTTATGCTGCGAAGCTTCAGTGGAGATCTCATCTATGAGATCCTGTATCAAATAGACAACATCTTGAAGCTCGTCAAGCCACGCTTTAAATTCTCGGCTCTTGTCCTGCTTCTCCTCTGCATCATTAAGCACCAAAGTAACAGACTGCAACATTGTCTTGAACTTCTCCAGCAATCCATCTTCGACTTCATGAATTCAGAGGAAGTCTATGACTTCTTTGGAAGCCAAACTTTCCAACAGCACCTGAATTGCCTCTCCCATCAACAAGTCAGCCATGCTGCCAACTTTAGTGGAAGGACAGTGAAAGGCAAATTGAGAAACAAGGAAGAGATCGATAGCCCTTTGGCTTTCGAAAGCTTTTTACAGCAAGATCAAAAAGAGAAAGAAGAAAGTTACTAACAAGTTAACAAAGTGGCGGTATGTATTAAAAACACATCTAGTTATTGCCTTATTGGATCCTAACAAGTCAAGGGACCGGCTGGTGATGAATCCTTTTTTTCACTGGTATTTATTAATTTGTGAAAGCAAATTTCTTAGTAGAGTATGTTCGTAAAGAGATTATTCATAATCATATTCCCATTGTTGTTTTTTATGATGGTATATAATTGTTGTTGTTTTCTTGTTGATTGTTCTGAAAGTTGGCTGTCATTACGAAATGTTAACATTTAGTATAGAGAATTTAGCTTTTGAAAGATTTTGCAGCAAGAGTCAAGCAGAGATGGAAGAAAGCCTCTTGACAAGTTAACAAAGTGGTGTGGAGACTCATCTAATTGGCGATAAGTATTAGAAATCACATCTAGTTATTTAATCCTTATTTTGTTTTCTTCATCTGTGCTTCTTTGTGAAAGCATATTTCTGAGTATGAAAAAAACAGAAGAAGACAAACCTATAGTATGCTGAGAAAGAAAGTTTCATGATAATGTACAAATTGTTGTTTTGTTTATGATGATATACCACTTGATGTAATTTTGTGGCGAATATTCTGAAAGTTGGCTGTTATTACAATACATTCAATCTTTCTTGTTATGAAATTCCAAGAGGCTAAAACTTATTATAGTTCAATCTTTCTTGTTATGATATTACAAGAGGCTCTATATACCCATATACTTGCAGAGCATACAAAGTAGTCCTAATCCTATATTTATAGTGTAATTAATATGATCCCAAAGTTAACTATTACATACACACTACATTATGTTCATTGTAACATAATTTCATCTAGTAAAGATAAAGTTGTTATAGGTATTTCGTTGTGGACGTAAGGCATCAGGAAGAACCTTTGTAATTGCCTTACTCACGTTTTTCTCTCTACGTTATTTATTTTTTGTTTTCTTATTTTAACATGGTATCATAGTTATGTATCATCAATTATAACATGATATTAGAGCCAATGTTTTGAAACTCTTCTCTCCATCATTCTCCTTTCTTTTCCGGCGGTTTTTCCCTAGATCAGACATTGAAGACATATATATTTGAGAATTGATCATCAAGTTGACAAGTAATGTCATTTGTATTTTCATTTACATTATTGAAAATTTAATATAACTTTAATTTACAAACATACATTGAAAATGAATCAATAAAAAAAATTAAGTTTAAAATTCTATAATAAAGGCTAATGAACTGGTTAGGTCGGGTCGGGATCTAATGGTCGAAGCAAGTTAATTGTCTTATTTCCAATTTCTCTTTCTATATTATTTTATTTTGTTCCTTCAATTTTACCATTTCCTAAAAAATGCGAGAGAGGATTCAACTTTTGAAAGGTTTGCAGCAAGTTAACAAAGAGGCGTGGAGCCACGGCTAATTGGCGATAAGTACCAAAAATCACATCTAGTAAATTTCTGAGTATGAGAGAAAAAGAAAACTTGTAGTAAACGACCAAATTAAGGGATTTTTCATGATAATATTCCAATTATTGTTTCTCATAATAATATACCAATTTCTATCAATTCTGGTGGCTGGTTCTAAAAAATGGCTGTTATTACAAAATGTTGTTAAATTTAAAGAATTTTTCTTAATTCATATATAGGTCATGGATTCAACATTAATTTTTCAAATAAATAAATAGTTGAATTGTAAAAATCTAAAAAAGAAAAGAAAAAAAGGGTTGAAATCATTTTATTGACATGAGGTGGATTAGAACATTTATAATTGAAACAGAAAATGTAATAATAACTTGGGTCATCACAAAAGAACATATATAACAAGGGGTCCAAGCTGTAGTCTGTGCACTGCCAGGTTCACTTCTCTAGTTGAACTTTAAATGGTGAACAGTACGGAGCTTCATTGTGGACATCTATCAAAACAGGAATGTTGGGTGAATCATGTGTTACTATGGATTGGAAACAAGCACTGCAGATTCGAATTGTGTGTGACTTCCTCTTGAAGAAGAATGACGGCCTCGACCACGCTGGTTAGAACCACGGTTGAAACTTTGGAATTTAATTTGTTAGTGTATGAAACTTCGGAGTTTAATTTTTACTTTTGAAATTATAGGGTTTAATTTGTTATCCTAAATTATAGGGTTTAAAATGTAATTAAAAAAAAAAAAAAAACCTGTGTGTTACCTAAGGGTCTTACCTAAGGGTCCTAGGTCTACTAAGTCCTAACCGAACAATTGCGTCAACTAACCTAATATGGAGAAATTTTTAGCTTTGACTTCTCAAAAAAAAAAAAAATAATAATCATTCTTCCAATTATTGAATTATAAAAAAATAGAGTAAATTATATTGACATCTCTAATGTTTAATGAAACTAGATTAGTTACACCATATTTTCAACAAATGACACTCCTCTCCAAAATTTTCAAAATAATTGACACTCAGCTCCAAAATAATTCACACTCCACTTTGTTTTTTGATCGATGTAATTTACCCAAAAGAATATTGTTATCTATTTTTTTTATTAATGTAATGCAAATAGTATATTTTAACTTATAAAGTTATAATTAACATTTTACGCTTAATAAAATTTAAGGGGTTATCTGTCATAATCTAAACTCCAAGGGCTTTGTGTATTACATGCAAACTATAGGATTTTTTTGTGTGGTAGTTTCCCCTAAAATAATTGTGTCACAACATAATAATAACATTTCAAGTTTGGTTGTAAACTGGGTTACAACTTTTCCTCCAAACCCACCATTTATCATAAGACAATCGTCATGGTCATGTGTAATGAACAAAACCAATTTAACACCCTTAATCCATGAAACCCCATCCTCCATGTTCTCTCTTTTCCATCATACTCTCTCTATCCTCTTTGGTTAGGGAATGATATTGGACTCTTAAAACCAGCTACTACTTTGGAATTTAGTTTGGAATGGTTACCTTTTAAACTTAACGCAAGATGCTGATAAAATTGATAAAGATTGAGCTTTCTTCATCATTAGAATCGATGACTTAAGTTTTAGGAGGTACAAAATGGGATATCTACATCATCCATGAGATTTTTGGAAAATAACTAATTAGGACAGTACCACATGATAAGTAATTATTCATTATTTTACCGTACAATAATATAGTACTTCTTCCCCTCACATGAATGTTTTTTGTGGATAAGATGCCTACTCAATTATTATCATCATAAGTGACATTAGCTCTATGTTTATACTAACTAATTTTTTAGATATATAATTTAAATTAATAAATAAAAATTTAAGAATTACCTGGACAATTGACAATTTTGGTTTGAAATGACAATTGAAAATATGAATTTGAATTTGTCCTAACCATAAAACTTCGCAGGTGCTACTCAGACTACCACCTGCAAGTCAACAAAATAAAGCCAGGAAAAAGCTAGAGAAAAGAGCCTCGAGTGGACTTGATTTGATCTACTAAGAACCAATTTGCAAACTGCGCAGAGGCTTTCACGCATATAGTCCATCACAAACCGATCTCTTCTTGTCACTATTTTTCTTGAATCACTCCTCTGCAAAGCAGGAAAAAAATGGTTTGGAAAATTGTAGGAGAGACATTGCTTTCTGCACTCTTTGGAGCGTTGTTTGAAAGGCTGGCTGATCCCCTGGTCAAAGAATTCTTCCGAGACCGGAATTTCGATCAGACACTCGTTGACAAGCTGAATACAGTTCTGCTGACTGTTAATGCAGTGATCAGTGATGCAGAGGAGAAGCAGATCACGAATCTGGAGGTGAAAAATTGGGTCAATGAGCTCAAAGATGCTGTCTACCATGCTGACGATCTGTTGGATGAGATCGCCACCATAGCTTTGCAATGCGAGTTGGAACCTGGAGTTAAGGTCAAAGGAAAAGCTAAAGTCAACGCAAATCAGGTACTGAGTCGATTCTTTACTTATACAGAATCCAGTCTCCAACTTGATAAAGTTAAAGAATCCAGTATCAAAATGATAGTTGAAAGACTAGAGTATTTAGCAAACCAGAGAGATCTCAATCTCAAGGAAAGTGTAAGAGGGAAACCACCACCAATGTTACCCTCAACTTCTTTAGTAGATGAATCTGAAGTGTTTGGTAGAGATGAAGAAAAAGAAAAGCTAGTAAAATTTTTGCTTGACGATACTTCACAAGAAAACGGAATTCCTGTTGTTGCAATAGTTGGAATTGGTGGGGTTGGCAAGACGACCCTTGCTCAGATTGTGTATAATGACACAAGGGTGAAAAAACATTTTAAATCGAGAGTATGGGCTCATGTTTCAGAAGAATTTGATGTTTTGAAAGTAACCAAAACCATTTTTGAGTCCGTCACTTCAAAGAATTGTAATGATACAAACTTAGATACTCTTCAAGTTAAACTCAAGGAGAGATTGATGAGAAAGAAATTTCTGCTTGTTTTAGATGATGTTTGGAATGAGAATTTTATTGTTTGGGATTTGTTGTCAAGACCCTTAAAAACTGGAACTTACGGGAATAGAGTTATATTGACAACTCGTAATCATGGTGCTGCTTCAATCATGCGTCCTGTTTTTACTCATCATGTGCTGCATTTGTCAGATAAAGATTGCTGGTCATTATTTGTAAAACATGCATTTAATGCTAGAATCCCTGAAGAACATCCAATTTTGAAAGGGATTGGCGAGGATATTGTAAAAAAGTGCGCAGGACTGCCTTTAGCTGCAAAAACACTGGGAGGTCTCTTATACTCAAAAGTAGAAGCTGAGGAATGGCTTAGAATACTCAATAGCAAGATATGGGATCTACCTAATGATAAAAGTAACATACTTCCGGCTTTGAGATTGAGCTATTATTATCTGTCTCCACGTCTCAAACAATGCTTTGCATATTGTTCGATATTTCCCAAGGGCCATAAGTTTGAAAAAGAGAAATTGGTTCTCTTGTGGATGGCAGAAGGATTCTTGCAGCAGTCAAATGGTAAGTACACAATGGAAGAGGTTGGGGAGGAGTATTTTCGTGAACTACTATCAAGGTCTTTTTTTCAACAATCAAGTTCCGACGAATCGTGCTTTGTTATGCATGATCTTGTCAACGATTTAGCTCAATTTGCATCCGGAGAGTTTTCTTGCAAGTTTGAGGATGGTGAACTGCAGGTAATTTCAGAAAAGACTCGACACTTTGCATGCTTGATGGACTGGCTTGATGGACCTGAGAAATTTGTGGCCCTTCAAGAGCTGAAGTTTTTGCGAACCTTCCTTCCACTGCACTTTTCAAATCCTAGCCGATGCTCTGCCTTATGTAAAATATTTACTGATGTATGGTTGCCAATTCTGAAACTCTTACGTGTGCTTTCTTTTTCTTGTCCTGCGCTCGCTAAGCTGCCTGACTCTTTGGGCCAATTGATACATCTACGCTATTTGGACTTTTCTTACACTTCAATTAAAGAGTTACCAAGCTCGATATGTTCTTTGTATAATTTGCAGACATTGTTGTTGTCAAGTTGTACTAAACTCATCAAGTTACCAGCAAAATTTGGTAACCTCATTAATTTGCGTCATCTAGATGTGAGTGAAACCAAGATAACAGAGATGCCAGCTGGATTCGGAAGATTAAAGAGTCTCCAAGTGTTGACTGATTTTGTTGTGAAAAGAGATAGTGGGTCACAGATCAGTGAATTGGGCAAGCTTTCAAATCTTCGTACACTTTCCATCTTAAGGTTGGAGAATGTAGTCAATGCTACAGATGCTTCAGAGGCCAACTTAAAGAGTATGAATCATATTAATGAGTTATTTCTCGAATGGACCTCTAACACACATGATGTAGAGAATGAAACAGGCGTACTTGATCACCTGCGGCCTCATGAAAACTTGAAGAAGCTTACCATTGAAAACTACGGTGGTACCAGGTTTCCCAATTGGTTAGGTGATGCCAATTTCTCTAACATGGTGATCCTACGACTTAACAAGTGCAAAAATTGCACGTCCTTACCACCACTGGGGCATTTATCTTCTCTTCAAGGGCTCTTCATCACAAAGATGGAAGGATTAGAAAGTTTGGATTCTGGATTTTATGGGATTGACAATTCTGGAGTCAAGCAATTCAGATCTTTAAAAACTTTGACATTTGAGGAGTTGCCACGTTGGACGCACTGGACACTTACGGCAAATGGAGGTGAAGATTTCCCATCCCTTCAAGAGCTTCGGATACAAGGATGTCCCAAATTTATTGGGAGCTTACCAAAGCGTTCCTCGATAAATCTGGTCATTTCTCGATGTAAGTCTTTGGCATTCACTAGTCACAAGGAGCTTAAGGTGGAAGAATCTCTCGATCAGGAGGAGCTTAAGTTGGCAACTCCTCGGGTGCAATCACGTCCGACTAAGAGAAGAAGATGTGGCACTTAATTGTCATGTATTCATTTCATGTTTTTGAGTTTTTTGAAACTTTGATTTTGGAAGCATGGGCTCATACTACCATGGGCACTGATATCACTTGTTGGGGACTAATACAGGCTTTGATATAAAACTAGTGGCAAACCCGTGCGATGCATGGAAAACTGTTGAAAATGAGATCCAAAGATATAATACGTTATTTTTCTTTTTCTATTGAATGTCATTTTCGTCTTTATACTTTGAGAGTTTATTTCAATCATCATATCATTACATTTTAGTTGGAAAATTTTACATAAATGCATGAAATGCTTAGAAACAGAAGATGATGTTAATTATATATTTAACAATTTTGAAAGATAGTATTTAATTTTTTTTCCAAAAAAGAAAAAGAAAAATCATAATAAAGTAAAACATCATATAGAGTGCCATTCAACACATATCTATAATATAAACTAAAAGGTGAAGCTGAGAGAATTTTTTCAATCTCCTCTAAATGCTGCCACGTCAGATTTGTTGCTTCCACACTATTCCACCCCATTCATCTCTCTCTCACATGCCTTAATCAATCTCTAACACTCTCTCTCTTTTGCTCTTCATCTCCCTTGCCTCTTCACCTTCCATCGGTTTTTTAATTCCACTTTTTTCTTCCTTTTCCTTGACTGCTTATCTCCCTCTCTATTTTTTTTTTCATAGTTCATACCCATCTATATAATACTTAATAGCCAAGGCTTTGAAATAAATTCAAACTTCTTTTTTTCAAGCCGCCCACCCCCACTAATTACATGCGGCCCTTTTAGAATTACCTTAACGTTACATTTAAAAATTAGTTAATGTTTGACTGTTTTATTTTTCCTAATTTAAAGCCACCCCCACTTATGTCTCCACTAATTACCCTTGACTTCCCTTTTAGAATTACCTTAACATTACATTTAAACATTAGTTAATATTTGACTATTTGTTTTCATATAACATATATCTCAAATTACTGTTTGACTACAATATTAGTGGCGTGGTGTAGACTTTTTGAATTCCATGCATTACTATTCCTCTATCATATTCTCCCGAACTCCATTACAACTAGGGGTGTCAAATGGGTGTGTTTGGGTGGGCATTAAATGGGCTGGGCCTTTAAAACCCATTAGCCCATTTAAACCCATTTAATAAAGTAGATATTACCCAAACCCAACCCAACAATTATAAGCTAAAACCCAACCCACCCATTTAAACCCATTTAATAAAGTGATATTTATCAAAAACCCTTAAAGCCTATAAAATGATGAAAAAACATTAAAACTTAGAAAAATTACTGAAATACCCTTGGAACCTCCAAAATGACCAAAACCTCTTAGAATCTTTTTTTTTTTTTTTTTTTTTTTTTTTTTTTTTTTTTTTTTTTTTTTTTTTTTCGGTTTGGGCTTTTTTTTATTTTTCCTTGCTTTTTTTTTTGTTTATTTATTTATTTATTTTCTTTTGTTGATGCCCAATAAGCAACCCAATTAAAGCCCAATTAAACTCAACTTAATTGGGTCTAATGGGCTAGCACCCATTTGCCCATTTATTAAATAAGTGGGTTTGGGTGGGCAATTAGTGGATGGGTTTGGGTGGGCTAATGGGTTTGGGTTTTTTTTGACACCCCATTACAACACTCATTATGTCACCTATAAGCTCATTCTTGGCTGCCAACATTGTGTTTTAATGGTTTTTAATGCAAATTACTATTACGTTTTGAGATTTTAATTATAAAATAATAAGCCGTTACTTACACCCATATCTATATAAGTGGATGTATCACGATTCCGAACAAATATGTTAGAATATTGCATAAGGTATGAGGGTCTACTGAAAAAAGATACAAACTTAATGGCTTGCCCTTTCCAATATTATCACATTGCAACAAAAAGTGGCTGAATATTCACTTTAATATTACAACTTGAAAGGAAGGTAAATTGTAGGTTACACGCACGGTATGTTATTGTAAACCCTTTTTTTTTTTTTGGGTATTGCCTCATTGATGTACAAGTGTACAAATTGTTGAGGCATAAATATTAACAAAATATGCTTATAATTTTATTTTATTTGGGTACAAAAATTCTCCTTTTTCATAGTACTCGTGTTTTGTCTACTTATTCTCAATTTATTCATATGTTATATGGATACCTTTCAATGATTATGCATGGTACGATTCAATGATTCTACAATTCAAACATAATTCCCTCTCTAATAATTGGAGTGATCTGTACATGTTGTGATTTGTGAATCATGACATGTTTAAATCTATATATATTGAACTAAAATTTAATATCTATAATTTTTGCATAATGAATAGAATTCAGTAATAGACTAATTTTTTTTGGCTCTTAGTCTAATTGTCAATAAGTTAAGTAATAGGAATGAATTTGATCTCCTTATTAATGGGTTGTTCTGTAACATAAGGCATTAAAGGTTGATGATTACGATTTTGTTTTTGGTTTTGCTCGATTTTTGTTTCAGCTGAATAACATACTGTTATTCTACCATTTTTATTTCATATCGTCACCTTTGATTACATACTTAAAATTGGAAACTGATCACGTTTTGTCTATAAAAGTTTCATTACGTAGCATAACAGTTTGCTTTTTGTTTGGTTCGCTATTGGTGTTACTCAAAATACATAATGTCTTTGGTAAATTGGTAGAATAACATGTGGTAGAATATTGTATAGATTTTAGATTATCAAGTACTTGGGCATTTTTTTCCTTTTCTTTGAGCATTGCATTGCTATATGGACATCTGTTGGTCTTTTATTGGTAGATAGGTGCTATGTGTTGGACTTAAAAAGAATTTTATGCATGACTTGGAAATGATGCATTTCCATGTTGAATGTGCAAACAATTTCCCATTTTTTATCTAATCAAAGCATGTTGACTTTGCAGAGTAATTGTTATGGGATATCATTTATCTTGATTCTTAATTATATAATATATATATATATATATTAATCTTTCTTCTTGAAGATCTAGATGAAGGATTCACACTTGATCCATTGAGACCTAATTGCAACTTCCAATTGATTATCTTACATATAAAAAGCTCGACAATTTGTAACTTTCAATTGATTCTGTTACCCAAATTTATAGTCCAACTTACAATTGATTATGATTGTAAAGCCTAACAATTAGTAATATATAACGTATTTGGATGACATGTAACAATTACCCACTTTCTTCTCCCTATCTAGTCAGACTTGATTTTTTAGATTTTATTTTCAATACTTTTCCTGTGCATCGCATAGGTTTACGACTAGTTGTAATTAAAATGAAAAGAATATTAAAAGAGCACAATGTTTATTAAATTTGTGTTTCTAAAATTTATGTGATTGTTTTTCCAAATGTAATTTGCAGAGATTTTTGAATTTGAAAATTAAAATTAAATTAAATTTATTTATTTATTTTTCTATTACTCTGTAGTAAAATCGGACTCTATAGGTAATGAATAATTCATTTCTTTCTCTATAGTTACAAATGTTGTTGTGAATTGGATATTGCTTGCATTATCATTTATTTGTAATTTAGCAGATGGGAGCGCGTGCGATCTCGAGGCCTCCTCCTCATGTGAAGGGAGCCTCTCAATTGTAATGAACTACTATGAACTGGGGATCGGGTTGCTTGGTGTGGGCCCATCCTAAACACATGGGGCTGGGAGGTGGAGAATAGATTTTCCGTGAGAGGGTGGGCTTATGTTTCAGAAGAATTTGATGTTTTCAAGTTAACCAGAACGATTTACAACTCAATAACTTCTAGGGATTGTAGTGTTGGAGACTTATGTTCTTCAATTCAAGTTAAAGAAGGCATTGAAGGGAAAGAGATATCTGATCAGTTTTTATAACATCTGGAATGAGAATTTGATTGCTTGGGAATTGGGATTTGCTGTCAAGCCCGTTAAAAGCTGGACCAGTGGAAGTAGAATTATCGTGACAACTCGTCATCAAAGTGTTGCAACAACGATGGTCGCATCTGTTATAACCTGCCACATTTGTTATATGAAGACTGTTGGTCATTATTTGCAAATTATGCATTTAGGACTAGCAACCTTGAAGAACATCCAACTTTCAAAGAGATCGGTGAAGAAATTATCAAAAAGTGCAAAGGCCTGCCTTTAGCCTCCAAAAACACTGGACTCTTTCACTTAAAAGTAGAAATTGAGGAATGACGTAGAATACTCAATAGCAAGATATGGGATCTACCTAATGATAAGAGTAGCATCCTCCCCGCTTTAAGAGTGAGCTATTATCATCTCTCTCCACATCTCAAACAATGCTTTGCTTATTGTTCGATATTTTCCAAGGGTCATGAGATTGAAAAAAAAAAAGAAATTGGTAGAGGTTGGCGATGAGTATTTACGGTAACTATTATCAAGGTGACTTTTCCAATCATTTGTGATGCATGATCTTGTCAACGATTTAGCTCAATATGTATCTAGAGAATTCTGTTGCAACTATGAGGATGGTAAGCTGCATGGAATTTGGGAAAATGCTCGGCATTTTGCATGCTTGATGGACCGGTTTGATCGCCCCGATAAGTTTGTTGCCCTTAATGAAGTGAAGTATCTGCGAACCTTCCTTCCATTGACCTGTTCGAATCCAAGTCAATGCTTTGCCTTGAGTGACATTGTTATTGCGGAATGGTTGCAAAAGATGAAATACTTGCGTGTGCTTTCTGTTTCTTAGTATGCGATCAATAAACTGCCTGACTCTTTGGGTGAATTGACACATCACCGTTACTTGGACCTTTCTCACACTTTAATCGGTGAGTTACCCAGTTCAATATCTTCTTTGTATAATTTGGAGACATGGTTGTTGTTGAATTGTGATCTCACTGCATTACCAGCAAGGATTGTTGACCTCATTAATTTACGTCATCTAGATGTGAGTGAATTTGGAAGATTAAAGATTTGTTGTGGGCAGGGATAGTGGGTCAAAGATCAGTGAATTGGGGAAGCTTTCACAACTTCTTACACTTTGCATAAGGCTGCAGAATGTAGTCGATGCTACAGAAGCTTCAGAGGCCAGCTTGAACCGTACGGATTATCTTAGTGAGTTAGTTTTCAAATGGACTACTATCAGTCTATCTATCACTAATGATGTAGACAGTGGTATAAAAGTACTAGAAAATCTGCAGCCTCATAAAAATTTGAAGAAGCTTACCATTGAAAACTACAGTGGCGTGAGGTTTCCCGATTGGTTAGGTGATGCCATCTTCCGTAACATGATGTCCCTAAGTCTTAAAAATTGCACAAATTGCGTGTCCTTGCCACCACTTCAACACCTCACCTCGCTGGAAAAGCTGGAGATCAACTGCTGTGAGAGGCTCGAGGAGATGCCAGAACATGGATTGCCCAACTCCCTTTCTTATCTTCGTATTAAAAACTGCTCATTGCTAGCTGATCGTTGCCAAGAGGATGGAGTAGATTGGCCCATTATTTCCTACATTGCCAACTTATACATCAATGGCCCAATGGTGTCATAGAGTGATAGAGATGGCAACACTTCAGACTGACAGGTTTTCTACCACGGGCACTACAAACAAAAATCTTGTTCCAGCATTTTTTTTTTGGTCAATTAAAGTCAATTCAATCAATTGTACATTGTGAAACAATTATGTGTTGTTTGACTGTATCTTTTTGGCGAAAGCTTATTTGCTGAAAATTAGTTAAAGTATGATTCCACTTTAAAAAATAAAAAAAGCTGAGGTTTTATATTTTAAAAACTAGTACACTTGTATATAAGCAAAAAAGCTAAAAGAAAAACTCTCACCAATTGCACTTACTAATAACCTTTTCTATCCATCTAGCATAATCAGGCCAACTTTAAAGACTTTTTTGGCCACAAACAATTTCCTAAGTTTCTACACGATTATGATTACTTGCAAACCCATACAATGCTCGCAAAATTCTCAACTTATTTTTTCTTGGTGTATAATATAAAAATTTCTTTAAAATGTAGACTTTGAAATATTTCATTGTAACAATTTTATTAGCCTTTTTAAGGAATATGAGATGAGAATATATATACTAAGTTTACTTCTATTGCTTAATTGTATAGTGAATCAGTACAGAGCATGAAAAACATTTAAGAAACCATTAACATCTCATTGGAGCTCTCTCTATTATCAAAGGATCATCTTCAATCCATATCTTCACAGCTTCTCCAAGCTGCGCATGTTTGGCCAGTAGGGGGCTGCATGGTTAGCCTCTCTGCACACATGATTAAAACCCACATCACATCCTGGAACGAATGCAGTCCCACATACCAGATGCCCGTACCTTGAACCCAATCTATCTTTCTTAGAATTTTTTTAAGAGCCTTCTTCTAACCGTAGATCTCTGCCATATAAGCAGATTCTTTGAGCTGAAGCCACTTAATCCTAAAAAGCAATGATAAATTCTTCAAACTTGTGCAGAAAATTGGACCTGGAAGCCTCCAAAAAGATTCACAGGGTACTATTGATTTTCACAAAACTAAGGAACAAAATCCACAACAAAAACATGAAATAGGAGGCAAACGTGAATAACTGTAGAAAAACCGAAGTAGAAACTTGAGCAATTGTTGCTGGCCCAACAATTCTTCAAAATTGTCCTAGATTATGCACAATGGAAAAAGAAGATTATTTATTAAGTGCAATAATTGTTTCACTACCTAAAGTAAATTGAACTGATCTCTAGCAAGTCAAATTGTCATTAATCTATGTGGTAACTCACTGGAAGACTTGCTTATGGGATTACTTCCTGATCAATTTCTATGCGAGCGATCTGAGCTATCTTGGACCAATTATTTTGGAGTTTTGGTTTCAGCAAAGCGCACTCCTTGATGCAGAGAAAAGAAAGGGAGGATGGAAGACCCTCTTCTGGCAAGGACCGAAGTTTGTTACAGCAGCTAATCTCCAATGTTTTAAGAGCAGTAAGGTGTTGAAGTCCCTTGTAATTCAGATATTTGAGATTCAAAAGTCCGCTAATGCGAAAAGATTTGAGATTGCTGTGCAATAACTTCTCCTCTGGAAATGACACCACGTTTTTACATCCACCTTCAATCTCCAACCGAGTAAGGCATTCAAGCCCATGCAAACCCCACTCCTTCCCGACCATGAGTTTGTTCCAGAAAGTGATACTGACTAAACTTAGTTTCGAAGGCAAACCCCCTTGTGAAAGTGAGATGAGTTCTTGACAATTATTTAAAAACATTGATTGCAGAGAATTGAGGTTGTGCAACTGATGAGGCGGTTCTTTGAAACTCTTGCAATTGGAGAGCCAAATGGAAGTCAAGTTGGTGGTAGGCAATCCTCCTTTTGAAAGAGATACTAGCTTAAGACAATCCCTGATCTCCAAGGCCTCAAGAGACATGAGATTCTTCTGAATTCCTTCTGTCATTGAAAGGGATTCAAGATTTGCACAATCCCAGATAGAAAGATTTCTAAGCTTTGGAAAGAAGTCTAATGGAAGGGATTTTAGGGAATCACAGCTACTCCCTATGCACAAATGTTCAAGACAGGCATACTGGTCTGTCTTCTCCGCAAGTGGGAGAAACTCTAATTCCTTGCAGTTCTGAATGTAAAGAGTGTTTCAAGGCAGTGAGTGGATGGCCTCCAAAGGACCTGAGAGAACAACAATTAATGATATACAATTGTTTGAGAGAAGGGATTTTGGCCATCACTTGTTCAGGTATGAGCTCCAGAGAATCACATCCTTCAATTTTGAGGCTATCTAGCCTCACTGGCAATTTCATCAGTTGTGATATTTCTGAAACTTTTATGCTTTCAAAAGAGGAAAGGTCTTGCAGTCCACCTTGAGTCATGAGCAATGAGGATTCTATGGCACCTTCAGACGTAAAGAGTCATTTGCTCGGAGAACGACACAGCTTTACCATCACTTATGAACAGAACCTCATCATAATAATGTAAAAGCCTTTTGTGTAATGATGCCTCTGTCAAAAGTGTTGTCACAAGCTCTTGAGATTCAGAAATCTCAACTTTTACTATAGAAGGAAATTGCTTGGGTAAGTTCCCTTTCAGCTTGGGGCATCTTCGTATTGAAAGCTCTCACAGGCGAGGGAATTCTCCACCTTCATCATCAAATGAAACCCATTCTTCCCATTCTAACATCCCCTCAAATGTTAGAGTTTCCAAAGACTGAAATGGGTTATCCATCCCACAGAATTCAGGACCCACCCTCTTTACCGAATCCATCCATTCAATAATGAGGACTTTTAGAGATGGTAGCTGCCCGAGTGGTGGCAAGTCTAAGCAATTCTTGCACTTGCTAAGACATAGGAAAACCATGTTAGAGAATGAAAAATCCCCCAACCAAGGTGGAAATCTTGTACCACAGTAGAAACTAATGCTGAGCTTCTTCAAATTTGTATGAGGCACTAGCTGTTCAAGCACATCTCTATCATTTTCCAAATTAACAGTATTGTCACTCCATTCCAACACTAGCTCATCAAGTTGTGTCTTCTCTACCAAAACTGCCTCAGCCGCATCTTTCGTAGAGACAACATTCTGCAACTTTGAAATGCAAAGTGTTCCATGAAGATGCAAAATCCCACCCAATTCTTTGATTGTAGAGTCGATCTTTTTGCTGACAACAAAGTTAGATAGTGTTTGAAGACTTTCTAATCTACTCATTTCTTTTGACATCTCATTTAAGTCAGTTCCACTAATATCAAGATGATGCAAGTTAATAAACTTCAACATGTTCTTTGGCAATCTAGTAAGAGAATGCCAATTTGACAATATCAATGTTTGTAAATTGTGGAGAGAACATACTGGTTCTCGTAACATCTTGATTACAGTGTGAGAGAGATCCATATACCGCAGATGTTTCAACTTGCTGATTGAAACAGGTAGCTTGGTGATATGATAGTGAGATAAAGAAAGCACCTGTAAGAATTGCAGTTTGGAGAACAAGTTTGTACCTTAATACTGCTAACAAACATGATTCATGTACCCCAGTGGCAAATAAGGTGCTATAAATGACATGCTTTCATCAATGACCCAGCCTGGCAAAAATCGGTTCTTATAAACTCATGGCTTTATCAATGGCCTCAAATATCATTGGGCAATCATATATCAGGCATCTGAAAAGTGACAATATCAGGTCCATGCAATGATGCCTGAGGTATCATCATACTCCAATCTGAAGCAAAATTTCCCAGAAACAAGAGTGGCTAAGTCACACTCATATAAGATCGTGCATCACAAAACGTGTTTTATTGCCACTTGATCTTTGAAGAAAAGACCTCAATAATAATTCACGAAAGTATTCGTCACCAACATCTTCCATTCTTCGATTTCCTCCAGGAAGTTGCAGAAGACCTTCTGCCATCCATAAGAGGACTAGCTTCTCTTTCTCAAAGCTTCTCTTTCATATTCGGGGGGAAATATTGAACAATATGCAAAGCATCGCTTTAGATGTACAGAAAAGATGATCATAGCTCAGTTTTAAAGGATTGAGAACCTTGGATTTTTCATTTGGAAAAGGAATTAGGTGCTTCCGTACAGCTTCCCATTCCTCCACCTGTAGCTTAAGGCCCAAGAAAGCCAACCAAGTGTTCTTAAGGCCCAAGAAATGCTAAAGGAAAACCACCACACAGTTCCACAATTTCTCTGCCAATAACTTCTAGTTCTGGATATGAACTTGGATACTGGTCTCCAAAAGCAAATTTCGCAAGCAAAGACCAACAATCTTCATTCAATAATTCATTCATATGATAAGCACTGTCAGTGCCCACCATTGATGCAACAGATTGAATGCGTGTGGTTACAATAATAACACGACTTCTTCCTTGCAGCACCTTTAAGCAGGGAGATAGTAGGGAGACTCCCAGTAAGAACTCCCAATCGTGATAATAAGTCTCAGCCCAAACATCATCATCAATAACTAGTAGAAATTTCTTTCCCGGAAGGCTTTCTTGCAATCTAACTTGAATCATATTTAGAATCTCCTTGAGATAGCTCCTTGACTGATCATAGACTGCATAGTGAACGACTCAAAAATTGCCTTTATCACCATGAACATGTCAAAATGATCCGAAACATGAGCCCAGGCCTTCATTTCAAAACACTCACTTACTTTGTCATCATTGTAAACAAGTCGAGCAAGAGCGGTCTTGCCTATCCCAACCTCACCCACAATTGGAATCACAGACAAATCTTCACCACTTGCATCACTTGACAACAACAGTTTGAAAATTGCTTCTTTATCAGAATCCCTTCCGAATACTTCAGAGTCATCTGCAAAAGAAGATATGGGCATACTGGGAGACTGTTTCATCTCATTTTGTATTCCTTTCTTCAAACCAAGTCCATCATTTCTCTTGGCCAAGGATTGTAGCCTGTCAAGGATCTGCCCTATCTTTCTTTCTATTCCCTTTTTGAGATTTTCAGCCCATTTGCCTAAAAAAATGATGCCTCCTGCTGGACTTTTCTCGCTCTGAGATTCTGCATCCAACTTATGCTGCGAAGCTTCAGTGGAGATCTCATCTATGAGATCCTGTATCAAATAGACAACATCTTGAAGCTTGTCAAGCCACGCTTTAACTTCTCGGCTCTTGTCCTGCTCTCCTCTGCATCATTAAGCACCAAACTAACAGACTGCAACATTGTCTTGAACTTCTCCAGCAATCCATCTTCGACTTCATGAATTCGGAGGAAGTCTATGACTTCTTCGGAAGCCAAACTTTCCAACAGCACCTGAATTGCCTCTCCCATCAACAAGTCAGCCATGCTGCCAACTTTAGTGGAAGGACAGTGAAAGGCAAATTGAGAAACAAGGAAGAGATCGATAGCCTTTGGCTTTTGAAAGCTTTTTACAGCAAGATCAAGAAGAGAAAGAAGAAAGTTACTAACAAGTTAACAAAGTGGCGGTAAGTATTAAAAATTACATCTGGTTATTGCCTTATTGGATCCTAACAAGTCAAGGGACCGGCTGGTGATGAATCCTTTTTTTTCACTGGTATGTCCGTAAAGAGATTATTCATAATCATATTCCCATTGTTGTTTTTTATGATGGTATATAATTGTTGTTGTTTTCTTGTTGATTGTTCTGAAAGTTGGCTGTCATTATGAAATGTTAACATTTAGTATAGAGGATTTAGCTTTTGAAAGATTTTGCAGCAGAGATGGAAGAAAGCCTCTTGACAAGTTAACAAAGTGGCGTGGAGACTCAGCTAATTGGCGATATGTATTAGAAATCACATCTAGTTATTTAATCCTTATTTTGTTTTCTTCATCTGTGCTTCTTTGTGAAAGCATATTTCTGAGTATGAAAAAAACAGAAGAAGACAAACCTATAGTATGCTGAGAAAGAAAGTTTCATGATAATGTACAAATTGTTGTTTTGTTTATGATGGTATACCAATTGAAGTAATTTTGTGGCGAATATTCTGAAAGTTGGCTGTTATTACAATACATTCAATCTTTCTTGTTATGATATTCCAAGATGCTAAAACTTATTATAGTTCTATAGACCCATATACTTGCAGAGCATATAAAGTAGTCCTAATCCTATATTTATAGTGTAATTAATATGATCCCAAAGTTAACTATTATATATACACTACATTAGGTTCATTGCAACATAATTTCATCTAGTAAAGACAAAGTTGTTATAGGTTTTTCGTTGTGAACGTAAGGCATCAGGAAGAACCACTGTAATTGCCTTACTCCCGTTTTTCACTCTACATTATTTATTTTTTGTGTTCTTATTTTAATATGGTATCATAGTTATGTATCATCAATTATAACATGATATTAGAGCCAATGTTTTGAAACTCTTCGCTCCATCATTCTCCTTTCTTTTTTGGCGTTCTTTCCCTGGATCAGACATTGAAAACATATATATTTGAGAATTGATCATCAAGTTGACAAGTAATGTCATTTGTATTTTCATTTACAATATTGAAAATTTAATATAACTTTGGTTTACAAACATACATTGAAAATGAATCAATAAAAAAAATTAAGTTTAAAATTCTATAATAAAGGCTAATGAACTGGTTAGGTCGGGTCGGGATCTAATGGTCGAAGCAAGTTAATTGTCTTATTTCCAATTTCTCTTTCTATATTATTTTATTTTGTTCCTTCAATTTTACCATTTCCTAAAAAATGCGAGAGAGGATTCAACTTTTGAAAGGTTTGCAGCAAGTTAACAAAGAGGCGTGGAGCCACGGCTAATTGGCGATAAGTACCAAAAATCACATCTAGTAAATTTCTGAGTATGAGAGAAAAAGAAAACTTGTAGTAAACGACCAAATTAAGGGATTTTTCATGATAATATTCCAATTATTGTTTCTCATAATAATATACCAATTTCTATCAATTCTGGTGGCTGGTTCTAAAAAATGGCTGTTATTACAAAATGTTGTTAAATTTAAAGAATTTTTCTTAATTCATATATAGGTCATGGATTCAACATTAATTTTTCAAATAAATAAATAGTTGAATTGTAAAAATCTAAAAAAGAAAAGAAAAAGAAGGGTTGAAATCATTTTATTGACATGAGGTGGATTAGAACATTTATAATTGAAACAGAAAATGTAATAATAACTTGGGTCATCACAAAAGAACATATATAACAAGGGGTCCAAGCTGTAGTCTGTGCACTGCCAGGTTCACTTCTCTAGTTGAACTTTAAATGGTGAACAGTACGGAGCTTCATTGTGGACATCTATCAAAACAGGAATGTTGGGTGAATCATGTGTTACTATGGATTGGAAACAAGCACTGCAGATTCGAATTGTGTGTGACTTCCTATTGAAGAAGAATGACGGCCTCGACCACGCTGGTTAGAACCACGGTTGAATGAAGGAGAGAAGTTATTGCTTCTCTGAGAGGATGTTGGTGGTTTGGAGGCAAAATTGGTGGCTGGAACACCAATGTCAGAGCTACATGTACATGTAAAGCTTTGCATCTCCATTAATAAGATAAAATAAAAATTTAAGAGGAAAAAATGCAAAAGCATGGAACTGGGAGCATTGCTTGATTTGACACCGTGGCCGTGGAGAAGGTGCAAAAACATACAAAATCCCAAAAGAATAAAATTTTTTGTCCACAAATAGAAAAACCCAAATGAAAAAAATATCTCCACATTTCATCTTGCAGTCGCTATGCATTTTCCGGAGAAAACTAGTGTTTTTAATAAATAATGAAAGCTGGTTTCCTTAAGAAAGAAAACAATGGAATGTTTAGGTTATGGTGTTTACTTCATGTAATCATGTATAGATTACTGCCAAGACTTGGTTTTTTAATTGTGGGACCTCTCTCTTATGTGTTCCAATTAGAACTATCCACGTCAATGGTGTGATAAACATTCACAAATTATAATTGCAAAACTATAATTTCACGCTTGATCTCACGCGACACTCGCTTGATTCTTAAAAAATAACTTTGTTGGATTCACATTCAAGATTCACTTGATCAAACTTTGAAAATTAGACTGTTATAACAAGTACACGCATCCCATTCCTGCTCCAACTACAAAAGTGACCTTGATAACCTTGTAACCTTGCCTCATATTACCATGGACTCTGATGTCATTTTGTTGGCAATTAACATCTTGGGGAGACTCCAATTGAGGCTTTATTATAACATATACAAATATTGCTTAACTCAAAAGCTTAACACTATGTTTGAGAATATTTAAAGGAAATGAATAGAATGGAATTGATAAAATAGAAGAAAAAAAAAAAAAGGAATGAAATTGAAAGGAATTAAATATTCACCTATGTTGTCTAGATGTTTGAAAGTAACATTGTTTTGGATTTGAATGGAAATGAATCATTTTAAAACAACATTACCATTGTTCTATTTCTTTAATAACAATACAAGTGTAGGTATTTAAGGAAAAAACAGGAGATATTATGGGACATCAGTAAGATATCATGAAATAATTATATTCATTTCCCTCCTATTAAACTCCCAAACGAGGAAGCAAAAAAATATTTTTAAAAATTCATTTATTTCCATTCTATCCCCCTTATTCTCCTCTCTCAAACAAGTTGTATGCTTATGGTTTTTGGTTATTTTAGAATACTCACATTTTTTTTTTTTTTTTTGTATGGTACTTTTAATAGGTAAAGCATCACACTGATGGTACCAACCACGGTTTTGGTCCAACTATATTATATTAATTCTTTAACTTTTTTACTTTCTTTTTTCTATGTTAGTAAAGAATTAGAGAAAAGACATGAAATAAATAATGTGAGACAACAAGATTTTACAGACAACAAGATTTTACATGGTTCGAATCAACTTATATGTCATCACACCCAACTTAAATTCTGAATCTCAACTTTTTGTTTTGTTTTTTGGTTTTTTTGTTTTTTTAATGAAATCTCAACTCATAATCCCAATACCTTGTTACATACAATCGCACTCCCACACTTGAGAAATAAACACTCTCATGTCACATTGAACTTATATACACGTGCCTCTTTCAATTCCTAGTTAATTATACCACAAAAAAAAAAACTACGGCATATGTTATTTTAAGAGCCTTTTTCTAACCGTATAACTCCACATATAAGATCGCTTTGATCTGAGGCCACTTATTCCTTAAAAGCAATGATAAATTCTTCAAACTTGTTAAAAAAATTGGAGTTGGAAGCAAAAACATGAGGTATGAGGCGAACGTGACTAACTGTAGAAACTTGAGCAATTGTTACCCGCCCATAATTCTTCGAAATTGCCCCAGATTATGCACAATAAAAAAAGAAAAGAAAAGATTATTTAGTAAGTGCAAAAGATTGTTTCAGAACATACAATAAATTGAATTGATGTGTAGCAAGTCAAATTGTCATTAATCTACGAGTAGAAATTAGAAAATGGTACCTCGTTGAAAGACTTGCTCATGAGTTTCCTTCCTCATCAATTTCTATGCAAGCTATCTTACACCAATCTTCTCCTCTTATTTTGGAGTGTTGGTTTCAGTAAAGAGCACTCCTTGATGCAGAGAAAAGTCAGGGAGGATGGAAGACCCTCTTCTGGCAAGGACTGGAGTTTGTTACAGCAGCTAATTTCCAGTGTCTTAAGATCAGTAAGGTGTTGAAGCCCCTTGGAGTTCAGATATTTGAGATTCGAAAGTCCACTGATACGTAGAGAATTGAGAATGCAGGGCAGTAACTTGTCCTCTGGAAATGACTCCACGTTTTTACATCCACCTTCAATCTCCAACCGACGAAGACAATCAAGCTTATGCAACCCCCACTCCCTGCTGAGCATGAGTTTGTCACAAAAAGTGATAGAGAGAAGACTTAGTTTGGAAGGCAAACCCCCTTCTGGAAGTGATACAAGTTCGGGGCAATTATTTATAAACATTGAACGGAGACAATTGAGATTGTGCAACTGATCAGGCAGTTCCTTGAGATTCTTGCAATTGGAGAACCAAATGGATGTCAAGGTTGGAGTAGGCAATCCTCCTTTGGGAAAAGATACTAGCTTAGGACAATCCCTGATCTCCAAGGCCTCAAGAGATGTGAGATTTTTTGGAATTCCCTTTGGCATTGTAAGGGATTCCAGATTTGGACAATCCCAGATAGAAAGGCTTCTAAGCATCGGGAAGATGTCTAATGGGAGGGTTTCCAGGGAATCACAGCTACTCCCAAGGCACAAACGTTCAAGAAGTGCATAATGGTGCATCTTCTCTACATGTGGAAGAAACTCTAATTTCTTGCAGTTCTGAATATAAAGAACTTTCAAGGCAGTGGGTGGATGGCCCTCAGAAAATGACTTGAGAGAACAACAATTAATGATATATAAATGTTGGAGAGAAGTGTTGCTGTCCATTACTTCTTCAGGTATGAACTCCAGAGCATCACATCCATCAATTTTGAGGCTATGTAGCCCTGTTACTTCCATCAATTCTGATATTCCTGAAACCTTCTTGCTTTTGAAAGAGGAGAGGTCTTGCCGTGCATCTTGGTTGGACCAATTGTTGGTCGGAACATCAGCTTCATTTCTAATGTTTGGGGTCTGAGTCATGTGCAATGAGAATTCTGCTGCCACATCTTCAGTCATAGGAAATGAGGATCCCACGCCACCTACAGTCATGGGGAATGATGAATTTGCGATACCTTGCAATGACAATTCCGTAGCACTTTGCATCATGCCTTCAATTGTGGGCAATGAGGAAGACTCGTCATCTTTAGTTGTGAAAAAAAAATCGACCTTCTCTAGCTCTGAGAATGAGGCAACTTTATCGTCACTTATAAACCGAATCTTATCATGATAATGTAAAAGCCCTTTGTATGATGATGCCGCTGCAATAACTGTAGTCACAAGTTTTGGAGATTCAGAAATCTCAACTTTTACAATGGAAGGAAGTGATATGGGTAAGTTTTGTATCAGCTTGGGGCATCTCCTTATACAAAGCTCTCGCAGGCAAGGGAATTCTCCTTTTCCAATATCAAATAAATCCCATTCTTCCCATTCCAACATCCCCTCAAATGTTAGAGTCTCCAAAGACTGAAATGGCTTATGCTTCCCACAGAATTCAGGACCCACTCTCTTTACCGCATCCATCCATTCAATAATGAGGAATTTTAGAGATGGTAGCGTACCGAGTGGTGGCAAGTCTAAGCAATTCTTGCACTGGCTAAGACGTAGGAAAACCATATTAGAAAATGAATTATCCCCCAACCAATGTGGAAATCTTGTACCACAGTAGAAACTAATGCTGAGCTTCTTCAAATTTGTATGAGGCACTAGCTGTTCAAGTACATCTTTATCATGTTCCGGATCCACATTATCATCACCCCATTCCAATACTAGCTCATCAAGTTGTGTCTTCTCTACCAATCTGGCATTAGCCGCATCTTTTGGAGAGACCACGTTCTGCAACTTTGAAATGCGAAGTGTCCCATTAAGATGTAAAAGCGGCCCCAAATCTTTAACAGTTGAGCCTCTTTCTTTGCCCACAACAAAGTCAGTAATCATTGTCTCACAAAAACTATTACTTCCGGTGGAAGAGAGATCTATGAGCGGTCTGCATGACAGTCGTAATTCAAGATCCAGAGGCAAAGAGGTCCCTGTGTTTGTAATAAAAGGAGTTTCTGAAAATTGTTCATCACTTACATCATCTGGCAACCAGAGATCAAGAGTTGCTTCACTTGTCAGAGGTTGTTTCTTGTCAATATCCGTTTGCACCGGCGGGTCAGCCATGTTGCTCTTTAGTGAAAGAAGGTCAAAGGAAAACAGGGAAAGTGGAAGGCAAAAAGTGGAGCAAGAAAGAGATGGGCTTCAGCTTTTCAAATCTTTCACATGCAGATGCCTCAGCCGTTTCTTCAGAGATTAATACAGTGATAATAAGAGGGGATTCAAATTAGAGAGATACGAAAAAATTTAAGAAATCACTAAATCCAATTTCCACAACCAATCATCCTTGCTAATGTCATATTCCCGCACCAGAATTCAGAAATAACAACGTCCTTGTTTGTTATATATGGACCCACGGCTGATTGAGCAGAGCGAAGTCATAAATTTATTTTGGATTGGGCTGGAATATTAAGTAAATCTTAATAGTATGAAAGAATTTCATTTAATAATATATAGGATGAAATATATACGGCAGGAAAAATATACGTTTTTCATTCGGTTTAAAATTGAAAAAAGGTTGTAAAAATACAGCATAAAAGCCAGGAATGAAAAAAACGTAAATAAGTTATACGTATTGGTATATTAAAAATTTGAACAAAAAATTTGAGACTAAAAAAACAGCTATACATATCAAGTTATTTCATTTAATATATTCAAATTTAGTAGCATATTTATGTTATCTTAATATAATTTTATAAATAAAAATCAACAAATTAAGCATTTAATATATTTACTATGTTTTCCCAATTTTTGCTTGTGTTTTCAAGAAAAATAAATAATAAATAAATGAATGAAATGATGTTTAATAAAGCCATTCATTCACTTACTTAGCAAAAAGAAGATCAAAATCAATATATTTATTATCTCATATTATTATAATTTAAAATGATTTTATTTTATTTATTTAAAATCAAAATAACAAAATAAACAATTATACCGTGCATAAAAATACTGAAATTAAATCAAATTGAAGTATTTTCGTATAAATATAATATCGAAAACGTTTAATATGTGTTTTATATTTTTCAAACTTTTTGTTTCATGAGGTTTAAAAAAAAATATGTTAGTACTTTTTGTTTCATGAGGTTTTAAAAAAATTTGTAAGTACATGTAATCTAACACCTAATTAGAGCATTCCAATCCAGTATATTCATATCATTACAACACAAATAACAAATAATGCACATAAATCATAACACAATCAATAAACAATTCATATAATTCATAACCCAAGAGTCCAAGACACTCAGCAAACCCAAATCACAACAGTGAGTCACAGTGAGAGAGAAAGAACGTAAGAGAGAAAGAAAAAGAAAGAGAGAAAGAAAGAAAGAGAGAGAGAAACATAGTTAGACTGTCAGAGAGATGTACCAAGGGCGGAGGCGCGAAGGAGATGCGGCCGAGAGGTGAGGCGGCGGTGCGGAGAGGCGGAGGTGTGACCGAGCGGTGAGGCGGCGGCGGCGACGGTGATTCAAGCGGGCCACCCCTGGTCATGAGCACTAGTCGTCGGTCACGCACGGTGAGTTTGAGTTCTACAGACTTTTTTTGTTTTGAAACTTGAGATTTTGGGGTTTTAGATCAGATTTGGATGGATTAGGTTAAAAATTGGTGGGTTTGGGCTTGAATTTAGAATGAGATTGTGATTGGAATGGGCTGGGGCTAGAGTTTAGGATTGAAATTTAGACTGGGCTAAGACTAGGGCTTTTTAAAATAAATAAAAAAATTAGCTATCAAATTTTAAAAAAATAAAAAGCTGGACTGGACTAGCTTACACATAGCTCCGCCACTGTGATTGAGGATAAGAATACAACAATTTTTCAACAAAGGCCGCGTTGTGTTTTTTTGGTTGTGACCGTAGTAGCTTTACTAGGATGTGAATGCTCTTTATTAGTTGAGTTGAACGTAGTTTTTTTTTAATAAGAATTCAACCACTTTTGAAATATTTGATGTTTGACAACTTTTTATTAGTTTGACATCTTAGTATTACATGATCCCACCGACACACCATCGTAGCATTGCTTGGGCAACACACCGTGATCCCAGAATGTGAATGCTCACTGCATTTTCAACAACCAGTCTGACACTCGTGGCTAACAGTTTGACACACTGCCAAAAATCGAGAAAAAATGGGTAACCACTAACTACCACTCACATGGGATGTGGACAGGATGAAAACTCTCACTAAGGCTTAACTCAATTATAGAAATAAAAAAAAGAATATTCAATTATAACAAGAAGCAATTTGCAGACTGCAGAGACGTTCAAACATACTCCATCACAAAGCGGAGAAAATGGTTTTGGAAATATTTGGAGAGGCATTTCTTTCTGCAGTCGTTGGACCGCTGTTTGAAAGGCTCTCTTCTCCCCTGATCGAAAAATTCTTCGGAGGCGGTGACCTGTCAGAAACTCTTTGAGAAGCTGAGGAGAGATCTGCTGACTGTTAATGCAGTGCTCAGTGACGCAGAGGAGAAACAGATCATGAATCTGAATGTCAAAGAGTGGATCAACCAGCTCAAAGATGCTGCCTACCAGGCTGACGATCTGTTGGACGAGATTGACACCATAGGTTTGCGCCGCAAGTTGGAAGATGAAGCTAAGGTCAAGGGAAAAGCTAAGGACAAGGGAAAAGGCAAAGTCATGGGGGTCATGGCAAAACAGGTACGGGGTCTTTTTGGTATTCATAGTCCATGTAATGAAGATAATGAATCTAGTCTCAAACTTGATGAAAAAATAGAATCCAGGCTCGAAAAGATACTTGACAGACTAGGGTGCTTAGCAGAGGAGAGAGATGTCCTCAATCTTAAGGAAAGTGTAAGGGTGAAACAACCATCCATGTTGCCCACAACTTCTTTAGTTGATGAATTTGAAGTGTTTGGTAGATGTAAAGATAAAGTGGAGTTAAAAAAGATTTTACTTGCTGGTAATGCACAAGAAAATGGAATCCCTGTGATTGCAATAGTTGGAATTGGTGGTGTTGGAAAGACTACCCTAGCTCAGCTTGTGTATAATGATTCGGATGTGGAGAATAGATTTGATGTGAGAGGGTGGGCTTATGTTTCAGAAGAATTTGATATTTTCAAGGTAACCAGAACGATTTACAACTCAGTAACTTCTGAGGATTGTAATGTCAGAGACTTGAATGTTCTTCAAGTAAAACTAAAAGCGACATTGAATGGAAAAAAATATATGCTTGTTTTAGATAACATATGGAATGAGAATTTTATTGACTGGGATTTGTTGTCAAGTCCCTTAAAAGTTGGAGCTAGTGGGAGTAGAATTATTGTGACAACTCGTAACCATAGTGTTGCAACAACGATGGGTGCATCTGTTACTTATAATTTGCCACATTTGTCAGATAAAGACTGCTGGTCATTATTTGCAAAACATGCATTTAGGACTAGCAAACTTGAAGAACATCCAACTTTCAAAGAGATAGGTGAAGATATTGTCAAAAAGTGCCAAGGCCTGCCTATAGCCGCAAAAACACTTGGAGCACTCTTGCACTCAAAAGTAGAAGTTGAGGAATGGCGTAGAATACTCAATAGCAAGATATGGGATCTACCTAATGATAAGAGTAGCATCCTTCCTGCTTTAAGAGTGAGCTATTATCATCTCCCTCCACATCTCAAACAATGCTTTGCTTATTGTTCGATATTTCCGAAGGGCCATGAGATTGAAAAAGAGAAAGTGGTTCTCTTGTGGATGGCCGAAGGTTTCTTGCCGAAGCCAAATGGTAAGGACACAAAGGAAGAGGTTGGCTATGAGTATTTACGGGAACTATTATCAAGGTCACTTTTCCAATCATCTCAAAATGAATTGTGCGTTGTAATGCATGATCTTGTCAATGATTTAGCTCAATATGCATCTGGAGATTTTTGTTACAAGTTTGAGGATGCCAAGTTGAGTGGAATTTGGGAAAATGCTCGGCATTTTGCATGCTTGCTGGACCGGTTTGATGGCCCCGATAAGTTTTTGGCCCTTGATGAAGTAAAGTCTCTGCGAACTTTCCTTCCACTGACCTGTTCGAATCCTAGTCAATGCTTTGCCTTGAGTGACATTGTTATCTCAGAATGGTTGCAAAAGATGAAATACTTGCGTGTGCTTTCTGTTTCTTGGTATGCGATCAATAAGCTGCCTGACTCTTTGCATGAATTGACACATCTACGTTACTTGGACCTTTCACACACTTTAATCAGTGAGTTACCCAGTTCACTATGTTCTTTGTATAATTTGCAGACATTGTTCTTGTCAAATTGTGGTGATCTCACTGCATTACCACCAAAGATTGTAGACCTCATTAATTTACGTCATCTAGATGTGAGTGGAACCAACCTAAAAGAGATGCCATGTGAATTTGGAAGATTAAAGAGTCTCCGAGTATTGACTGATTTTGTTGTGGGCAGGGATAGTGGGTCAAAGATTAGTGAATTGGGGAAGCTTTCACAACTTCGTACACTTTGCATCATAAGGCTGCAGAATGTAGTCAGTGCTACAGAAGCTTCAGAGGCCAACTTGAAGAGTAAGGAATATCTAAGTGAGTTAATTTTCAAATGGACTACTGGCACTAATGATGTAAACAATGGAATAGAAGTACTTGACAATCTGCAACCTCATAAAAATCTGAAGAAGCTTATCATTGAAAACTACAGTGGTACAAGGTTTTCCGATTGGTTAGGCAATCCCATCTTTTGTAACATGGTGTCCCTAAGTCTTAGAAGCTGCAAAAATTGCATGTCCTTGCCAGCACTGGGGCATTTATCTTCTCTTCAAGAGCTGTACATTGAAAAGATGGAAGGATTAGAAAGGGTGGATCAGGGATTTTATTGGAACGGCCAATTTGGAGTCAAATCATTCAGATCTCTAAAAACTTTATCATTTAAGGAGTTGTCACATTGGACTCATTGGATTCCTTCTGCAAATGAACATGAAGAGTTCCCTACCCTCCAAGTGCTTCATATACAAGGATGTCCTGAATTGATTGGGAGGTTACCGAAGCACCTTTTTTCCTTGAAAACATTAGTGGTTTCTGGATGTTGGAAGCTTCAAGCTTTGTCATTAGGTTTATTTACCAAGCTCCAAAAATTGGAATTATCCAATTGTGCGGATCTCTCTCAATTTTCAGAATGCAGTTTGCCCCTTAACCTACAATCTTTGATTATTACCAATTGTAACAACCTGACACCTCAGAAGGATTGGGGTTTGCATGAAATGAAGTACCTGACTCATTTTGAGATTACAGGTGGATGTAGTATGGTGGTGTTGTTCCCAGAAGAGGAGTTGCTGCCCAACACTCTCACTTCTCTTCGCATCAGCAGACTTCAAAATCTCACATTCCTGGGCAAAGGGCTGCAGCACCTCACCTCGTTGGAAAAGCTGGAGATCAGCTGCTGTGAGAAGCTCAAGGCGATGCCAGCATATGGATTGCCCACCTCTCTTTCTTCTCTTCGTATCCAAAACTGCTCATGGCTTGCTGATCGTTGCCAAAAGGTCAGAGGAGTAGATTGGCCCAAGATTTCCCACATTGCCAACGTATACATCAATAATATAATGGAGTTAGAAAGATAGCAACACCTTGGACCGGCAAAGTTTCTGCAATGGGTTCCAGCTTTTTTTTTTTTTTTTCAATTGAAGTCAATTCAATTAATTGTACAATGTGAAACAAAGTGTTGTTTGGCTGTAGCTTTTTGAACAAAGCTTATTTGTTGAAAATTACTTATAGTATGATTTTACTTAAATAGAAAAAAACTGAGGTTTAATATTTTAAAAAGTAGTACATAAGTATAGAGTTAAGCAAAAAAACTAAAAGAAAAAACTCATCACCAATTGCACTTACTAATAACCTTCTTCAATCCATCTTTGCAAAACCGGCCAAATTTAAGGACTTTTTTGGCCACAAGCAAATTCTTAAGTTTCTGCATGATTATGATTACTAATTGCAAACCCTACAATGCACACAAAATTCTCAATTAGGTTTACTTCCATTGCTTAATAGTAGTGAATCAGTACAGAGCATGAAAAAAAATCAAAGAAACCATTACATCGCATTGCAACTGTCTCTCTAAAATTGAAGGGTCATCTTCAATCCATATCTTCACAGCTTCTCCATGTTTTGCATGTTTGGACAGCTTCTCCATGTTGTGCATGTTTGGCCAGCAGGGGGCTGCCTGGTTAGCCCCTCTGCACACATGATTAAAACCCAGATAACGATGCAGTCCCACTTGTATCCCACATACCAGATGTCCGTAGCTTGAACCCAATCATCTTGCTTAGATTTTTTTTTTGGTCTTTTCTCTCTTCTTTAAGAGCCTTCTTCAAACCGTAGATCTCTGCCATAGAAGGAGACCCCATTTAGCTGAAGCCACTTAATCTGTAAAATCATTGATAAATTCTTCAAACTTGTTCAGAAAATTGGACTGGAAGCCTCCAGAAAGATTTTCAAGGTACTATTGATTGATCACAAAACTAAGGAACAAAATCCACAACAAAAACATGAGGGAGGAGGCGAATGTGAATAACTGCAGAAAAACTCAGGTAGAAACTTGAGCAGTTGTTGCATATCTTGTTATTAACTTCTACTTCTGGGTGCAAGAGACCCCAAGAGTTTTTGCGTCTAAAGGCATACCTTTGCACTTTTTTAAAATTTCCCAACCAATGCTAAGTTATAACAAACTAAAACAAAACTACCCCATATTTTTTTTTTAACAGCCTTTTTCTAACCATATAACTTCCCCATATAAGAAGACCACTTTGATCTGAAGCCACTTAATCCTTAAAAAGCAATGATAAAAATCTTCAAACTTGTTCAGAAAATTGGACCTAGAAACCTCCAAAAAATTCACATTCACAAGGTACTATTGATTGATCACAAAACAAAGGACCAAAATCCACAACAAAAACCTTAAGTAGGAGGCGAACGTGAATAACTGCAGAAAAACCCATATGTAGAAACTTGAGCAACCGTTGCTGGCCCAACAATTCTTCAAAATTGGCCTAGATTATGCACAATGGAAAGAATTATTTATTAACTGCAATAATCATTTCACTACGTAAGTAAAGTGAGTAATTCTCTAGCAAGTCAAATTGTCATTAATCTATGTGCATGGTACCTTGCTGGAAGACTTACTCATGAGATTACTTCCTCATCAATTTCTATGCGAGCTATCTGAGCTATCTTGGACCAATAATTTTGGAGTTTTGGTTTCAGCAAAGTGCATTCCTTGATGCAGAGAAAAGAAAGGGAGGATGGAAGACCCTCTTCTGGCAAGGACCGAAGTTTGTTACAGCAGCTAATCTCCAATGTTTTAAGAGCAGTAAGGTGTTGAAGTCCCTTGTAATTCAGATATTTGAGATTCAAAAGTCCACTGACGGGTAAAGATTTGAGATTGCTAGGCAGCAACTTCTCCTCTGGAAATGACACCTACGTTTTTACATCCACCTTCAATCTCCAACCGAGTAAGGCATTCAAGCCCATGCAAACCCCACTCCTTCCCGACCATGAGTTTGTTGCAGAAAGTGATACTGAGTAAACTTAGTTTCGAAGGCAAACCCCTTTGTGAAAGTGAGACGAGTTCTTGACAATTATTTAAAAACATTGATTGCAGAGAATTGAGGTTGTGCAACTGATGAGGCAGTTCCTTGAAACTCTTGCAATTGGAGAGCCAAATAGAAGTCAAGTTGGTGGTAGGCAATCCTCCTTTTGAAAGAGATACTAGCTTAGGACAATCCCTGATCTCCAAGGCCTCAAGAGACATAAGATTCTTCTGAATTCCCTCTGTCATTGAAAGGGATTCAAGATTTGCAAAATCCCAGATAGAAAGATTTCTAAGCTTTGGAAAGAAGTCTAATGGAAGGGATTTTAGGGAATCACAGCTACTCCCTATGCACAAATGTTGAAGACATGCATACTGGTCTGTCTTCTCTGCA
The DNA here is from genome assembly GCA_907173295.1 of Fagus sylvatica. Lineage (NCBI taxonomy): Eukaryota > Viridiplantae > Streptophyta > Magnoliopsida > Fagales > Fagaceae > Fagus > Fagus sylvatica. The sequence goes on along the minus strand of OU015762.1, from coordinate 6,122,491 downwards.
AGTGGGAGAAACTCTAATTCCTTGCAGTTCTGGATGTAAAGACTGTTTAAGGCAGTGAGTGGATGGCCTCCAAAGGACCTGAGAGAACAACAATTAATGATATACAATTGTTTGAGAGAAGGGATTTTGGCCATCACTTGTTCAGGTATGAGCTCCAGAGAATCACATCCTTCAATTTTGAGGCTATCTAGCCTCACTGGCAATTTCATCAGTTGTGATATTTCTGAAACTTTTATTCTTTCAAAAGAGGAAAGGTCTTGCTGTCTACCTTGAGTCATGAGCAATGAGGATTCTATGGCACCTTCAGATGTAAAGAGAGTCATCTGCTCGGAGAACGACACAACTTTACCATCACTTATGAAGCAGAACCTTATCACAATAATGTAAAAGCCTTTTGTGTAATGATGCCTCTGTCAAAAGTGTTGTCACAAGCTCTTGAGATTCAGAAATTTCAACTTTTACTATAGAAGGAAATTGCTTGGGTATGTTTCCCTTCAGCTTGGGGCATCTTCATATTGAAAGCTCTCGCAGGCAAGGGAATTCTCCACCTTCATCATCAAATGAAACCCATTCTTCCCATTCTAACATCCCCTCAAATGTTTGAGTTTCCAAAGACTGAAATGGATTATCCATCCCACAGAATTCAGGACCCACCCTCTTTACCAAATCCATCCATTCAATAATGAGGAATTTTAAGAGATGGTAGCTGCCTGAGTGGTGGCAAGTCTAAGCAATTCTTGCACTTGCTAAGACATAGGCAAAACCATGTTAGAGAATGAAAAATCCCCCAACCAAGGTGGAAATCTTGTACCACAGTAGAAACTAATGCTGAGCTTCTTCAAATTTGTATGAGGCACTAACTGTTCAAGCACATCTCCATCATTTTCTGGATTAACAGTATTGTCACTCCATTCCAGCACTAGCTCATCCAGTTGTGTCTTTTCTACCAAGCCTGCCTCAGCTGCATCTTTCATAGAGACAATGTACTGCAACTTTGAAATGCAAAGTGTTCCATGAAGATACAAAATCCCACCCAATTCTTTGATTGTTGAGTCGCTCTTTTTACTGACAACAAAGTTAGACAGTGTTTGAAGATTTTCTAATCTACTCATTTCTTTTGGCATCTCATTTAAGTCAGTTCCACTAATATCAAGATGACACAAGTTAATAAGCTTCCACATGTTCTTTGGCAATTTAGTAAGAGAATGACAATTTGACAATATCAATGTTTGTAAATTGTGGAGAGAACATACTGGTTCTGGTAACATCTTGATTGCAGTGTGAGAGAGATCCATATACCGTAGATGTTTCAACTTGCTGATTGAAACAGGTAGCTCGGTGATATGATAGTGAGATAAAGAAAGCACCCGTAAGAATTGCAGTTTGGAGAACAAATTTCGCAGCTTAATACTGCTAAAATGACATGATTCATGACCCAGTGGCAAAAAGGTTCTTATAAACTTGGCTTTATCGATGGCCTCAAATATCAAAGGGCAATCATATTTGCATATGAAAAGTGACAAATATCGGGTCCATGCAGTGATGCTTGAGGTATCATCATACTCCAATCTGAAGCAAAATTTCCCAGAAACAAGAGTGGCTAAGTCACTCATAGATCGTGCATCACGAAACGGGTTTTATTGCCACTTGATCGTTGAAGAAAAGACCTCAATAATAATTCACGAAAGTATTCATCACCAACATCTTCCATTCTTCGATTTCCTCCAGGAAGTTGAAGAAGACCTTCTGCCATCCATAAGAGGACTAGCTTCTCTTTCTCAAATTCATATTTCGGGGGGAAATATTGAACAATATGCAAAGCATCGCTTTAGATGTACAGAAAGATGATCATAGCTCAGTTTTAAAGGATTGAGAACCTTGCGTTTTTCACTTGGAAAAGGAATCAGGTGCTTCCGTACAGCTTCCCATTCCTCCACCTGTAGCTTAAGGCCCAAGAAAGCCCCAAGTGTTCTTAATGCTAAAGGAAAACCTGCCACACAGTTCCACAATTTCTCTGCCAATAACTTCTAGTTCTGGATATGAACTCGGATACTGGTCTCCAAAAGCAAATTTTGCAAGCAAAGACAAACGATCTTCATTCAATAATTCAATCATATGATAAGCACTGACAGTGCCCACCATTGATGCAACAGATTGAATGCGTGTGGTTACAATGACACGACTTCCCTTTGCAGCACCTTTAAAGGGAGATGGTAAGAACTCCCAGTCGTGATAAGTCTCAGCCCAAACATCATCAAGAACTAGTAGAAATTTCTTTCCCAGAAGGCTTTCCTGCAATCTAACTTGAATCATATTTAGCTCCTTGAGATCACAAGACTGCATTGTGAACGACTCAAAAATTGCCTTTATCACCATGAACATGTCAAAATGATCCGAAACATGAGCCCAGGCCTTCATTTCAAAATACTCACTTACTTTGTCATCATTGTAAACAAGTCGAGCAAGAGCGGTCTTGCCTATCCCAACCTCACCCACGATTGGAATCACAGACAAATCTTCACCACTTGCATCATCTGACAACAAAAGTTCAAAAATTGCTTCTTTATCAGAATCCCTTCTGAATACTTCAGTGTCATATACAAAAGAAGATATGGGCATATTGGGAGACTGTTTCATCTCATTTTGTATTCCTTTCTTCAAACCAAGTCCATCTTTTCTCTTGGCCAAGGATTGTAGCCTGTCAAGGATCTGCCTCATCTTTCTTTCTATTCCCTTTTTGAGGTTTTCAGCCCATTTGCCTAAAAAAAGGATGCCTCCTGCTGGACTTTTCTCGCTTTGAGATTCTGCATCCAACTTATGCTGCGAAACTTCAGTGGAGATCTCATCTACGAGATCCTTTATCAAATAAACAACATCTTGAAGCTCATCAAGCCACGCTTTAACTTCTCGGCTCTTGTCCTGCTTCACCTCTGCATCATTAAGCACCAAAGTAACAGACTGCAACATTGTCTTGAACTTCTCCAGCAATCCATCTTCGACTTCATGAATTCGGAGGAAGTCTATGACTTCTTCGGAAGCTAAACTTTCCAGCAGCACCTGAATTGCCTCTCCCAACAACGAGTCAGCCATGCTGCCAACTTTAGTGGAAGGACAGTGAAAGGCAAATTGAGAAACAAGGAAGAGATCGATAGCCTTTGGCTTTTGAAAGCTTTTTACAGCAAGATCAAGAAGAGAAAGAAGAAAGTTACTAACAAGTTAACAAAGTGGCGGTAAGTATTAAAAATTACATCTGGTTATTGCCTTATTGGATCCTAACAAGTCAAGGGACCGGCTGGTGATGAATCCTTTTTTTCACTGGTATGTCTGTAAAGAGATTATTCATAATCATATTCCCATTATTGTTTTTTATGATGGTATATAATTTTTGTTGTTTTCTTGTTGATTGTTCTGAAAGTTGGCTGTCATTAAGAAATGTTAACATTTAGTATAGAGGATTTAGCTTTTGAAAGATTTTGCAGCAGAGATGGAAAGAAAGCCTCTTGACAAGTTAACAAAGTGGCGTGGAGACTCATCTAATTGGCGATAAGTATTAGAAATCACATCTAGTTATTTAATCCTTATTTTGTTTTCTTCATCTGTGCTTCTTTGTGAAAGCATATTTCTGAGTATGAAAAAAACAGAAGAAGACAAACCTATAGTATGCTGAGAAAGAAAGTTTCATGATAATGTACAAATTGTTGTTTGGTTTATGATGGTATACCAATTGATGTAATTTTGTGGCGAATATTCTGAAAGTTGGCTGTTATTACAATACATTCAATCTTTCTTGTTATGAAATTCCAAGAGGTTCAAACTTATTATAGTTCTATATACCCATATTCTTGCAGAGCATACAAAGTAGCACTGATCCTATTTATAGTGTAATTGATACGATCCCAAAGTTAGCTATTATATGTACTCTACATTAGATTCATTGTAACATAATTTCATCTAGTTAAGATATAGTTGTTATAGGTTTTTCATTGTGTACATAAGATATAGTTGTTATAGGTTTTTTGGTGTTCTTTCCCTAGATCGACATTGAAAAATATATATATAGAATTGATCATCAAAGTTGACAAGTAATGTCATTTGTATTTTCATTTACAATATTGAAAATTTAATATAACTTTGGTTTACAAACATACATTGAAAATGAATCAATAAAAAAAATTAAGTTTAAAATTCTATAATAAAGGCTAATGAACGGGTTAGGTTGGAGTCAGGTCAAAAACTTATCTTATTAAAACGGGTTGCTATTCCTATTACTCATACCTATTTTTTCTTTTGGGTTAACGGATCCTGGATCTAATGGTTGAAGCAAGTTAATTGTCTTATTTCCAATTTCTCTATCTATATTATTTTATTTTGTTCCTTCAATTTTACCATTTCCTAAAAAATGCGAGAGAGGATTCTACTTTTGAAAGGTTTGCAGCAAGTTAACAAAGAGGCGTAGCCACAGCTAATTGGCAAGCAAATTAAGGGATTTTTTCACGATAATATACCAATTATTGTTTCTCATAATAATGTACCAATTGCTATCATATTCTGGTGGCTGGTTCTAAAAATTGGCTGTTATTACAAAATGTTGTTAAATTTAAAGAATTTTTCTTAATTCATACATAGGTCATGGATTCAACATTTGAAATAATTATTTCATTTTTAAATAAATAGTTGAATTGTAAAAATCTAAAAATAAAGGGTT
>OU015762.1:6062840-6117686 GCA_907173295.1 Fagus sylvatica | reverse complement strand
AGGTGTTTTGGCCAAGGGATGCTATTGATAGTCCATGGGTGTGTTTCCATGCTTTTTGTATGATAGCAATAATTCTATTGTAGTTGATGTCTTTGGATGATATTAATTTGCCAATAAGTGTATGCTTGGTGAGATTTTCTGTGGTTGTGGGATCGGGTTTGAGAGAGATTGGTTTGTATGTGTGGGTGTGGTTGGTATGTGTGATTGCATTGCTGGTGGTTGGTTGTGTTTGGAGTGTTGTGGATATTTGGTGGTGTTCCATGTTGTGATTTGGGTTGAGGAGAAGTATGGATCAATGGATAGGTGTATGGGGTAGATGGAAGGGTTGAAGGGATGGTAGAAGAAATGTAACAAGGAGAGATTTCTATTGGAGGGAATGCAGAGAATGGGGAGGGGTATGGTTGGATGGGGAGGTGAGAAGATGGGGAAATAATGGGGAAACTCACATGGAGGAGAAAAAACTCAGAGAGGGAGAAACTCCACTGGGGAGGGGGGATTCTGAGCCAAAATGCAGGCTTACACGTGCCTCTTTCAATTCCAAGTTAATTATACCAAAAAAAAAAAAAAAAAAAAAACTACGCCATATGTTTTTTTAAGAGCCTTTTCCTAACCGTATAACTCCACATATAAGATCGCTTTGATCTGAGGCCACTTATACCTTAAAAGCAATGATAAATTCTTCAAACTTGTTAAAAAAAATTGGAGTTAGAAGTAAAAACGTGAGGTATGAGGCGAACGTGACTAACTGTAGAAACTTGAGCAATTGTTACAGGCCCATAATTCTTCGAAATTGCCCCAGATTATGCACAAAAAAAGAAAAAAAAAAAAGAAAAAAGGATTATTTAGTAAGTGCAAAAGATTGTTTCAGAACATACAATAAATTGAATTGATGTCTAGCAAGTCAAATTGTCATTAATCTACGAGTGGAAATTAGAAAATGGTACATCGCTGAAAGACTTGCTCATGAGATTCCTTCCTCATCAATTTCTATGCGAGCTATCTTAGACCAATCTTCTCCTCTTATTTTGGAGTGTTGGTTTCAGCAAAGAGCACTCCTTGATGCAGAGAAAAGACAGGGAGGATGGAAGACCCTCTTCTGGCAAGGACTGGAGTTTGTTACAGCAGCTAATTTCCAGTGTCTTAAGATCAGTAAGGTGTTGAAGCCCCTTGGAGTTCAGATATTTGAGATTTGAAAGTCCACTGATACGTAGAGAATTGAGAATGCAGGGCAGTAACTTGTCCTCTGGAAATGACTCCACGTTTTTACATCCACCTTCAATCTCCAACCGACGAAGACAATCAAGCTTATGCAACCCCCACTCCCTGCTGAGCATGAGTTTGTCACAAAAAGTGATAGAGAGAAGACTTAGTTTGGAAGGCAAACCCCCTTCCGGAAGTGATACAAGTTCTGGCAATTATTTATAAACATTGACCGGAGACAATTGAGATTGTGCAACTGATCCGGCAGTTCCTTGAGATTCTTGCAATTGGAAAACCAAATGGATGTCAAGTTGGGGGTAGGCAATCCTCCTTTGGGAAAAGATACTAGCTTGGGACAATCCCTGATCTCCAAGGCCTCAAGAGATGTGAGATTTTTTGGAATTCCCTTTGGCATTGTAAGGGATTCCAGATTTGGACAATCCCAGATAGAAAGGCTTCTAAGCATCGGGAAGATGTCTAATGGGAGGATTTCCAGGGAATCACAGCTACTCCCAAGGCACAAACGTTCAAGAAGTGCATAATGGTGCATCTTCTCTACATGTGGGAGAAACTCTAATTTCTTGCAGTTCTGAATATAAAGAACTTTCAAGGCAGTGGGTGGATGGCCCTCAGAAAATGACTTGAGAGAACAACAATTAATGATATATAAATGTTGGAGAGAAGTGTTGCTGTCCATTACTTCTTCAGGTATGAACTCCAGAGCATCACATCCGTCAATTTTGAGGCTATGTAGCCCTGTTACTTCCATCAATTCTGATATTCCTGAAACCTTCTTGCTTTGAAAGAGGAGAGGTCTTGCCGTGCATCTTGGTTGGACCAATTGTTGGTCGGAACATCAGCTTCATTTCTAATGTTTGGGGTCTGAGTCATGTGCAATGAGAATTCTGCTGCCACATCTTCAGTCATAGGAAATGAGGATCCCACGCCACCTACAGTCATGGGGAATGATGAATTTGCGATACCTTGCAATGACAATTCCGTAGCACTTTGCATCATGCCTTCAATTGTGGGCAATGAGGAAGACTCGTCATCTTTAGTTGTGAAAAAAAAATCGACCTTCTCCGGCTCTGAGAATGAGGCAACTTTATCGTCACTTATAAACCGAATCTTATCATGATAATGTAAAAGCCCTTTGTATGATGATGCCGCTGCAATAACTGTAGTCACAAGTTTTGGAGATTCAGAAATCTCAACTTTTACAATGGAAGGAAGTGATATGGGTAAGTTTTGTATCAGCTTGGGGCATCTCCTTATACAAAGCTCTCGCAGGCAAGGGAATTCTCCTTTTCCAATATCAAATAAATCCCATTCTTCCCATTCCAACATCCCCTCAAATGTTAGTCTCCAAAGACTGAAATGGCTTATACTTCCCACAGAATTCAGGACCCACTCTCTTTACCGCATCCATCCATTCAATAATGAGGAATTTTAGAGATGGTAGCGCACCGAGTGGTGGCAAGTCTAAGCAATTCTTGCACTGGCTAAGACGTAGGAAAAACATATTAGAAAATGAATAATCCCCCAACCAATGTGGAAATTTTGTACCACAGTAGAAACTAATGCTGAGCTTCTTCAAATTTGTATGAGGCACTAGCTGTTCAAGCACATCTCTATCATGTTCCGGATCCACATTATCATCACCCCATTCCAATACTAGCTCATCAAGTTGTGTCTTCTCTACCAATCTGGCATTAGCCGCATCTTTTGGAGAGACCACGTTCTGCAACTTTGAAATGCGAAGTGTCCCATTAAGATGTAAAAGCGGCCCCAAATCTTTAACAGTTGAGCCTCTTTCTTTGCCCACAACAAAGTCAGTAATCACTGTCTCACAAAAACTATTACTTCCGGTGGAAGAGAGATCTATGAGTGGTCTGCATGACAGTCGTAATTCTAGATCCAGAGGCAAAGAGGTCCCTGTGTTTGTAATAAAAGGAGTTTCTGAAAATTGTTCATCACTTACATCATCTGGCAACCAGAGATCAAGAGTTGCTTCACTTGTCAGAGGTTGTTTCTTGTCAATATCCGTTTGCACCGGCGGGTCAGCCATGTTGCTCTCTTTGGTGAAAGAAGGTCAAAGGAAAACAGGGGAAGTGGAAGGCAAAAAGTGGAGCAAGAAAGAGATGGGCTTCAGCTTTTCAAATCTTTCACATGCAGATGCCTCAGCCGTTTCTTCAGAGATTAATACAGTGATAATAAGAGGGGATTCAAATTAGAGAGATACAATAAAATTTAAGAAATCACTAAATCCAATTTCCACAACCAATCATCTTTGCTAATGTCATATTCCCGCACCAGAATTCAGAAATAACAACGTCCTTGTTTGTTATATATGGACCCACGGCTGATTGAGCAAGGGCGAAGCCAGGAATTTATTTTGGGATGGGCTAAAATATTAAGTAAATCTCGACGGTAAGAAAAAATTTCATTTAATAATATATGGGACGAAATATATACGGCACGGAAAACATATACCTTTCATTCGGTTTAAAATTTAAAAAAAGGTTGTAAAAATACAGCATAAAAACCAGGAATGAAAAAAACGTAAATAATTATACGTATTGGTATATTAAAAATTTGAACAAAAAATTTGGGACTAAAAAAACAGCTATACATATCAAGTTATTTCATTTAATATATTCAAATTTAGTAGCATATTTATGTTATCTTAATATAATTTTATAAATAAAAATCAACAAATTAAGCATTTAATATATTTACTATGTTTTCCCAATTTTTGCTTGTGTTTTCAAGAAAAATAAATAATAAATAAATGAATGAAATGATGTTTAATAAAGCCATTCATTCACTTACTTAGCAAAAAGAAGATCAAAATCAATATATTTATTATCTCATATTATTATAATTTAAAATGATTTTATTTTATTTATTTAAAATCAAAATAACAAAATAAACAATTATACCTTTCATAGAAGTACCGAATTAAATCAAATTGAAGTATTTTCGTATAAATATAATATCGAAAACCTTTAATATGTGTTTTATATTTTTCAAACACTTTTTGTTTCATGAGGTTTAAAAAAAAATATGTTAGTACTTTTTGTTTCATGAGGTTTTAAAAAAATATGTAAGTACATGTAATCTAACACCTAATTAGAGCATTTCAATCCAGTATATTCATATCATTACAACACAAATCAAATTACAACACAAATAACAAATAATGCACATAAACCATAACACAAACAATAAACAATTCATATAATTCATAACCCAAGAGTCCAAAATTCATATAATTCATAACCCAAGAGTTCAAGACACTCAGCAAACCCAAATCACAACAGTCAGTCACGGTGAGAGAGAAAGAACGTAAGAGAGAAAGAGAAAAAGAAAGAGAGAAAGAAAGAAAGAGAAACATAGTTAGACTGTCAGAAAGATGTACCAAGGGCGGAGGCGCGAAGGAGGTGCGGCCGAGAGGTGAGGCGGCGTCGCGGAGAGGCGGAGGTGTGACCGAGCGGTGAGGCGGCGGCGACGGTGATTCAAGCAGGCCGCCCCTGGTCATGAGCACTAGTCGTCGGTCACGCACGGTGAGTTTGAGTTCTACAGACTTTTTTTGTTTTGAAACTTGAGATTTTGGGGTTTTAGATCAGATTTGGATGGATTAGGTTAAAAATTGGTGGGTTTGGGCTTGAATTTAGAATGAGATTGTGATTGGAATGGGCTGGGGCTAGAGTTTAGGATTGAAATTTAGACTGGGCTAAGACTAGGGATTTTTAAAATAAATAAAAAAATTAGCTATCAAATTTAAAAAAAAATAAAAAGCTGGACTGGACTAGCTTACACATAGCTCCGCCACTGTGATTGAGGATAAGAATACAACAATTTTTCAACAAACGCCGCGTTGTGTTTTTTTGGTTGTGACCGTAGTAGCTTTACTAGGATGTGAATGCTCTTTATTAGTTGAGTTGAACGTAGTTTTTTTTTATTTATAAGAATTCAACCACTTTTGAAATATTTGATGTTTGACAACTTTTTATTAGTTTGACATCTTAGTATTACATGATCCCACCGACACACCATCGTAGCATTGCTTGGGCAACACACCGTGATCCCAGAATGTGAATGCTCACTGCATTTTCAACAACCAGTCTGACACTCGTGGCTAACAGTTTGATACACTGCCAAAAAATGAAAAAAAAATGGGTAACCACTAACTACCACTCACATGGGATGTGGGCAGGACGAAAACTCTCACTAAGGCTTAACTCAATTATAGAAATAAAAAAAAGAATATTCAATTATAACAAGAAGCAATTTGCAGACTGCAGAGACTTTCAAATATACTCCATCACAAAGCGGAGAAAATGGTTTTGGAAATATTTGGAGAGGCATTTCTTTCTGCAGTCGTTGGACCGCTGTTTGAAAGGCTCTCTTCTCCCCTGATCGAAAAATTCTTCGGAGGCGGTGACCGTCAGAAACTCTTTGAGAAGCTGAGGAGAGATCTGCTGACTGTTAATGCAGTGCTCAGTGACGCAGAGGAGAAACAGATCATGAATCTGAATGTCAAAGAGTGGATCAACCAGCTCAAAGATGCTGCCTACCAGGCTGACGATCTGTTGGACGAGATTGACACCATAGGTTTGCGCCGCAAGTTGGAAGATGAAGCTAAGGTCAAGGGAAAAGCTAAGGACAAGGGAAAAGGCAAAGTCATGGGGGTCATGGCAAAACAGGTACGGGGTCTTTTTGGTATTCATAGTCCATGTAATGAAGATAATGAATCTAGTCTCAAACTTGATGAAAAAATAGAATCCAGGCTCGAAAAGATACTTGACAGACTAGGGTGCTTAGCAGAGGAGAGAGATGTCCTCAATCTTAAGGAAAGTGTAAGGGTGAAACAACCATCCATGTTGCCCACAACTTCTTTAGTTGATGAATTTGAAGTGTTTGGTAGATGTAAAGATAAAGTGGAGTTAAAAAAGATTTTACTTGCTGGTAATGCACAAGAAAATGGAATCCCTGTGATTGCAATAGTTGGAATTGGTGGTGTTGGAAAGACTACCCTAGCTCAGCTTGTGTATAATGATTCGGATGTGGAGAATAGATTTGATGTGAGAGGGTGGGCTTATGTTTCAGAAGAATTTGATATTTTCAAGGTAACCAGAACGATTTACAACTCAGTAACTTCTGAGGATTGTAATGTCAGAGACTTGAATGTTCTTCAAGTAAAACTAAAAGCGACATTGAATGGAAAAAAATATATGCTTGTTTTAGATAACATATGGAATGAGAATTTTATTGACTGGAATTTGTTGTCAAGTCCCTTAAAAGTTGGAGCTAGTGGGAGTAGAATTATTGTGACAACTCGTAACCATAGTGTTGCAACAACGATGGGTGCATCTGTTACTTATAATTTGCCACATTTGTCAGATAAAGACTGCTGGTCATTATTTGCAAAACATGCATTTAGGACTAGCAAACTTGAAGAACATCCAACTTTCAAAGAGATCGGTGAAGATATTGTCAAAAAGTGCCAAGGCCTGCCTATAGCCGCAAAAACACTCGGAGCACTCTTGCACTCAAAAGTAGAAGTTGAGGAATGGCGTAGAATACTCAATAGCAAGATATGGGATCTACCTAATGATAAGAGTAGCATCCTTCCTGCTTTAAGAGTGAGCTATTATCATCTCCCTCCACATCTCAAACAATGCTTTGCTTATTGTTCGATATTTCCGAAGGGCCATGAGATTGAAAAAGAGAAAGTGGTTCTCTTGTGGATGGCCGAAGGTTTCTTGCCGAAGCCAAATGGTAAGGACACAAAGGAAGAGGTTGGCTATGAGTATTTACGGGAACTATTATCAAGGTCACTTTTCCAATCATCTCAAAATGAATTGTGCGTTGTAATGCATGATCTTGTCAATGATTTAGCTCAATATGCATCTGGAGATTTTTGTTACAAGTTTGAGGATGCCAAGTTGAGTGGAATTTGGGAAAATGCTCGGCATTTTGCATGCTTGCTGGACCGGTTTGATGGCCCCGATAAGTTTTTGGCCCTTGATGAAGTAAAGTCTCTGCGAACTTTCCTTCCACTGACCTGTTCGAATCCTAGTCAATGCTTTGCCTTGAGTGACATTGTTATCTCAGAATGGTTGCAAAAGATGAAATACTTGCGTGTGCTTTCTGTTTCTTGGTATGCGATCAATAAGCTGCCTGACTCTTTGCATGAATTGACACATCTACGTTACTTGGACCTTTCACACACTTTAATCAGTGAGTTACCCAGTTCACTATGTTCTTTGTATAATTTGCAGACATTGTTCTTGTCAAATTGTGGTGATCTCACTGCATTACCACCAAAGATTGTAGACCTCATTAATTTACGTCATCTAGATGTGAGTGGAACCAACCTAAAAGAGATGCCATGTGAATTTGGAAGATTAAAGAGTCTCCGAGTATTGACTGATTTTGTTGTGGGCAGGGATAGTGGGTCAAAGATTAGTGAATTGGGGAAGCTTTCACAACTTCGTACACTTTGCATCATAAGGCTGCAGAATGTAGTCAGTGCTACAGAAGCTTCAGAGGCCAACTTGAAGAGTAAGGAATATCTAAGTGAGTTAATTTTCAAATGGACTACTGGCACTAATGATGTAAACAATGGAATAGAAGTACTTGACAATCTGCAACCTCATAAAAATCTGAAGAAGCTTATCATTGAAAACTACAGTGGTACAAGGTTTTCCGATTGGTTAGGCAATCCCATCTTTTGTAACATGGTGTCCCTAAGTCTTAGAAGCTGCAAAAATTGCATGTCCTTGCCAGCACTGGGGCATTTATCTTCTCTTCAAGAGCTGTACATTGAAAAGATGGAAGGATTAGAAAGGGTGGATCAGGGATTTTATTGGAACGGCCAATTTGGAGTCAAATCATTCAGATCTCTAAAAACTTTATCATTTAAGGAGTTGTCACATTGGACTCATTGGATTCCTTCTGCAAATGAACATGAAGAGTTCCCTACCCTCCAAGTGCTTCATATACAAGGATGTCCTGAATTGATTGGGAGGTTACCGAAGCACCTTTTTTCCTTGAAAACATTAGTGGTTTCTGGATGTTGGAAGCTTCAAGCTTTGTCATTAGGTTTATTTACCAAGCTCCAAAAATTGGAATTATCCAATTGTGCGGATCTCTCTCAATTTTCAGAATGCAGTTTGCCCCTTAACCTACAATCTTTGATTATTACCAATTGTAACAACCTGACACCTCAGAAGGATTGGGGTTTGCATGAAATGAAGTACCTGACTCATTTTGAGATTACAGGTGGATGTAGTATGGTGGTGTTGTTCCCAGAAGAGGAGTTGCTGCCCAACACTCTCACTTCTCTTCGCATCAGCAGACTTCAAAATCTCACATTCCTGGGCAAAGGGCTGCAGCACCTCACCTCGTTGGAAAAGCTGGAGATCAGCTGCTGTGAGAAGCTCAAGGCGATGCCAGCATATGGATTGCCCACCTCTCTTTCTTCTCTTCGTATCCAAAACTGCTCATGGCTTGCTGATCGTTGCCAAAAGGTCAGAGGAGTAGATTGGCCCAAGATTTCCCACATTGCCAACGTATACATCAATAATATAATGGAGTTAGAAAGATAGCAACACCTTGGACCGGCAAAGTTTCTACAATGGGTTCCAGCTTTTTTTTTTTTTTTTCAATTGAAGTCAATTCAATTAATTGTACAATGTGAAACAAAGTGTTGTTTGGCTGTAGCTTTTTGAACAAAGCTTATTTGTTGAAAATTACTTATAGTATGATTTTACTTAAATAGAAAAAAACTGAGGTTTAATATTTTAAAAAGTAGTACATAAGTATAGAGTTAAGCAAAAAAACTAAAAGAAAAAACTCATCACCAATTGCACTTACTAATAACCTCTTTCAATCCATCTTTGCAAAACCGGCCAAATTTAAGGACTTTTTTGGCCACAAGCAAATTCTTAAGTTTCTGCATGATTATGATTACTAATTGCAAACCCTACAATGCACACAAAATTCTCAATTAGGTTTACTTCCATTGCTTAATAGTAGTGAATCAGTACAGAGCATGAAAAAAAATCAAAGAAACCATTACATCGCATTGCAACTGTCTCTCTAAAATTGAAGGGTCATCTTCAATCCATATCTTCACAGCTTCTCCATGTTGTGCATGTTTGGCCAGCAGGGGGCTGCCTGGTTAGCCCCTCTGCACACATGATTAAAACCCAGATAACGATGCAGTCCCACTTGTATCCCACATACCAGATGTCCGTAGCTTGAACCCAATCATCTTGCTTAGATTTTTTTTTTGGTCTTTTCTCTCTTCTTTAAGAGCCTTCTTCAAACCGTAGATCTCTGCCATAGAAGGAGACCCCATTGAGCTGAAGCCACTTAATCTGTAAAATCATTGATAAATTCTTCAAACTTGTTCAGAAAATTGGACTGGAAGCCTCCAGAAAGATTTTCAAGGTACTATTGATTGATCACAAAACTAAGGAACAAAATCCACAACAAAAACATGAGGGGGAGGCGAACGTGAATAACTGCAGCAAAACTCAGGTAGAAACTTGAGCAATTGTTACATATCTTGTTATTAACTTCTACTTCTGGGTGCAAGAGACCCCAAGAGTTTTTGCGTCTAAAGGCATACCTTTGCACTTTTTTACAATTTCCCAACCAATGCTAAGTTATAACAAACTAAAACAAAACTACCCCATTTTTTTTGTAACTGCCTTTTTCTAACCATATAACTTCCCCATATAAGAAGACCACTTTGATCTGAAGCCACTTAATCCTTAAAAAGCAATGATAAAAATCTTCAAACTTGTTCAGAAAATTGGACCTAGAAGCCTCCAAAAAATTCACATTCACAAGGTACTATTGATTGATCACAAAACAAAGGACCAAAATCCACAATAAAAACCTTAAGTAGGAGGCGAACGTGAATAACTGCAGAAAAACCCATATGTAGAAACTTGAGCAACCGTTGCTGGCCCAACAATTCTTCAAAATTGGCCTAGATTATGCACAATGGAAAGAATTATTTATTAACTGCAATAATCATTTCACTACGTAAGTAAAGTGAGTAATTCTCTAGCAAGTCAAATTGTCATTAATCTATGTGCATGGTACCTTGCTGGAAGACTTACTCATGAGATTACTTCCTCATCAATTTCTATGCGAGCTATCTGAGCTATCTTGGACCAATAATTTTGGAGTTTTGGTTTCAGCAAAGTGCATTCCTTGATGCAGAGAAAAGAAAGGGAGGATGGAAGACCCTCTTCTGGCAAGGACCGAAGTTTGTTACAGCAGCTAATCTCCAATGTTTTAAGAGCAGTAAGGTGTTGAAGTCCCTTGTAATTCAGATATTTGAGATTCAAAAGTCCACTGATGCGTAAAGATTTGAGATTGCTAGGCAGCAACTTCTCCTCTGGAAATGACACCACGTTTTTACATCCACCTTCAATCTCCAACCGAGTAAGGCATTCAAGCCCATGCAAACCCCACTCCTTCCCGAGCATGAGTTTGTTGCAGAAAGTGATACTGAGTAAACTTAGTTTCGAAGGCAAACCCCCTTGTGAAAGTGAGACGAGTTCTTGACAATTATTTAAAAACATTGATTGCAGAGAATTGAGGTTGTGCAACTGATGAGGCAGTTCCTTGAAACTCTTGCAATTGGAGAGCCAAATAGAAGTCAAGTTGGTGGTAGGCAATCCTCCTTTTGAAAGAGATACTAGCTTAGGACAATCCCTGATCTCCAAGGCCTCAAGAGACATAAGATTCTTCTGAATTCCCTCTGTCATTGAAAGGGATTCAAGATTTGCAAAATCCCAGATAG
Organism: Fagus sylvatica; assembly: GCA_907173295.1. Taxonomy (NCBI): domain Eukaryota; kingdom Viridiplantae; phylum Streptophyta; class Magnoliopsida; order Fagales; family Fagaceae; genus Fagus; species Fagus sylvatica. Next base: position 6,106,654 of record OU015762.1, on the reverse strand, counting down.
AAAGATTTCTAAGCTTTGGAAAGAAGTCTAATGGAAGGGATTTTAGGGAATCACAGCTACTCCCTATGCACAAATGTTGAAGACATGCATACTGGTCTGTCTTCTCTGCAAGTGGGAGAAACTCTAATTCCTTGCAGTTCTGGATGTAAAGACTGTTTAAGGCAGTGAGTGGATGGCCTCCAAAGGACCTGAGAGAACAACAATTAATGATATACAATTGTTTGAGAGAAGGGATTTTGGCCATCACTTGTTCAGGTATGAGCTCCAGAGAATCACATCCTTCAATTTTGAGGCTATCTAGCCTCACTGGCAATTTCATCAGTTGTGATATTTCTGAAACTTTTATTCTTTCAAAAGAGGAAAGGTCTTGCTGTCTACCTTGAGTCATGAGCAATGAGGATTCTATGGCACCTTCAGATGTAAAGAGAGTCATCTGCTCGGAGAACGACACAACTTTACCATCACTTATGAACAGAACCTTATCACAATAATGTAAAAGCCTTTTGTGTAATGATGCCTCTGTCAAAAGTGTTGTCACAAGCTCTTGAGATTCAGAAATTTCAACGTTTACTATAGAAGGAAATTGCTTGGGTATGTTTCCCTTCAGCTTGGGGCATCTTCATATTGAAAGCTCTCGCAGGCAAGGGAATTCTCCACCTTCATCATCAAATGAAACCCATTCTTCCCATTCTAACATCCCCTCAAATGTTTGAGTTTCCAAAGACTGAAATGGATTATCCATCCCACAGAATTCAGGACCACCCTCTTTACTGAATCCATCCATTCAATAATGAGGAATTTTAGAGATGGTAGCTGCCTGAGTGGTGGCAAGTCTAAGCAATTCTTGCACTTGCTAAGACATAGGAAAACCATGTTAGAGAATGAAAAATCCCCCAACCAAGGTGGAAATCTTGTACCACAGTAGAAACTAATGCTGAGCTTCTTCAAATTTGTATGAGGCACTAACTGTTCAAGCACATCTCCATCATTTTCTGGATTAACAGTATTGTCACTCCATTCCAGCACTAGCTCATCCAGTTGTGTCTTTTCTACCAAGCCTGCCTCAGCTGCATCTTTCATAGAGACAATGTACTGCAACTTTGAAATGCAAAGTGTTCCATGAAGATACAAAATCCCACCCAATTCTTTGATTGTTGAGTCGCTCTTTTTACTGACAACAAAGTTAGACAGTGTATGAAGATTTTCTAATCTACTCATTTCTTTTGGCATCTCATTTAAGTCAGTTCCACTAATATCAAGATGACACAAGTTAATAAGCTTCCACATGTTCTTTGGCAATTTAGTAAGAGAATGACAATTTGACAATATCAATGTTTGTAAATTGTGGAGAGAACATACTGGTTCTGGTAACATCTTGATTGCAGTGTGAGAGAGATCCATATACCGTAGATGTTTCAACTTGCTGATTGAAACAGGTAGCTCGGTGATATGATAGTGAGATAAAGAAAGCACCCGTAAGAATTGCAGTTTGGAGAACAAATTTCGCAGCTTAATACTGCTAAAATGACATGATTCATGACCCAGTGGCAAAAAGGTTCTTATAAACTTGGCTTTATCGATGGCCTCAAATATCAAAGGGCAATCATATTTGCATATGAAAAGTGACAAATATCGGGTCCATGCAGTGATGCTTGAGGTATCATCATACTCCAATCTGAAGCAAAATTTCCCAGAAACAAGAGTGGCTAAGTCACTCATAGATCGTGCATCACGAAACGGGTTTTATTGCCACTTGATCGTTGAAGAAAAGACCTCAATAATAATTCACGAAAGTATTCATCACCAACATCTTCCATTCTTCGATTTCCTCCAGGAAGTTGAAGAAGACCTTCTGCCATCCATAAGAGGACTAGCTTCTCTTTCTCAAATTCATATTTGGGGGGAAATATTGAACAATATGCAAAGCATCGCTTTAGATGTACAGAAAGATGATCATAGCTCAGTTTTAAAGGATTGAGAACCTTGCGTTTTTCACTTGGAAAAGGAATCAGGTGCTTCCGTACAGCTTCCCATTCCTCCACCTGTAGCTTAAGGCCCAAGAAAGCCCCAAGTGTTCTTAATGCTAAAGGAAAACCGCCACACAGTTCCACAATTTCTCTGCCAATAACTTCTAGTTCTGGATATGAACTCGGATACTGGTCTCCAAAAGCAAATTTTGCAAGCAAAGACAAACGATCTTCATTCAATAATTCAATCATATGATAAGCACTGACAGTGCCCACCATTGATGCAACAGATTGAATGCGTGTGGTTACAATGACACGACTTCCCTTTGCAGCACCTTTAAAGGGAGATGGTAAGAACTCCCAGTCGTGATAAGTCTCAGCCCAAACATCATCAAGAACTAGTAGAAATTTCTTTCCCAGAAGGCTTTCCTGCAATCTAACTTGAATCATATTTAGCTCCTTGAGATCACAAGACTGCATTGTGAACGACTCAAAAATTGCCTTTATCACCATGAACATGTCAAAATGATCCGAAACATGAGCCCAGGCCTTCATTTCAAAATACTCACTTACTTTGTCATCATTGTAAACAAGTCGAGCAAGAGCGGTCTTGCCTATCCCAACCTCACCCACGATTGGAATCACAGACAAATCTTCACCACTTGCATCATCTGACAACAAAAGTTCAAAAATTGCTTCTTTATCAGAATCCCTTCTGAATACTTCAGAGTCATCTATAAAAGAAGATATGGGCATATTGGGAGACTGTTTCATCTCATTTTGTATTCCTTTCTTCAAACCAAGTCCATCTTTTCTCTTGGCCAAGGATTGTAGCCTGTCAAGGATCTGCCTCATCTTTCTTTCTATTCCCTTTTTGAGGTTTTCAGCCCATTTGCCTAAAAAAAGGATGCCTCCTGCTGGACTTTTCTCGCTTTGAGATTCTGCATCCAACTTATGCTGCGAAACTTCAGTGGAGATCTCATCTACGAGATCCTTTATCAAATAAACAACATCTTGAAGCTCATCAAGCCACGCTTTAACTTCTCGGCTCTTGTCCTGCTTCACCTCTGCATCATTAAGCACCAAAGTAACAGACTGCAACATTGTCTTGAACTTCTCCAGCAATCCATCTTCGACTTCATGAATTCGGAGGAAGTCTATGACTTCTTCGGAAGCTAAACTTTCCAGCAGCACCTGAATTGCCTCTCCCAACAACGAGTCAGCCATGCTGCCAACTTTAGTGGAAGGACAGTGAAAGGCAAATTGAGAAACAAGGAAGAGATCGATAGCCTTTGGCTTTTGAAAGCTTTTTACAGCAAGATCAAGAAGAGAAAGAAGAAAGTTACTAACAAGTTAACAAAGTGGCGGTAAGTATTAAAAATTACATCTGGTTATTGCCTTATTGGATCCTAACAAGTCAAGGGACCGGCTGGTGATGAATCCTTTTTTTCACTGGTATGTCCGTAAAGAGATTATTCATAATCATATTCCCATTATTGTTTTTTATGATGGTATATAATTTTTGTTGTTTTCTTGTTGATTGTTCTGAAAGTTGGCTGTCATTAAGAAATGTTAACATTTAGTATAGAGGATTTAGCTTTTGAAAGATTTTGCAGCAGAGATGGAAGAAAGCCTCTTGACAAGTTAACAAAGTGGCGTGGAGACTCATCTAATTGGCGATAAGTATTAGAAATCACATCTAGTTATTTAATCCTTATTTTGTTTTCTTCATCTGTGCTTCTTTGTGAAAGCATATTTCTGAGTATGAAAAAAACAGAAGAAGACAAACCTATAGTATGCTGAGAAAGAAAGTTTCATGATAATGTACAAATTGTTGTTTGGTTTATGATGGTATACCAATTGATGTAATTTTGTGGCGAATATTCTGAAAGTTGGCTGTTATTACAATACATTCAATCTTTCTTGTTATGAAATTCCAAGAGGTTCAAACTTATTATAGTTCTATATACCCATATTCTTGCAGAGCATACAAAGTAGCACTGATCCTATTTATAGTGTAATTGATACGATCCCAAAGTTAGCTATTATATATACTCTACATTAGATTCATTGTAACATAATTTCATCTAGTAAAGATATAGTTGTTATAGGTTTTTCATTGTGTACGTAAGATATAGTTGTTATAGGTTTTTTGGTGTTCTTTCCCTAGATCGACATTGAAAAATATATATATAGAATTGATCATCAAACTGACAAGTAATGTCATTTATATTTTCATTTACAATATTGAAAATTTAATATAACTTTAGTTTACAAACATACATTGAAAATGAATCAATAAAAAAATTAAGTTTAAAATTCTATAATAAAGGCTAATGAACGGGTTAGGTTGGGTCAGGTCAAAAACTTATCTTATTAAAACGGGTTGCTATTCCTATTACTCATACCTATTTTTTCTTTTGGGTTAACGGATCCAGATCTAATGGTTGAAGCAAGTTAATTGTCTTATTTCCAATTTCTCTATCTATATTATTTTATTTTGTTCCTTCAATTTTACCATTTCCTAAAAAATGCGAGAGAGGATTCTACTTTTGAAAGGTTTGCAGCAAGTTAACAAAGAGGCGTAGCCACAGCTAATTGGCAAGCAAATTAAGGGATTTTTTCACGATAATATACCAATTATTGTTTCTCATAATAATGTACCAATTGCTATCATATTCTGGTGGCTGGTTCTAAAAATTGGCTGTTATTACAAAATGTTGTTAAATTTAAAGAATTTTTCTTAATTCATACATAGGTCATGGATTCAACATTTGAAATAATTATTTATTTTTCAAATAAATAAAAATAAAGGGTTGAAATCATTTTATGGACATGAAGTGGATTAGAACATGTATCATTAAGATAGAAAATGTTATGATAACTTGGGTCATCACAAAAGAACATATATAACAAGGGGTCCAAGCTGTGGTCTCTGCACTGCCAGGTTAATCAACTTCTATGGTTGAACTTAAAATGGTGAATAGTGGGAAGCTTCATTGTGGACATCTATCAAAACTGGAATGTTGTGAGTCATGTGTTACTATGGATTGGAAACAAGCACTGCAGATTCGAATTGTGTGTGACTTCCAAATGACCTGGTAGATGAGTAGACAAGGAAAAGTAAAAATTCATTCACATTATCAATAATTTGTAATATACTTTGAAACAACATGACTACACACTAGCATATCTGTCGAATATAGAAAAAGGTACCTGAACGAAATTCAGTGTCTTCATGTTTCTCCTCCTGTCAGTGTTGTTCATTAACATTATCAGGAATCGGAAAAATGTATATGTCTGCAATGTGAGAAATCCTGGGCCGTTCTACACCTCCCTCTTGGCAATGAGGGCCAAGCAATGAGCATTCCGTGACAAAAAGTGAAGTAAGATTGGTGGGCAATCCCTTTGCTGGCATCCACTCCAGCTTCTCACAGTTGTGGATCTCTAGTGTTTCGAGGGAGGTGAGGTCCTCAAAGCCTCCATCTAGAAATTTGAGATTTGAAAGTCTACTGATATGAAGAGAAGTGAGAGTTTTGGGTAGCAGGCCCTCTTCTGGAAAGGACTCCACATTACTACATCCACCTTCAATCTCAAAACAAGTTAGAGACGCCATTCCATGTAAACCCCATTCCTTTTGAGGTGTGAGGTTGTTGCAATTACTAATAATCAGAGATTGTAAGTTAAGGGGCAAACTGCCTTGTGAAAACTGAGAGAGCTCCGGGCAATTGGATAATTCCAATTTTTGGAGACATGGTAGGCAGGAATGCAACCTCATTTTAGGAAGCGACTTCAGATTTGGACAATCCTTGATTTCCATTTCTTGAAGAAATGTGAGAACCGCATCCTTAATTGAAAGGGATTTGAGATTCCTACAGTCCTCAATATGAAGATATTGGAGCTTGGTGAATAAGCCTAATTGTAGGGATTCCAAAGAATCACAGCTGTTCACTATATGCAAACGTTCAAGAACTCCAAATTGGTGCATCACATTCCTAGGTAGGAAGAAGTTTAACATTCTACAATGAGAAATAGAAACTGATTTTAATGTAGCAAGAGAATCACCTCCAGGAAAGGAAATGAGAGCGGGACAATTAACTATTTCCAGTCGTTGGAAACAAGAGTTGCCTGCCAACAATTTCTTGGGCAGGGTTGTCAAAGCAACCAAACCATGCAGCTTCATTTCTTTCAAAATTGGAACCCTCTGAACTGAAGCCTGAAGCTTCTGACATCCAGAAACCACCAATTTTGTCAAGGAATTGAGGTGCTTGGGCAGGCTCTCAACCAATTCAGGACATGATCGTATTTGAAGCTCTTGGAGGGAAGGGAAGTCTTCATTTTTATTTGGAAAAGGTTCCCAATACGTCCAAGCTGGCAAATCCTTAAACCACAAAGTTTTCAGACATTTGAATGGCTTGACTCCCAAGTGGGGATTCCCATAAAATCCAGAATCCAGCTTTTGTAATCCTTGCATCTTTGTGATGTAGAGCTCTTGAATCCAATCTAGGCCCAGTGCACCAATAAAATGTTTAAAGGAATATGGGTTTGGTTTAACACTCTTGTTAGAGAGTGGGCCATCAAAGACTTGAGCTGTAGTCTGTTGAGCCTAGTGCACTGTTATGTTTCATATATTATTGGATTCTTTCTATCCTATAAATTCTGGTGCAAAATGTCTTATACCTAACATAACTTTCATACACATTGTAACAATTTATTATTTTACTACCATATAAATTGAAGTTACTACTGCATTATTGAAGATTGATTTTTGATTCCATCTCACCAGACAAGGATTTTGCTTGGATCCAAATATCTCGTGTAAAATAAAATTTGAGTCACATTAGCGGTATTACTTAAATTTTGCTATGCTTTCTAATATTCCAAATGATATTATGCATCTACTATACTTTTTCGCTATTCCCCCTACAAATAGGAGTATTTGAGTCAATAAATCAAACATTAATGGATATCCCAAACAAAAGCACTGGGGCAATGCCAAATCAATTATCGCACCAATATTGTCCCTCCCACGAGGGGAATAGGATCCTCTCGTTATCAAAAACAAAAAACAAAAGAAGAATGCATTTCAATAAATTTTGACTAACTACGTGTATGATGTTCACTTCATTCATTTTATATATCAAAAAATGTTCACTTCATTTTTAAGGTATAAATGGTTTGTGGACAACTTCTTTCAATATCATTTTCAATTATTTATGTCCAGTCATAAAATATTAGTCACTTTTTCTTTGCTAAACTAAAATATTAATCACTTGACATGACGTAAAAGCTTCTTCAATCAATTACATCACACATGCATTGATATTTCAATAAATAAAAATTTAATCTCCTATAGTTAAGTAATTAAAAAAAAATAAGTATTATTTTTATATTTCTTTTCACTAAACCAAACTTTCGAAACTAAAGATAGTATTCAACTTTAGATTGAGCTGGTCAAACATAGGATATCCAATTCATTGAAATAGAGCACATACCTTTAATTTTGGATCTTCATTTTTAGATCTTCATTTTTTAGACATTTCATATCATATCACATGCAATATAATAAAAGTTTCTCTAAAAATATAGATAGAATAAAACTTAAACTTAAATATATTGTTGGTCAAGTTAAACTCAAATATTAAAGGATAAAATATAGGTATATTTCCTTAAGTGCAATGCATTGGTTGCATTGAATAATAAAACTCAAACAATGTTTTATTTTCCAATATATAAAAGTCTGATTTCCAATCATTTTGGTTTTGAAAACCGACAAAATGAAAATGATTTTGGTTCTAGAACAGTACTAGAGATGATCATTTATTTGTCCACTCATGTTGAACAAGGGAATCTAGGTAGAAATTAAAGGAGTAGGAACTGTGGACTGTGGAGATAAGAAGGGAGTGGAATGCTACGCCAAACGCATTATTCCCTTATTAATTGAAGAAAGTATTTTTTTTTTCTTCATTTAATTCGGAAAAAAATAATAATAAGTATGTAACAATGAGATTACAAATTTCTAAACAGATGAAAAAGAAAAAACATCAGCAATCATTTTTAATCTATCCATTCTATTTTAATTTATTTATTTAAACAGATGAAAAAATATTTAAAAAAATACTATAATATAAAAATTTGAAAAGCCCCCCATTGCTTTGGTTTTAAGCTTGCACAATTCCATGCAACAGTATTTAGTATTTAGTGGGGCGGATTTACTCAAGGACCAGGGTGGGCACGTGCCCACCCTCAGATTTAAAAAAAAATATATATATATTAGGTATAGTATAGATTTTTCAAAAAAATATATATTAGGTATAGTACTAATATTTTCAAATGGAAAGATGAAAATATAAGCTTATGTACTAATATTTTCATGGGGATTTCTTGGCTTATATCTCTTTTACAATAAGCTTATGTAAAAGAAAAAAAAAAATTAAATTTGTTAGGTATAAATATGTAAAAAAAATTAATTGGATTCTATAAAGTGCCCACCTTTAATTTTTTGTTAAATTGCTTTATCCAATTTTATCCAAAAGATTTTTCTTAATTGGAGCTCATGATACTTTATGATCAGCTTGATAATTATATATTTTTTTTTTATGTACGCTCTAATATTGAGTTTTCTAAACTAGAAGGGATTTGTGATGTTGCTTAGAAAATGGTTGAGACTAAAAAAATGTGGTATATCCATTAGTTTACTTATTGGTGAGTTTGGCATTAATCCTTACCAGTTGCAACTGTCACAGTGGAAAAAACATTTTCAATTATGAAAATTGTGAAGAATTGATAGGCGTAGTCGAATGAGTGATCAATGGATGAATGACTACTTGATTGTATACATAGAAAAAGACATTTGTCATAGGATTGATAATTTAGTTATCATACAATGGTTTAAAAATATAAAAACACTCGAAATCAATTGTAAAAAATTATTGTTTGATATTTTTGTTTATATTAACAATGTATATTGACTTTTGACATTTTTTTTTTATTATTTTTTAATTTGAATTCAAAATGTGTGTTGAATTCCTCCGCCGCCGCCCAGGTATTTACCCTTCACTGATGCATTCACACTTCACAGTCGTGAATTCATATTACGAGCTCAAGCTGCTATGATGAAGAACAATGGAATCATGCTTTCACAGCAGAGCAGCTGAAGCTAGAGAAGAAGGCCCAAACGCACCGTTTAACTAAAGACTCAATTCAACACTAAAGTGCACCGTTTCATTAAACCCATTTCTGTTTTCTGTTTTATTTTCTTTACACGTGTATTCTTTCCATTGGTTATTTCATTCTTGTTAATGGAATTAGTTAACTGCAGCAGTATTAAGAATCAGTTAACTGTAGAGGAATTAGTTAAACTTATGCAGAGAGTCTTCTTTGTATATATATATGCAGAAACTCTAATGATCATTTTATCACAGTGAATAAAGAAAACTTCACAATTAAGCTTTGCTTAATCTCTCTTTCTCTCTTCTTCTAGAGTCTTCCTCTGGAAGATATTTTCCACTGTGCAATTTTGTTATGGTATCAGAGCCTAATTCACTAAGCTTTTTCGAGTTTCACCTCCAAGCTTCTTCAATGGCGTCTGAAGTTTCTTCCACACAATCAAAATCTTCCGCTTCCACAATTGCTGCCATCGATGATCCAATTGCCTTCAAGTCCTTATTACCTCCATGCCAGTGACAACTCAAGCTTGATTCTGGTCACTGAACCTCTCACAGGTGACAATTTCCATTCTTGGTTTAGGTCTATGAATATGGCTCTAACTATTAAGAACAAGCTTGGATTTGTAGATGGAAGTATTAGGGAACCAGAAGATGGGTTTAGGTCTCCTTTATATGCACATTGGACTCGTTGTAATACTGTAGTTATAACTTGGATACTTAACTGTGTCTCTAAGAAAATCCATGCTAGTGTTTTGTACAAACCTACTGCATATGTGATTTGGAAAGAGTTGCAAGACAAATTTTCCCAAAGCAATGGTCCTCAGATTTTTCAACTCGAAAAGGAGATAGGTTCTCTCACTCAGAATCAGAATTCTGTTAGTGATTACTACACTAATCTGCAAGGACTTTGGGAGGAATTATTAAACTACTCACCAAATCCTGTTTGTAATTGCACTCCCAGTTGTTCATGTGGTGCTATGACTAAGACAATGGAGAAGTATGAACAGAGGTGTGTTATGCAATTTTTAATGGGATTAAATGAATCTTTTGCTGCTGTGAGAGGTCAGATATTGCTTATGGACCCAATGCCTCCTATAAACAAGGTATTTTCCTTGATTAGACAGGAGGAGAGACAAAGATCAATTGGCTCTCTTAATGGTTCACTGAATACTCCTTTTGTGGAATCTACTGCCTTGATGTGTAAATCTGAAGGTCCAAGGTATGGGGGTAACAGACAGTCCATTGGTCACAAGAAGGAAAGACCAACGTGTACTCACTGTGGCCTACTTGGTCATACAGTGGACAAGTGCTGCTACAAGTTACATGGGTTCCCTCCAGGGTACAAGACTCGAGGCAAAGCCCCTGCAGTAGCTAGGCAAAGCCCCTCAGACTAATCAGACCTCCTTGTCTGCTTTTGGATCCAATGCACATGCTTCTGCAGAAGAGATTTCTCCTCTGCAACTTTCTCAAGTGCAGGCCCAATGTGAACAATTACTTGCCTTGATCAACAACAAAACTTTGACAAATTCTGTACCAAATGTCTCTAATGGTCATCATCAAGCCACTGTCAATGCAGCTTCTTCATCCACATTTCCCATTTCCTCTATGACAGGTATACCTTTCTCTGCATCCATATGTTCCAATCCTGTTTTCACTCCAAATTTGTCTCATTCTGTTTTTTCACATCACATCACATACTACACCACATTCCAGCATTAAACAAAACTCATGGATCTTGGATACTGGGGCTACAGATCACATGGTTCATTCCCTTTCTTGCTTTACCACTGTAACTTCCATTATTCAAGCCACTGTTGAGTTACCTAATGGTAATCTTGTTCCTGTCACTCATATAGGCACTGTCAAGCTTTCCTCATCACTCATCTTTGACAGATGTTCTTTGTGTTCCTTCCTTTCATTTTAATCTCATTTCTGTAAGCAAATTGGTTCATTCATCTACTTGCTGTCTCATATTTTTGTCCCATTATTGTTTCATTCAGGCCTTCACCCCTTGGAGGATGATTGGACTGGGTAAGACTTCACAATGGACTCTACATTTTGGACTCACCAAAACTGGTATTAAGCTCTAGTCAGTCTGCTAGTTCTGTTTCTTTTCATTCTGTCAATAACACTGTTGCATCTGTTAGCAACCTCACTGGTACACAACTATGGCACTGTCGTTTAGGACATCCATCTTTTGATAGAATGCAATTCTTGCATAAAGCTGTACCAGATCTTCATTCTTCTAAATAAAAGTTCTAATTTCTGTGATGTTTGTCCTTTGGCTAAACATAAAAGGCTTCCTTTTCCCAATATAGGACACAAAACATCCCATATTTTTGATTTGATTCATTGTGACATATGGGGTCCTTATTTTCTTCCCAACACATGATGGTTTTAAATATTTCCTTACCATTGTTGATGACTGTTCCCGTAGCACATGGGTTTATTTGATGTCATCTAAAGGTGCTACTAGGTCTTTACTTGTCTCTTTCTTCACAATGGTTGAAACACAATTCAATACAAAGATAAAAACCATCAGAAGTGACAATGGTCTTGAGTTTATCATGTCAGATTTCTTTAGTTCTAAGGGAGTCATTCATCAAACATCATGTGTCAAAACACCACAACAGAACTCTGTTGTTGAAAGAAAGCATCAACACTTACTTAATGTAGCCAGAGCCATTAGATTTCAGTCCAATCTACCTTTGTCTTTCTGGGGAGAATGTATCCTTCATGCAGCCTATCTTATCAACAGGCTGCCTACTCCTATTCTCCATCAAAAGACACCTTATGAAGTCTTAATGCATAAAGTGCCTACCTATACTCATTTAAAAGTGTTTGGCTGTCTTGCTTATGCATCCAATTTATCTTCTCATAAAACAAAATTTGATGCCAAAGCTTTTCCCTGTGTCTTCCTTGGTTATCCCTTTTGGCACTAAAGGATACAAGCTCTTAGACTTATCTACAAATCAGTGTTTTGTCTCAAGAGATGTTGTTTTCCATGAGAGCATTTTTCCTTTTCATAATTCTACATCTCTCATTAATCCTCACTCATCTCTTGATTCTGTTTCTGCTTCATCATGTCATCCTTTTAGTTCTGTTTCACCACCAAATATACCCTCTTGTTCCACCTTGCCTTGTGATTCCACTTCAACCCCACGAGAACCACATAGTCTGCCTTCACCAGAGCCACATATTTCACCTTCAGCACTTCCTGTTACTCCTACCTCAGATTCCTTCTGTGTCTTCATCAGACTCTTCTGTGTCTGCATCAGATTCTCCTGTTACTCTTCACCTTCCCATCAGACAGTCTTCTAGAATTGTCAAACCACCTTCATATCTTCAAGACTATCACTGCAGTCTAGCTTCTTCTTTACCTTCATCAGATTTAGCTTCTGCCAACACCATTTATCCCATACAACATACCCTTTCCTACTCTAAACTTTCTGCCCCTCATAAAGCTTTTACCTTAGCCATTTCTACACCTATTGAACCTCAATTTTATCATGAGGCTGTTAAGTCTCCTCATTGGGTTGATGCTATGTCTAAGGAGCTTGAGGCATTGGAAGCTAATCACACTTGGGTTCTGACCTCTCTCCCTCCTGGTAAGCAACCTATTGGTTGTAAATGGGTTTACAAACTGAAGTTCAAATCAGATGGGACAATTGAGAGGTATAAGGCTCGGTTAGTTGCTAAAGGGTACAATCAAAGGGAGGGGATTGACTATTCTGAAACTTTCTCACCAGTGGCTAAACTTGTTACTGTCAGAAGTTTTATTGCCCTTGCTGCTGCTCAAGGCTGGCCTATCACACAACTTGATGTAAACAATGCCTTCTTACATGGAGATTTGGATGAAGAAGTTTTCATGAGTTTACCCCCTGGTTTTGGCAACAAAGGAGGTCATCCTAATCAGGTTTGCAGACTCACCAAGTCTCTTTATGGGCTTAAGCAAGCCTCCAGACAGTGGTTCTCCAAGTTTTCCTCTACTCTCCTTGCCCATGGGTTCATTCAGTCTAAATGTGATTATTCCCTCTTCACCAAGACTGTGGGTGATGCATTCCTTGCTCTTCTTGTTTATGTTGATGACATCCTCATTGCGAGCAATGATGCTGTTTCAGTCACTAACCTTACTGCATTTTTGGACCATCACTTCAAGCTCAAGGATCTTGGTCCTGCCAAATACTTTCTTGGCTTAGAACTTGCTAGGACAGCCAAAGGCATTTCTCTTTGTCAAAGGAAATACACATTGGATATCCTTCAAGATACAGGTTTCCTTGGCTCTAAACCTGTCAAGTTTCCAATGGAACAACATCTTAAGCTTTCTAAAGATGAAGGACCTGCCCTACCTGATCCTACAGTCTATAGAAGATTAATTGGGAAGCTCCTCTATTTGACTCTTACAAGACCTGACATCTCCTATTCAGTTAGTCGATTGAGCCAATTCATGGATCAGCCTCGTGCTCCTCATCTTCATGCAGCTCATCGTGTGCTCCAGTATCTCAAGGGTTCTCCAGGTCAAGGATTGTTTTTTTCTTCTCACACCTCACTGCAACTTAAAGCCTTTTGTGATTCTGACTGGGCTGGTTGTTCTGATACCCGTAGATCAGTTACTGGCTTTTGCATTTTTCTTGGTGATTCTCTCATTTCATGGCGTTCTAAGAAACACAATCCATTGTTTCCAGATCTTCTGCTGAGGCAGAATATCGAGCCATGGCAGTTACTACTTGTGAAATTACTTGGTTGCTGTCCTTGCTTAAAGATTTTCACATTTCTCATCCTATGGCTGCTGTGCTCTTCTGTGACAACCAGGCTGCTCTTCATATTGCCTCCAATCCTGTATTTCATGAGCGCACTAAACACATCGAAGTTGATTGTCACTTCATCCGAGACAAAATTCAAGCTGGGATTTTGAAGACTTTACATGTTGCTTCTGCTCACCAGCTTGCTGACGTTTTTACTAAGCCTCTTGGTTTTATCCCTTTTTCCACTCTTATTTCCAAGTTGGGTGTTTTGGATATTCACTCTCCAACTTGAGGGGGCGTATTACGAGCTCAAGCTGCTATGATGAAGAACAATGGAATCATGCTTTCACAGCAGAGCAGCTGAAGCTAGAGAAGAAGGCCCAAACGCACCGTTTAACTAAAGACTCAATTCAACACTAAAGTGCACCGTTTCATTAAACCCATTTCTGTTTTCTGTTTTATTTTCCTTTACACGTGTATTCTTTCCATTGGTTATTTCATTCTTGATTAATGGAATTAGTTAACTGCAGCAGTATTAAGAATCAGTTAACTGTAGAGGAATTAGTTAAACTTATGCAGAGAGTCTTCTTTGTATATATATATGCAGAAACTCTAATGATCATTTTATCACAGTGAATAAAGAAAACTTCACAATTAAGCTTTGCTTAATCTCTCTTTCTCTCTTCTTCTAGAGTCTTCCTCTGGAAGATATTTTCCACTGTGCAATTTTGTTAATTCAACGTATAGGTGAGAAAAACCTTTCATGTGCCGCTGCGTCCTGTTCCGCATGCCGTGTTTGTCGGGTGAGCACGACTTGTTGTCCCACTAGTACTGTAAAAGAGTCCAACACCGACTTCCATTTTTGATTTCTGGCTCATGAACTCATCATAGATCCTCAAAGCGACCCTGCCATTTGTATTCCATTAATTTTTCTCTATCACTCACACGAAAAAGAAAAATGGCAGAAGCCGTGGTGGGAGGAGCATTTCTCTCTGCTTTCCTCCAGGTTTTGTTTGACAGGATCGCTTCTCGTGAGGTCATAGAGTTCTTCAGCCAAACGAAGCTTAATAATGAACCGCTGAGGAAGTTGAAGACAACATTACTGTTGATTAATGCAGTGCTCAATGATGCTGAAGAGAAGCAGATAAAAAACCCAGCTGTTAAAGGGTGGGTTAACGAGCTCAAAGATGCTGCATATCATGCTCAGGACTTATTGGATGAGATTGTTACCGATGCCTCGCGCCACAACTTGGAAGACATGAGCCCAAGTAGGGTACGATTCTTCAACTTGACTTCACTTAGTTCTTCATTCCAAAATCATAATATAGAAATGAAATTCTGAATTTTCAAAATTAAGGTCGATAAATTAAACCCATAAGTTATAAAAGATAAAAACAATTAAATCTGAGTTCATTACATTGTGTTTGGGATTTGGGTTGAGAGTTTAATTTGTTATTTTTTGAAACCTTATAATTTAATTTGTTACGTTTGTTTATATAAAAAGAAGTTTTTTTTTTTTCAAAATTCATATTGATAAATCTTACATAAGATTGATTGATTAAGTGGATTAACTGTTATCAATTGAAAACTAAATGTTTAAATCAATATTATTTAATTAATATTTGAATGTAAAAAATGTCTCACTCAAATTTGCCGACTTATAGGCCTCAAACTTTATGGAATCAAAGTTAGAAGAGATTCTACACAGACTAGAATTTCTTGCAAAGCAAAGAGACCTCCTTGGTCTGAAAGAAGGTGGTGGTGAGAGACCTTCACAAAAATTGCCCACTACGTCTTTGGTAGAAGAATCTGGGGTATACGGTAGGGACGGTGACAAGGAGGCGATAATGGAGTTGTTGCTGGCAGATGATGGCAGTGGTGATAACATAAGTGTGATTCCCATTGTGGGCATGGGTGGTGTTGGCAAGACCACCCTTGCTCAGCTTGTATACAACAACAAGATGGTGATCCAGAATTTTGATGTGAGAGCATGGGTTTGTGTTTCACAAGAATTTGATGTACTTAGGATTACTAAAACTGTTCTTGAGGCAGTCACTTCCTCAACTAGTGATAGTGACGACCTAGATCTACTCCAAGTTAGGCTGAACAAGAGTCTTGTGGGAAGGAAATTTCTGATTGTGTTAGATGATGTTTGGAATGACAATTACTTGGGTTGGGAGCTCTTACAAACTCCTTTGAAATCGGGGGCATATGGAAGCAGGCTTATTGTAACAACACGTAACGAAAGTGTTGCATCAATTGTACGCACTGTTCCAACTTATCATCTAAAGCAATTGACAGATGAAGATTGCTGGTTGTTATTTGCAAAACATGCATTTGGGAACAGAGAATCCAGAGGATATTCAGAGTTGGAACTAATTGGTAAGAAAGTAGTGAAAAAGTGTAATGGCTTGCCTTTAGCAGCAAAAGCACTCGGTGGTCTCTTACGCTTGAAGTTGGATCCTAAAGAGTGGGTTAAAGTATTGGAGAGCAGTATATGGAATTTTTCAGACCGTGAAAGCAATATTCTCCCAGCTCTTAGATTGAGTTACCATTATCTCCCTTCACAACTAAAACCATGCTTTGCATATTGTTCAATATTTCCTAATAACTTCAAATTTAAAAAGGAGGAATTAGTGCTCTTATGGATGGCAGAAGATTTTTTGCTACACCCTAGGGGAGAGGATTTGGAAGAAGTAGGTATTGAGTACTTCAATGATCTAGTATCTAGGTCATTCTTTCAGCGGTCAAGGGGTTCACGCTTTGTCATGCATGACCTTTTGAGGGATTTAGCAAAATTTGTCTCTGGAGAGTTTTGTTTTAGAATGGAGGGTGACAATCCATATGACTTGTCGGAAAAGACTCGTTACTTTTCATATTCTAGAATGAAGTTTGATGCGTATGAGAGGTTTGAAGCCTTTCATGGAGCCAAGTGTTTGCGAACCTTTCTACCATTAAATTTGTCAGTGCAGTCTGGCTACTTAAGTAATAACGTTGTAGTCGAATTATTGCCAGCACTGAGGAGCTTAAGGATACTATCTCTATCTTACTACTTGAATTTGACAGAATTGCCTGACTCAATTTGCACTTTGAAACATTTGCGATATTTTAATCTTTCGCACACTGCAATCAAAGTATTACCTGAATCTGTGTGTACACTGCACAATTTGCAAACTTTGTTGTTGTCAGGTTGTCGTTCTCTCACTGAGTTGCCTGCCAACATGGGATGGCTAGTCAACTTGCGTCATCTTGATATAAGTGGAACAAACTTGATAGAAATGCCACTGCAAATGGGTAGATTGAAAAGTCTCCAAACATTAACTTCTTTTATCATAGGCAAAAAAGGTGGCTCTGGCATCAAAGAGTTGAGGGAGCTCCAGCAACTTAAGGGGAGCCTTTCTGTTTTGAAGTTGGAAAATGTTGTCGATGCTAGAGATGCTTTAGAGGCCAATTTGAGGGATAAGTTGCAACTTAATGAATTAGTGTTAAAATGGGGTGGGGATACGGACGACTCCAAAAAGGATAGAGATGTACTAGACCAATTGCAACCTCATGCAGGCCTGACAAAGCTTACCATTGAAAATTATGGTGGCACAATGTTTTCAAACTGGTTAGGACATGCAACCTTCAATATAGTATCGGTCCAGATTCATAATTGTAAGTATTGCTTCTCCTTGCCACCATTTGGGAAATTGCCCTCTCTCAAGCACCTCTCTATTGTGGGATTAGATGTAGAGATTATTGGTACAGATTTTTATGGGACTACTGCTTCTAGGAACAAGCCATTTGGATCACTGGAAACTTTGCGCTTCAAGAACATGTCACAATTGCAGGAATGGCATCCTTTCACAGATGACAATGGAGATGCAGTAGCTTTCCCTCGTCTCTACCACCTTTGTATAGAAAATTGTCCTAACCTGACCAAGGGTCTTCCCAATGGCCTTTTTTCTTTACAAATACTTTCGATTGATAAGTGCCAACAGCTTGTTGCTTCACTTCCTAGTGCGCCAGCCATCCATCAATTGAAGCTACAATATTGTCAAAAGGTATTGTGGAATGAATTACCACCTCAAGTCTTGAAATGCAGCATTAGTGGATATGATGCCTTGGAGTCCTTACCCATGGACAACAACCACTGTCTGGAAAAGTTAGAGATCTCTGATTGTTCGTCTTTCCTGTTGCTTCCCAGTAGTGGCATAGCTGATACACTAAAATCACTTGGTGTCAAGAACTGTGGGAAATTACTGTTTCCGATGCACCAATGCTATGCTTCCCTTGAGACTTTGTGCATAAGAAAGAGTTGTGATTCACTTGTGTCCTTTCAATTAGACTTATTTCCAAAGCTTAATCATCTTGATATCCATGGATGTCAGAATCTTCAGTCCCTCTCAGTTTCAAATCAAGGACCGCTTCAGCATCTCGCATCTCTCAGAAGCTTGGAAATCAGTAACTGTTCTAATTTTGAAACCTTTCGCACAGAGGGGTTGCCAGCACCCAACCTGGCCTTCCTTCGTGTTGATAACTGTATTAATTTGAAGGCACTGCCTGAACAGATGCATACCCTGCTCCCATCTCTTGGGACTTTGAGTATATGCTTTTGTCCAGAACTTCAGTCATTTCCTGATGGGGGGTTGCCATCCAGTTTAAATTCACTTGAAATATTTTTTTGTGACAAACTTATTGCCCGCCGCAGGGGGTGGGGTCTGCAAGGACTGCCTTCTCTTAGAAGTTTCTGTATCAGGGGTAAATGTGAAAATGGGGAGTCCTTTCCAGAGAGGGCACTGCTTCCCTCTTCTCTTACATCCCTTGAAATCTGGAATAATCCGCTTTTGAAATCACTGGATGCCAATGAGCTTCAAAATCTTCCAGCACTGAAAAAATTGGGGATTGGCTGCTGCCCAAATCTGCAGTCCTTGCCAGAAGAGGATCTGCCAACATCCCTATCTTTTCTAAGTGTCAAGAAATGCCCATTGCTGAGAACACGGTGCCTAAGGGAGAAAGGGGAAGACTGGCCCAAGATAGCTCATATACCCATCATAAAAATTGATGAAAAAGTGATCTGATGAGCTTAATGTCTACAGGAACCCCAGCTGTTAAATATATCCAACTTCCCCTCAGGTACTAGTTCATTCCATGCCATATGTCATACATGGTGCTAATTGCTAACTTGATTTACTATTAAACGGTGAATTTTTTCTTATTGACCTTAATTATCTACTTCATCACTTTATTACACCTTCATCAATTGATTACATGATTCATTTACTTTTGTGTCGATCTCAAAGTGAATGCTGCGTGCTAATTAAACCTCATTTTTGCATCCATAGACTTAAACTTGTACTACTTCTCCATGAAACTCTAAGCGTTCATCCCTCTAATAGATTTTTATATTTTCAAGCGTTATCATTTCCCAGTATTACTAGTGGATGTCCAGCCCATATGCTTTATTCACTGTTAAGTGCTAATTGGATCTCATACTCTGTTCACTTTGCACAGGTTCTCTTGTTTGATCATCTATTTGGAGTGCAAAAGGTGGAATAAACCAACTCATGTCATGAACGATTCTTTTATCAATACTTAACTTCGGTTTCATAGTATCAGACATATTTTTTCTTGTGAAAGTTATATAAACCATTTCTCTTTTGTCATAATTTTGGAAGGATTAGGTTTGATATCTACTTATTTTTCAGTTGAGACTTGGGATAGGCATGAAGGGGAAGCGAATGAGAGATTAATAGATAGTCAAAGTCTTTGCAAATCCCATTTGGTGATTCTGATCCTTAGAATATATGGCAGGTAATAGAAGGATTTACCTTTTTTATTTTGTGGGAATGGTTTTCAACTTTTGTATACACATAAATATCTTAATTTCTTAGGATTTGCATTATCAACAAACTGCTATCCAATATATTCATCTGTGCTTCCTAGTTTAAACTTATTTGGCTTTGGATGACTTTTGAATTATTAATGATTTGTATCTACTGAAAATTAAACAGGGTTAACACAACAACAGAACAATAAGGAATGTGATGCTCATTTTGTTGATCTTCTTCCAGCAGCATAAGGATTGAAAATTTAGCACTGAAAATTACTTACATCAGGTTTTCTTAAATTTGTTTGCACTATTTTTCATGTCTCCTAAGGCTTTGGGTATGAGGAATCTATTTTACCAATCTAAAACAGTCAATGAAATTAGTAATTCACCTTGAGCTTTAGAAATATTTAGTTGAGCTGGGACATAATACGAAGGGGACATAGTGTGATACCTGCATTATATTATTATGATCTGAAAGAAGTTGATGTAACCAAATTGAAAGCAAATTAAAGCCCCTGCTATCTTTTTCTTAGCCTTTTGATTTCGTTTTTTGAAACACAATGAAAATTTAAATTAACCCTTGATTGCCTTACTCTGTCGGGTAATGATTTTTTTTGTCTCACACTATCTTTTTCAACATCATTCAAAATTGTGAACATATATCTACAATTTGTGGACATTTGTCCACCCTTAGGTGGTGTGTGGTGTGAGTGTTGTGACTTGTGAGACAATATTCACCTAACTCTGATAGCTGATTTCTGCACACCCTTAAGAGTATAGTTTTTTAATGTCAAAATCCTTCATCATGCATGTGCTTTTAATTTGCAGATCTCAATGTTGGACGATATCTGAACATTTGTATGCTGTTCAGATGATCAATCATTTTAAGGTATGATTTTGAAACCTGGATTCAAACTTTTCTATATTAAACTTGGTCAGTGTTTTTGTGCACTCGTCTCATTGAATCTCTCTTATATTCAGGTTCATATGGTGGAAGTTTGAAAACTATTTCATGACTTATGCAAATATGAATGCCAGCAACACATGCCTACTAAGAAGAAAAACTGTTGGCTGACTAAAGTGAAATTGTAGTGCAATAATAGCTTAGTGTAATTTTTTACATGAGGGTTGTTTTAACGTGTAACTAAAGTTGATTGTTATGACATATAGCACTACAACATATCTAATCCCACAATCCACACATTCCCATTTCTCACATCTTATTTCAAGTTCCTAATTCCCACCCATGTTTAAGGTTTTTATTTATTTTTTATTTTATGTAAAATTGCCACCAACGTTTGAGATTGTTTTCTTTTTTTTTATAATTTCAATTGTATTTTTATTTTATTTAGTTGTTCTCCATCCTTATATATTATCTAATACTATTTTTTTTTATTTGCTAAAATCTATCTAATACTATTTAAATGTTTTTTTTATTGAATACTATTTAAACCTTAGATGTAAGGGATATATATAATTTTATCATTTTTAAAACAAAAACAAAAATTGTCCAAGAAAATTGATGCACTCTTCAATCCATGAACACCTTATCTCAAAAAAAAAAAAAAAAAAAAAAGTTGAAAATATGAAATCTCCCCACTACTCACTCACAGTTACTAATTTGTTCATTTTTTTTCTCTAAAAAAACAAATTTGTTCATTTATTTACAATATATTTGGATAATGGTGAATAAAAAATATTAAAAAATTAAAAGTGATAAATAGGAAAAGCCTCTAAATACACACGTAGCGTGTGTGAAGAGGCTAGTTTTTATTATATCCATTCTATTTTAATTAATTTATTACTTTTTCCATTTATTTTTTTATAAGCTCCCGTAACAACCTGTTTGGATGGGTGGAGTAATTGGAGGGGAAAAGGAAGTGGCTGCTTCACTGAGTGAGCCCCAACCATTTTGATCAACTAGCTGAGAGCTTAATTGAAAATTTTCCTTCTCTCCCTAGCTATTTGTGTTCTTGATCTTGCTTTGGTTTTACATTCCAATGACTTAGCCTAGATCATAGAACCTTTTTATTCACCCCACTTATATTTTCAATCCCATAGTGAGCAAGTGCGAGGTTGAAACCGTATATAGCCAAAGTCCAGTGAGATTTCTTGGAATGCCAGATTTTCTTGTCAATTAGAACAAAGAGTGTTTGCTCTCCAGTATGATGATAACTAAGCTTCAAATCCCTCCCAATTGTTGTAAGGACAATGACTAGCTTTTACTTTCATTCATTAAAATTCTACGATCTTTATTCAAAAAATAAATAAAATGATTGTCTTATACTAACTTATTTCACACACCACTTAAGTGTAGATACATATCTACAAATTATGGATATGTGTGGAAGTTGATGTTTCAATTTGTGGAAATTGAATCATTGATATCCACAATTTTTTGTGTGACAATATTCACCCTTGTTGTAAATTGTAACTATCGAGTTATTAAAAAAAAATCTTATCAATTAAAGAAAATTGAGATTAATAAAAAGTACAAGTCTATAATATATGTATAATGTCAAACTACCAATGCACACCGTTCGTGTATATATAGTAAACATTTGTAAACTTTGTGTTGAAGTCTACAATTTGTAAATGTATATTCACAAATGATGGTGCGACAACTGGGACGGAATCAAGATTTAAACTTGATGAGGGCCAAATATAAACCAAAAACAAAGTTTATGAAAATCCAAACCAACATTTATTCAATATTATAAAAATAGCAACAACAAAAAATGATTCATAATAAGTATCTTAATAAATCTCAACCCATTCATTTATCCTGATGAAAGTCGATGTGTTCTTAAGTTTCGAAAATAATTTATGATTGAATCTATACTAAATTTTGCAGCAATCTCATTTTCAATGTACACAATCAAAGAGTACATTGGAAAATCAATTTGTGGACACAATCTAGGATCGTGCTCCAACGAACTAATATCAATTTCATTGGTTTCAATTCTTAGTAACTTTGTTTGAAGATTGTCAGAAATTGGGACATCAATATTAGAGATTGACTCCGATACGTTATTAGTATTGGCTTTTGAATTATTTGTATTTTTTCTTTTTAAAAAGTCAGCAATTGTAATTGAACTTTCTCCATGATCTATAAAATAAAAGTTATATTAATTATCTATTATATATTTAATAGTATTTTAACTAAAAATTATTAATGTTGCTAATTTAAAAAGCCAAAAAAAAAACAACACAAAAACACATTCTGTCACACATAAAACAATAAAGAGTTAAAAGAAGAATAATATAAAAAACTCACCTACTTTCCCCAATAACATTCACAGCCAATGTGACACTGTCTTGACATTCACGTTATTAATAAAAAATAAAATAAAACATAGACTTTACTAATTAGTCTACAGTCAACTTTAATCTCTACCTTACCCATTAAGTCTTTCTTTTTTGTTGATAAAAACCTTAACCTATAAGTCTTTGACCCAAACATTCAGGCATAGAGACATTCACGTTATTAATCTACAGTCTAGTCTTTACCATATCCATTAAGGCTTTAACCCAAACATTCAGTCATAGACACCAAAGTTTACGCGAGAGAAAGAGAGAGAGATACCAGTCAGGCAGTCACCACTCACAAGCTTTCCTACAGGTTTTGTTTGACAGGATGACTTCTCGTGAGGTCATAGAGTTCTTTAGCCAAACGAAAATGAATAATGAACCGCTGAGGAAGTTGAAGACAACATTATTGTTGATTAATGCAGTGCTGAATGATGCTGAAGAGAAGCAGATAACAAGCCCGGCTGTCAAAGAGTGGGTTAACGAGCTCAAAGATGCTGCTTATCATGCTCAGGACTTAGTGGATGAGGTTGTTACCGATGCCTCACGCTACAACTACTTGGAAGCCGGACTCAAAATTAGCCCAAATAAGGTACCACTCTTCTACTTGGCACCCCATTACATTCAGTCATAGAAATGAAATTCTGAAGTTTCAAAAGGTGTAATAAATCAAACCCATAAGTTATAAAAAATAAAAATTAAAAATTAAATTTGAGTTCATTTAAATGTAACGATATTGTTTTTGGGATTTGGGTTGAGAGTTTGTTTATGAAGAAAGAAGTTTTCAAAGTTCATATTGATAAAATCTTACATAAGATTGATTGATTAAGTGGATTAACTGTTATCAATTGAAAACTAAATGTTTAAATCAATATTATTTAATTAATATTTGAATGTAAAAAATGTCTCACTCAAATTTGCCGACTTATAGGCCTCAAACCTTATGGAATCAAAGTTAGAAGAGATACTACACAGACTAGAATTTCTTGCAAAGCAAAGAGACCTCCTTGGTCTGAAAGAAGGTGGTGGTGGTGAAAGACCATCACAAAAATTGCCCACTACGTCTTTCGTAGAAGAATCTGGCGTATATGGTAGGGAGGGTGATAAGGAGGCGATAATGGAGTTGTTGCTAGCAGATGATGGCAGCGGTGATAACATAAGCGTGATTCCCATTGTGGGCATGGGTGGTGTTGGCAAGACAACCCTTGCTCAGCTTGTGTACAACAACAAGTTGGTGATGCCAGAATTTTGATGTCAGAGCATGGGTTTGTGTTTCACAAGAATTTGATGTACTCAGGATTACTAAATCTGTTCTTGAGGCAATCACTTCCTCAACTAGTGATAGTGATGATCTAGACCTACTCCAAGTTAGGTTGAACAAGAGTCTTCTGGGAAGGAAATTTCTGATTGTGTTAGATGATGTTTGGAATGAGAATTACTTGGATTGGGAGGACTTACGGACTCCTTTGAAATCTGGGGCCTGTGGAAGTAGGATTATTGTAACGACACGTAACGAAAGTGTTGCATCAATTGTACGCACAGTTCCAACTTATCATCTGAAGCAATTGACAGATGAAGATTGCTGGTTGTTATTTGCAAGACATGCATTTGGCAACAGAGAATCTGGAGCTTATCCTGAGTTGGAACGAATTGGTAAGAACATAGTGATAAAGTGCAATGGCTTGCCTTTAGCTGCAAAAACACTTGGTGGTCTATTACGCTTGAAGTTTGATCCTAAGGAGTGGGTTAAAGTATTGGAGAGCAATATATGGAATTTCTCAGATCGAGAAAGCAATATTCTCCCTGCTCTTAGATTGAGTTACCATTATCTCCCTTCACAACTAAAACCATGCTTTGCTTATTGTTCAATTTTTCCTAAAAAATTCAATTTCAGAAAGGAAGAATTAGTGCGCTTATGGATGGCAGAAGATTTTTTGCTGCACCCTAAAAGAGAGGATTTGGAAGAAGTAGGTATTGAGTACTTCAATGATCTGGTATCTAGGTCATTCTTTCAGCGGTCTTCACGCATTCGGTCTTCACGCAATCAAATTGTTTCACGCTATGTCATGCATGACCTTTTGAATGATTTAGCTAAATTTGTCTCTGGAGAATTTTGTTTTAGAATGGAGGGTGACAATCCATATGACTTGTCGGAAAAGACTCGTTACTTTTCATATTCTAGAATGAAGTTTGATGCGTATGAGAAGTTTGAAGCCTTTCATGGAGCCAAGTCTTTGCGAACCTTTCTACCATCAAATGTATTAGTGCAGTCTGGATGCTTAAGTAATAAAGTCATACTCGACTTAGTGCCAGCACTGAGAAGCTTAAGGGTACTATCTCTATCTCACTATTGGAATTTGACAGTATTGCCAGACTCAATTTGCAATTTGAAACATTTACGATATTTGGACATTTCTTACACTGCAATCAAACTATTACCTGAATCCGTGTGTACTCTATACAATTTGCAAACATTACTGTTGTCAGGGTGTACTTCTCTCACTGAGTTGCCTGCTAACATGGGATTGCTAATCAACTTGCGTCATCTTGATATAAGTGGAATCAACTTGAAAGAAATGCCTCTGTTAATGGGTAGATTGAAAAGTCTCCGAACATTAACTTCTTTTATTATGGGAAAAAAGGGTGGCTCTGGCATCAAAGAGTTGAGGGAGCTCCACCAACTTAAGGGAAGACTTTCTGTGTTGAAGTTGGAAAATGTTGTTGACTCTAGGGATGCTTTAGAGGCCAATATGAGGGAGAAGTTGCAACTTAATGAATTAGTGTTAAAATGGGGTGGGGATACTGATGACTCCAAAAAAGACAGAGATGTACTAGACCAATTGCAACCTCATGCAGACTTGACAAAGCTTACCATTGAAAATTATGGTGGCACGACGTTTTCAGATTGGTTAGGACATCCATCCAACAATATAGTATCAGTCCAGATTCATAATTGTAAGTATTGCCTCTCCTTGCCACCATTTGGGGAATTGCCCTCTCTCAAGTACCTCTCTATTGTGGGATTAGATGTAGTGACTATTGGTACAGATTTTTATGGGACTACTGCTTCTGGGAACAAGCCATTTGGATCACTGGGAACTTTGCGCTTCAAGAACATGTTGCAATTGCAGGAATGGCTTCCTTTCACAGATGACAATGGAGATTCAGTAGCTTTCCCTCGTCTCCACCGGCTTTGTATAGAAAATTGTCCTAACTTGACCAAGGGTCTTCCCGATGGCCTTTTTTCTTTGAAGGCACTTGTGATTGATAAGTGCCAGATGCTTGTCACTTCACTTACAAGTGCTCCAGCCATCCATCAATTGAAGTTACAATATTGTCAAAAGGTTTTGTGGAATGAATTACCACCTCAAGTGTTAAAGATCAGCATTAGTGGATATGATGCCTTGGAGTCCTTACCCATGGACAACAACCACTGTCTGGAAAAGTTAGAGATCTCTGATTGTTCATCTTTCCTGTTGCTTCCCAGTAATGGCATAGCTGATACACTAAAATCAGTTGGTGTCAAGAACTGTGGGAAATTACTGTTTCCGATGCACCAATGCTATGCTTCCCTTGAGACTTTATGCATAAGAAGTAGTTGTGATTCACTTGTGTCCTTTCCATTGGACTTATTTCCAAAGCTGAATCATCTTGATATCCATGAATGTCAGAATCTTCAGTCCCTCTCAGTTTCAAATCAAGGACCGCTTCAGCATCTTGCATCTCTCAGAAGCTTGGAAATCAGTAACTGTTCTAATTTTGTATCTTTTCCCAAAGAGGGACTGCCAGCACCCAACCTCGCCTGCTTCCGTGTTGATAACTGTATTAATTTGAAGGCACTGCCTGAACAGATGCATACCCTGCTCCCATCTCTTGGGACTTTGAGTATATGCTTTTGTCCAGAACTTGAGTCATTTCCAGATGGGGGGCTACCATCCAGTTTAAATTCACTTGAAATATTTTTTTGTGAGAAACTTATTGCCCGCCGCAGGGGGTGGGGTCTGCAGGGACTGCCTTCTCTTAGAAGTTTCTACATTAGCGGTATATGTGAAAATTGTGAGTCCTTTCCAGAGAGGCCATTGCTGCCCTCTTCCCTTATATTCCTTAAAATACGGAGTATTCCAGTTTTGGAATCACTGTATGGCAATGAGCTTCAAAAGCTTACAGCACTTAAGAATTGGGGATTGGCTGCTGCCCAAATCTGCAGTCCATGCCAGAAGAGGGCCTGCCATCATCCCTATCTTTTCTAACTGTCAAGAAATGTCCATTGCTGAAAGAACGGTGCCTAAGGGAGAAAGGGGAAGACTGGCCCAAGATTGCTCATATACCCTTCATAAAAATTGATGAACAAGTGATCTGATGTGCTTAATGTCTACAGGAACCCCAGCTGTTAAATATATCCAACTTCCCCTCAGGTACTCGTTCTACGCCATATGTCATACATAGTTTTAACTTGATTTACTATTATATGGTAAGTTTATTAGCCATAATTATCTACTTCAACTAATGTTTTTTTTGGTGATCTTTGCATAACCAGGAAAAGTACTGCCAGAGCTTTGTCTGGTCAGAAGAAAGTCAATGAATTGTACTCTTTAAGGTTGGAGCTCTTTAGTTTTGTACTATAATTATGTGGTTTTGGTGTATAGTACTGTGGACAACTCTCTTATTTTATACCTACATTTCTTGTGAATCCTTCTCAGGATGTTAATCTATATTCTCTTTACATGTTTGAGACTCCAACAATGATCTTTGTTGCACAGTAATCCCCAGTGTCCAAAAGCTCAGGATACAAAAAGTATCACGCTAATGTATGACCTAGCAAACAAACTTCATTTGTTTTTATTTTTGGCTAAACCCATGCCAACTGCCTTCTTCTAACAACACTTGTGATGATTGAATGTCTGCAGCTTTTGACATAACATCAGAAGAAGGCTCTGCCTATGTGGAGTGCAGTTGAAATATTGTAGAAAGTGATGCTGAATGAATGGCCCGCCCTTACCACGAAGTCACAGTTACTGAATGCCCTGCCTACATTTCTTATTTTTAAATTGAAGAAATCATGCAGTTACTGAATGCCCTGTCACTCACATTTCTTATTTTTAAATTGAAGAAATAAAATGCTTACACCTTCATCGCTAGATTACATGATTCATTTACTTTGTGTCGATTTCAAAGTGAATGCTGCCTGCTAATTAAACCTCAATTTTGCTTCCATAGACCTTAATTTGTACTATTTCTCCAAGAAATTCTAAAAGCTCATCCCTCTAATAGATTTTTGTATTTTCAAGCATTATCATTTACTAGTGGACGTCCAGCCTATACGCTTGATTCACTGTTAACTATTAACTGGATCTCATACTCTGTTCACTTTGCACAGGTTCTCTTGTTTGATCATCTATTTGGAGTGCAAAAGGTGGAACAAACCAACTCATGTCATGAACAATTCTTTTATCAATACTTAACTTAGGTTTCATAGTATCAGACATATCCTTTCTTGTGAAAGTTATATAAACCATTTCTCTTTTGTCATAATTTTGGAAGGATTAGGTTTGATATCTACTTATTGTTTTCAGTTGAGACTTGGGATAGACATGAAGGGGAAGCGAATGAGAGATTAATAGATAGTCAAGGTGTTGGCAAATCCCATTTGATGATTCTGATCCTTAGAATATATGGCAGGTAATAGAAGGATTTACCTTTTTTATTTTGTGGGAATGGTTTTCAACTTTTGTGTACACATAAATATCTTAATTTTTTAGGATTTGCATTATCAACAAACCGCTATCCAATATATGCATCTGTGCTTCATAGGTTTAAACTTATTTGGGTTTGGATGACTTTTGAATTATTAATGATTTGCATCTACTGAAAATTAAACAGGGTTAACTCAACAACAGAACCAATAAGGAATGTGATGCTCATTTTGTTGATCTTCTTCCAGCAGCATAGGATTGAAAATCTAGAACTGATAAATTACTTACATTAGGTTTTCTTAATTTGTTTGCTCTATTTTGCATGTCTCCTAAGGCTTTGGGTATGAGGAATCTATTTTACCAATCTCAGTCTATCATCTGGCAACAGTCAATGAAATTTGTAATTTAGTATCCTTGAGCTCTTAGAAATATTTAGTTGGGCTCAGGACATTATAAGAAGAGGGACATAATGTGATAACCTGCATTGTATTATTATGATTTGAAAGAATAGTTGATGTAACCAAATTGAAAGCAAATTAAAGCCCCTGCTATCTTTTTCTTAGCCTTTTCATTTCGTTTTTTGAAGCACAATGAAAATTTTAAATTAAGCCATTGATTGCCTAACTCTATCTCGGTAATGATTGTCTTGTCTCACACCATCTTTTTCACATCATTCAAAATTGTGAACATATATCCACAATTTGTGGACATTTGTCCACACCTTAGGTAGTGTGTGGTGTGAGTGCTGTGAGACAATATTTACCCTCTCAACATTTACCCAACTCTGATAGCTGATTTCTGCACACCCTTAAGAGTATGTTTTTTAATGTCAAAATCCTTCATCATGCATTGTGCTTTTAATTTGCAGATCTCAATGTTGGGCGATATCTGAACATTAGTATGCTGTTCAGATGATCAATCATTTTAAGGTATGATTTTGAAACCTGGATTCAAAATTTTCTATATTAAACTTGGTCAGTGTTTTTGTGCACTCGTCTCATTGAATCTCTCTTATATTTAGGTTCATATGGTGGAAGTTTGAAAACTATTTCATGACTTGTGCAAATATGAATGCCAGCAACGCATGCCTACTAAGAGGAAAAACTATTGGCTGACTAAAGGTTTTGTTGCCAGCCTAGCAAGAGCCTCAGAAAATTAAAGACCCCTGGGGCTTCTTGAGGTGCTCCTTTCTACAGGAAAAGTTTGTTTGATACAATTCTTGGTACTGGGATACCAGAAACATTAATGATGATTTACTTTGGGTACTAAAATATTCTGGTATATTTGATTCCATCTTCGATGTTGTTGGTCGTCCTGAAAACTATACCATCTTTTTTGCCTCTGGGGAATGATAGTGTAGTATGATCCAGTTATGTTTAATCATTTAATGTTGTAAAACCTTATTAAGGGCTTCAGTGTGTAATGTTAAGAATTAGATGTTTCTTTATTCAGTTCAAGATTCGAAACGAATAAAGTTTCCTTATTTCTGGCTTCAGTGTGTAATGTTAAGAATTGGATGTTTCTTTATTCAGTTCAAGATTCTAAACGAATAAAGTTTCCTTATTTCTGGATTGATCTCATTTTATTGGTTTTGCATCATATAGTAGGGTGAGCAACCGAGTTCTTTAGCCAACCCTACGGGTTGTAATCAAGGGGGCCCTCAGTTCTCGTACTTGGTCACATAATTATCCCTGAATTTTGGGATGCTGAGAGTTTCTAAACACGATTATAAGTTCAGTGGCAAAGCAAGTAACACAGTTTAACAATGAAACAGAATAGCACAAAGCTTTAGAGACATAATGGAAAAAACATGAGCATGATTAATGACAGAGAGTGTGATCAGTGTTGCATACAGAGTAGCACAAAGGTTTTATTCCCTTGTCAAAACAAAAGAGCTTTGACTCTATTGGTTTGATTCACTTTGAAATGGACAATGTCCATTTTAAGTTTAGAATTAGAATTTATCTGAATTAAATCTAGGGTCTAGAATATGCCTTGGTGGTCAACCTTTTTTTTCCTAGTTACTGCGGGTCAGCTTTGGATTTTTCAGGTCTCTTTCTATTGCAGCTGAAGCAGAGATAAACAATCTTCTCAATTGGGCATTTGTTGTTTATTATAACTTTTCTATCTTTTAATGAGTCATCAGTATGCCCACCCCAATTTAACACTAATTCATTAAGTTGCAACTTATCCCTCAAATTGGCCTCAAAAGCATCTCTAGCATCGACAACATTTTCCAACTTCAAAACAGAAAGGCTCCCCTTAAGTTGCCGAAGCTCCCTCAACTCTTTGATGCCAGAGCCACCCTTTTTGTCCATAATAAAGGAAGTTAATGTTTGGAGACTTTTCAATCTACCCAGTTGCAGTGGCATTTCTATTACGTTTGTTTCACTAATATCAAGATGACGAAAGTTGACTAGCCATCCCATGTTGGCAGGCAACTCAATGAGAGAACGACAACATGACAAGAGCAAAGTTTGCAAATTGTATGGTGTACACACAGATTCAGGTAATACTTTGATTGCAGTGTGCGAAAGATTAAAATATCGCAACTGTTTCAAAGTGCAAATTGAGTCAGGCAATTCTGTCAAATTCAAGTAGTAAGATAGAGATAGTAATCACCATCCCTACCGTATACACCAGATTCTTCTACTAAAGACTTAGTGGGAAATTTTAGTGAAGGTTTTGGTCTCTCACAATCACCTACTTTCAGACCAAGGATGTCTCTTTGGTTTGCAAGAAATTCTAGTCTCTGTAGAATCTCTTTTAACTTTGATTCTATAGGACCAAGAGAAGTCATGTTGAAGAGTCGCACCTTACTTGTACTTGTTTTCAGCTCGGCTTCTAACTTTTAGCACAAGGCATCGGTTGCAATCTCATCCAATAAGTCTTGTGCCTGATAAGCAGCATCTTTGAGCTCGTTAACCCACTCTTTGATAGCTGAGTCTTTTATTTGCTTCTCTTCAGCGTCATTGAGCACTGCATTAATCAACAGTAACGTTGTCTTCAACTTCCTCAGCGGTTCATTATTAAGCTTCGATTGTCTGAAGAACTCTATGACCTCATGAGAAGCCATCCTGTCAAACAAAACTTGGAGGAAAGCAGAGAGAAATGCTCCTCCCACCAGGGCATCAGCCATTCTTTTTTCTTTGCAAAGGAAGGAATTGAAGGAAAAAATATTGGGAAATGATTGAGAACAAGGAAGGAGAAATGGTTGAGTTATCAGTTATGCAATCTAAGAATTTCATATTCACATATCATTGGGACTCTGCTCCCTTAACAAGTTGACAAGGTGGCATCGACCCACAAATGATTGGTGAAGTACAAGAAATCTAGTTATTGGATCCGGAGCATAAATTGACTCGATCAAGCCGGTGCTGATTCCTTTTTTGCTTTATTCACCGTTTTAGTATTACTATTTTTGGCCTAACATGTCCAAATTTATCACAAGTAAATGTACATGTAGAACAAAAAAAGTAAAGCCAATCCTAATTATAATACAATACTGTCATGATCCGTTCACACTACCCTTACATTATTTTTTTACACCACCAAAAAATTACAGACTTGACTGTTCACAAATCTTTCACACAACATCAAGAGACCACACGCGCTGACAACTCCTCAGTAGAACATGTTCTCACATGCGTTACGCACTATATGTTGAAGCATCTTGAATCACCCTGTGACCATGATCACTCCTAAGCCTTTTGAGGGTAGATGTGCCTTGTGAACAATATGTCGAACAACCACTGGTAATGTTGTCCACACTTCACAATCAAAGTCATTTCGGTTGTCTGTGTGTGAACACATTTTTTGCAACTGAAGATTCTTCCATTTGCCAATGCATTTTTCGGCAATTGGTGTTAGCCATCCTTATTGACCGTCACAGTTCATTGTCGCCGACATTTGTCTCACACATTCCAATCTGTCACGTTTTATAAACTAGAGGTTCTACCTTAAGTTTGAGGGGGTGTTAAAGATATTATGTCCCAAGAGACTTAAACCCATTGTAGACTTATGTACTTGTAGAATAAGAAAACTAATCATAGTCCTACTTGTCATACAACCCTAGGGTTAGTCTAGGATTAGCTACTATATAAACCCTGCATTAGGTGATTGTTACTTCTATTTTTCTTTTTCTATCAAGTTGTGTCATTAGTTGGAATGTGACGTTACAATCAATAGTTGCTTTGTCTACTACAAAGGTAGAGTATATGGCAGTGACAAAGGTAGTGAATAAAGCTATTTGGTTGAAAGGTTTGGTTGGTGATCTTGGTTTGCCGTAGGATGACACTGTTTTGTTTTGTGATGGCC
This sequence comes from Fagus sylvatica, assembly GCA_907173295.1. Classification (NCBI taxonomy): domain Eukaryota; kingdom Viridiplantae; phylum Streptophyta; class Magnoliopsida; order Fagales; family Fagaceae; genus Fagus; species Fagus sylvatica. The sequence goes on along the minus strand of OU015762.1, from coordinate 6,073,639 downwards.
AAAGCATCATAGATTTGACTAAACATCATTTGTATAATGAGAGAACCAAATAGATTGATGTCAAATATCACTTTCATTCACAAAATTGTATCTCAGTCAACCATTGCAATCAAAGAGGTTGCAACAGCAAATAATCCCGTAGATATGATGACTAAGTCGGTTCCTTTGCAAGATAAGTTCAATAATTGCTTCATGTGATTGTTACTTCTATTTTTCTTTTCTATTTCGCATAAAACCATTATTTTTTGCCACACTCACAACAAAATGGTATCAAAATTTCCGCTATTTCAACACTGGATGATTCAATATCAATAATATTTTAGAAGGAAAGGCCAAAAGAAATTTTTTAAAGAACTTTGCAAAGTTCTTACAAGACAAGGAGTCTTTACAAAGAAGTAGAGAATGTAGCCAACAAATGCATATAATGAAGCCAACACATAAGTCTGGTTAAAGAACATTTTTGTTCACCATTCCAAATATTGGATACAAAACCTACAAAAGTTATTCCAGGAAGAAGGAAAGCTTATTTGTAAAGTGTCTTTAACTGAAAGAGGGAGCATTTCTTTTTTAAGATTACACAGGGGCTACTGTGAAGTTTCACAACACAGAACCAGTTAATAGAACTGGACCCAATTGCACCAGCATTCCAGAGGTAAAAGGTTTATAGAGTTTTTAGGACAGCTAGCACATAGAGGATAGATTCAGATTATTTGGACTATTTAGCTCCTGAGGTAAAACATTATAAAGGTCCCTGACCTCCCAACACAGAGAAAAGTAAGAAAGGAACTTCTGCAGCAGAAAGGAGCACCTCCAGAAGCCCCAAGAGTCTTTAATTCTCTGAGTGTCAAGCATAGACCTCCAAGCAGGCAACATTTCTATTTTCTTGGACACGGACCACTGGCATTCCTGCATTCAGACCATCACAGTCCACCAGATCTCCATTTACACAGGTCGTGAGACGCTTTTCAAACTTCAACTACATAAGCCTAATATACAACAGATAAAACATGATGACAGTGAATAAAAACATTGACCAAATCTGATCCATTTTTATCTATGTTTAAGAGTTCATACCTGAAATTTAGTGACCCTGAAGAGGCAAAGTACAGTTGAACAAGATAGTAATGCTCAGATGTCACCCACCATTGAAATCTGCCAATTAAAAGGCTATTGACATCATACTTTTATATAAGGGTGTGCAGCAATCTTCGCCTTCAATGTCACAAATCAAATCAACTGAATTCTACCACATGAGAATAAGTGGGCAGCATTAGAGGTGAAGATAATGCAATACAACAAATCTATTATATAAACTAATAGGTGAAGCTGAGAGATTTTTTTTTGTCTTCTCCCAAACTTGCCATGTCAGATTTACTCTTCTCACGTCAATCCAAATCTCAAGCCTCTCAATTCTCTCATAACATTCCAATTCCGGCCCACTTTCTTTTCTTTTTTTGGGCTGGGCTTTTATTATTATTATTACCTTCTCACTCTCACACGTATAACTCTCTTAACTTTCTCTCTCACACGTTATTCTCTAACGCTCCCTCCCTTAGACGGCTCCTCTGCCTATCGGTGAAAGGTTCAGTTCTCTCTTCCCTATCTTGACTCCTCATCTTCCCATTACACCCAACTGCCTAACCCACAATCTTTCTTTGACATTAAAGATTCGGCTTTGTAACAGCCCCTTCTTGAACCGTTTCAAGATCTGGTGGTCACACACATATATATCTCAAATCACTCATTGGAGAGAGCATCAAGAATTCTCTACAATCTTTCTGCGATCAATGTCGTCGCACCGGTGAGGCTTAATTCAGATTTCAATTTGATTATGGGTTTCCAGTTTCTTTTTTTTCCCTTTTCAGATTTTGATTTGGGGTTTTGATAATAGGATGTTATTTTGGGAATTGGGGTTTCTGACTAGGGTTTGTTCTGAGTTTTTTTTATGTAGGTTTCTTGAATATCACCACGGTTTGGGATCTGCCAGTGATTTTTGAATATCACCTTAAGGAATTGTAGATTATCTGCCAGCAATTTTGAATACCACTGTAAGGAATTGTATTTCTTCTTTTAGAGCAGCTTCTCTAATACCAATTGTTATTTTTCCATTCTATTGTGATTTTTGACAATGGTATTCCATGTTGACTCTGCCAGTGGGAAGATGGAATATCCATATTTTTCTTGCAGGAACCTTCATGTATGTTATTGGCTTTACCTATGGAGGCCAGTGCCAGAAAAATTCAGGTATTAGTAATGCATGAACTACCTCAGACCAAAACTGTCTATCAAAACCTGACACTTTTCAGAACTCTACCTAAAACTTAAAGAGCAACTGGTGCTTATAGTCATAGTCAGGTACTGATCACACTGTCCACCCTAGAGAATTTTAGGACAATAAGTTGATTTTATATTCATGGTCCATGTTTTGATGTCATATGAATGTTATTTTGTTCCTTTGCGTTAGGGTATCAAAGGATTATATTCAATTGGATCCCATTTAATATATTCAATTGGAAGAAGATTTACAAAGAGCCAGATGTATCCTCGCTGATGGAGACGCTGCTTTTTTCCTTCCTGCCAAATTTCAAGGTGCTTTCTCTCTCTCTCTCTTATATTATTCTCTGATTACTCCAATTAATTATTAATTTTAAAAATTGATATGGTTGTAGGTTGATTTTTGAAGATGTTTCTGGGCCCTATTAATGTTCGTGCCTCTCATGAGCAGTAATATTAGGATTTAGCTAGCTGTATGTTCAACGTTGATTCAATTGGACAAATTGATGCTCCATTTGCAACAATCTATACTCTAATGTAAAACTAAAACTTTTTAACTTGATTGGCAAGGTGATCTCATAATGTTGCAACCTATTACAAGTGTGGAGAATATGTTCCTTGATTGGCAAGGTGACTTTGATTCATGTTCTTTCAAAGAGTTGGTTGATTGTACAAAACATGTTTAATGGTGAATATTGGTATTGGATATGTATTGCAACATTGCTTGGATTTTCTCTTCTTTTTAATTTTTCTTTTCGTTGCAGCACTGACATTTTTAAATCATAAGTGAACATTTTGCTTCATTCTAATGTTCTCTTCATTAGATATTTGAATCTTTTTTGTTTTATTGTATCCTTTCAACTGACTTTCAATGTGGTTATGGATAATGAGTCTGAAAGAAACCTTAAGAGACAATGGGGAAGTATGGATTTTTGTATTTGTGCACATACTTGCATGTGTTCATATAATTGATTTGTGTTAGTTTGTTTCTCACCAATCTGAATGAAATCTATAGCTGCCACAGCTCTGTAGTAGTTAGAAAATACACTTTATGGCTGCATGTGATCTTTTATTTATGTACAAGTTTTCTTATGTACTATTATATTCCTTGGGTGGGTTTGAACAAGAGAATAAGATTATTGCAACCACTTTTTAATTAAATTTGTATCATATTTGTGTTTTGTTAGTTTAAATTTAGAATTATGTTAGTTAATTTTTGTTTCATGCAAATTCAATTTCATTTTGTTCATTTGGAATTGTTTTTGATTTGGTTGTAAGCATGCAATAGGAAGTTGATGGTTTGCTTTCCTTCTCTTTTGTTTTAGTTACACACTTGGCATGCCTTTGATCTGTTTGATAAATTGTGTGAAAGAAGCGCCTATCCAAAGTCTTGAATTCATTTTTTATGTTTCTTTTTATTGATTATGAGAGTTCCAGTTCTGTTTACTTTTGTTGATAGTGGGTGGCTGGAATTTGGGGCTCAAATTGTTCTTCTATTATATATTTCCAATTCTTATAAGTTGTTTAATTTTTAGCTAGAAACTCATCCATTACTAGATAAATGATCCCCATCTTTTACCCAAAAGCTAAACATACCCTATTTATAAATTTGCTTAGAAAGGAAAAAAGGTAAAGATGGTTTTGTAGAAATTTTGGGTATAGTTTCTCAATTTATTTATATGTTATATGGATACCTTTTAATGATTTCACATGCTATGTTATATGGTAGGTTACTACAATTATTTGGTGTAGAAAATAGTTTGGTAGATTATAGATTTGATTTTTTTATTTTTTAGTTTTTAGTTTGAGGTTCCATCTGTACAATTGAATAGTTGTCTCTTCTATGATTTGAAAACTGAATGTAGTTCATCTTTAATATGATATTCTTGATTACAGCCCTGTCTCAAAATGGGTAATTGAGATTGTGGTTCCTGTCACACCATTGAAGTTTGTGCTCATGATTTACTGCCTAATGTTTAAAAATGGAATTGTTATAGCATATGCACTTGGTCATTTTTTTTAATATTATTATTTATTCAAACAGTTTAGTAGCAGTTGTTTTATCCATGAGATATCACAAGTGGATTTATTGTACTGGCACTATTATAGTGAGTTCAAAATAAAACTTGGCCTTTTATTATTTCTATTCCCAAAGCTTTTCACTATACCAGCTTTAATGTTCCTACAAATGAAATTGAAATAATTTTCAGATTTCTTTTTATATGGAAATTGCACATGGAAAAAAGAAACCCAAGAACAAAAGAAAGTTGTAGTTAGGAATAGCTGGATCAAATCTTAGAAACTTAAATTAATTAAGCACATGCCTACTCTATATATTTTGGCTAAATGGTTTTATGGGTTAGACCAAAACAACACATTTGCAATCAAATGAATATGCATTCATTAAAGGGACTTGGCTACTGATAGTTTGCTACTTTAAATGGTTTTGCTACTTTAAGCTATTGGTGTTACAAACCCATTTTGTTCTTTGTTGTATTGTTTATAGCTATAGAAGTAAAGTACATTTAAAGTTGTAACGTTGTGGTGTTTATTGGTACATTTGAAGGGCTGGGATGATTCATACAAACATATGACAATACCAGAGCATGAATGATGAAGTTAGAAAAGTTGTTACCTTGAATGAAAAAAATTCAACATGTACTATTTGGTATGGAGATTGTATATATATGCATGTTTACTTTATGCTTTGATATGTATGAATGTTATACACTCTAAATCCATGAGAATAATTGTGATTTTGCTTTGAGAGCTTAAATCCTCATGGCTATGATAAAAAATAAAAATAAAATGAATAAGTTAATATTATATTGTTTGGCTTTCGTTTCCACTTATATATTATTAAGATCTATTATTTACTTATGATGTTTTGGTTATCCAAATTATTAAGATATTTTATTAACTTATGAGATTCTCAAATTTATATTGAAATAACTTTTTGAATCAATTTTACTTGGGCCAAAGAAAACCCATGACAAATTGCATTCAAACTGTGAAGGAAATTGACAAGAGTAGAATTAGATATGGAAGTGTTGTATAATTTGCAACAACATAGATTAAGCCTATACAAATTATATTCAAATAACAAATTAATTAAATATACTGCGCATCGCGCGGGTCTTCGACTAGTGCAAGTTAAAGCCACACAGACTGGAAATATTACCATTTAAACAGCAAGTAGTATCACAAGCCTGTGTGCTTATTCAAGTAAAATGGACAGTGAACTTCCACATATACCTTAGAAATTTCAAAAGTGAAAACTATTAATATAACTGTTATAATCACTTATTAAGTGTTATAATCAAGTATACCAGATGAAATGTGACCTACCAAGGGCCATTATTACCATGGATACCATTCTTTTTGCTACTAGGACAGAAAACAAAACATCCAGTAGAAAGATCAATCTGAGAAGCCCTATTCCACCAACAATATTAGAGATTTTCTCCATTGCTCCAAGGCATACAATTCTCATAGCAGTAACGAAAAAAGTAACTACTGGATAATCATCGGGTGAAATGTTGTAAAAGCCTCAAAATTGTGAGAACTAGAAGCCTGCCATAATCCACAATAAGAACCGATAAATCATCAGTAAGTCTGTGGCAGATACTCAGTCATGTGTATCAAACAATAAGCAATGAGAACATACCTGCAGAACTGCACAGAAACTCTGCTTACGAAATTTGATCAACTTTAGCAGACCTTACAAAGCGCAGTGCTGGTCTTGGTTCTTCAATAGAACAACTAAAAGAAAACAAAATAAAAATAAAAATCAAGGGCCAGCCAACCAATCAAATCATAAAGCAGCAGCTGAAGTATATATTAGAGTGTAGAACTGGTACCTGTGTGAAATTGGGCATGTGCACAGACAGCAACTCTTCTAGAGATTGCTTATGAAGTAGAATTGTCATCCATCTGTATGCAGGAGATGTGAGCAATCTTGGGCCAATCTTCCCCCTTCTCTCTCTGGCACCGTTCTCTCAGCAAAGGACATCTTCGAATAATGAGATCAACAAGAGACATAGGCAGCCCTTCTTCTGGCATTGCCTGGAGCTCAGGGCACCCACTGATGACTAATGTTGTGAGGGAGGTGAGGTGTTGAAGCCCCCTGCCATCCAAGGTTTTGAGGCGTGAAAGTCCAAAGACGGAAAGGTAAGTAAGAGTAGAGGGTAGCAGCTCCTCCCCCGGAAAGGACTTCATGTTTTCACATTCATCAAAGATTGCAAAACATGTAAGCAAAGGGAGACTTTGCAAATGCCAGTCCCTCCGGCAGGCAATGAGTTTGTTGCAACCTCCAATGTAAAGTGAAGACAAACTAGAGGGCAAACCCCCCTCAGGAAAGGACTCAACTTTTGGACAAGCAGAAATCCTCAATTCTCTTAAGGATGGGAGGAGGGTATGTATTCTTTCAGGCAGTGAAGTCAAGTTCTCACACTCGTCAACCCAAAGATCAGTCAGGTTTGGTGCAGATAGTCCTCCTCTGGGGAAAGAGATGAAATTCGGGCACCCACGGATTTTCAAGTAAGTGATGGATGGTAGAACCTTGCATGGTCCCTCTGACACTGAAAAGAATCTGAAACTACTATTCCTCCCAATGGTGAGACTATTGAGATTGGGGAACAAATCTAATGGAAAATACCTGAGTGAATCACAGCTATCTACCATCAACAAATGCTCCAAAGATGTGTTGTAATGCTGCACCGGAAATTCTAACTTCTCACAGTTTTTTATACTTAGGAAGCTCAATGTGCTTGGAAGAAAACCTCCGGGAAATGATGTCAAAGAAGAACAATCTGAAATATCCAAACGTCGAGGACAAGCTTGGACTTTCACCATCTCTAACAACGACTGAACAACAACCTGACATCCTTTGATTTTCAGTGAGTGTAGCGTGCGTGGCAACTCATGCAACACTACCATATCACATTTGATCAGCTCTAATTCACGGATGGCCGGAGCTCTTGGGAGCGGAGAAACAAGCTGCTCGCAGTACTCAATCACAATTTTCCTCAAAGAAGGAAGCTTTTTAGGCAAACTCCCCATTAGGCTTTGACAAGACTCTAAGTGAAGCTCTTGGAGACGAGGGAAAGCTCTGCATTCATCTTCAGCTCCAATAGAACACCATTCTTCCCATGCAGACATCCAACTAAACTTTAAAATTTCAAGAGATGGAAATGACTGAGTCACAACAGAACTGTTCCCATAAAACTCAGGACCAATAGCCAGTACTTCATCAAAACCTTCAATGGAAAGGTATTTCAAGGAAGGTAATTGCCCAAGAGGTGGCAAGATACAGCAATTTCCACAGTTGTGAAGGCTTACAGATGCAATATTGCAGAATGATTCATCTCCTAACCAATCTGGAAATCTCGTGCCACCATAATTATGAATCTGTAGCTTTTTCAAGTTCGTATGAGGCACAAGCTTCTCAAGTACATTTCTTTCACTCTTTGTATCATCTGTTTTTCCATAACCCCATTCCAACTCTAACTCCTCAAGGTACTTCTTATCCTTCAACTTGGCGTCAAAGGCATCCTTAGCATTCAGAACATTCTCTAACTTCTTAATGGACAGTGTTCCTCGAAGATTTGAAAGGTTCCCCAACTCTCCAATCTTGATTCCATTCTCTTTTCCCACAATAAAAGTACTCAAAGATTGGAGACTTTTTAATTGACTCATTTGTGTTGGCATCTCTTCTACACACGTTCCAGTTATATCCAGATGACGCAGGTTTATGAGGTTGTGCATACCCATAGGCAGCTTCCTGAGGCGATAGCAATATGCTAACTTCAGTGTTTGTAAATTGTACAAAGTACACACAGATTCAGACAACCTTTTGATCAAAGTACGAGAGAGGTCCAAATATCTTAGATGTCTTAGCTTGCCAATTGAATCAGGCAGCTCGCTGATGCTATGATAGTTGGACAAAGATAACACCCTCAAGCACCTTAGCTTAATCAATAGACCATGTTGTACCTTGTTAGATAAGCAGTAAAATTCATCTGGTAAATATAGTGGTAGAAAGGTGCGCAGACTTTTTGCTTTATAGAAAATCTCAAATCTCTTAAAGAGATCTTCTAATGCCATAACATATGACAAATGACGAGTCTTTTCTGAAATTTCTTGTGAGTTGTCATCCTCCAGCCTGAAACAAAGTTCTCCAGATACAAACTTAGCCAAATCATTTATAAGGTCGTGCATAACAAAGAACGAGTTTTCACCACCTGAACGCTGAAGAAATGATCTTGATACTAATTCATGAAAGTACTCATCACCTACTTCTTCCATTCTCTTATTTTTTCTGGGGTGCTGCAAGAGATCTTCTGCCATCCATAATTGTATTAATTGCTCCTTTCTGAATTCATAATCTTTAGGAAATATCGAACAATAGGCAAAGCATCGCTTCAGATGTGAGGGGAGATAATAGTAGCTCAATCTCAAGGCTGGAAGAATGTTGCTCTGGTCATCTGGCAACTCCCATATGTCACTTTTCAGTATCTTCTCCCATTCCTCTGCATCTAGTTTAAAGCGCAAGAGACACCCAAGTGTCTTTGCAGCTAATGGTAAGCCTTTGCATTTCTTCACGATATCTCTACCAATTCCTTCTAGGATTGGATATGCATCAGTGTTTCCACTCTCAAATGCATGTTTTGCAAATAATAGCCAGCAATCTTCATCTGTTAACTGCTTCAGATGATGAATTGGAACAGTGCGCATGACAGACGCAACACTTTCATTGCGTGTTGTCACAATGATCTTACTTCCATGTGTCCCTGAGTTAAAAGGTCTTTTCAAGGCCTCCCAACTATCATAACTTTCATTCCAAACATCATCCAGCACAAGCAGAAATTTCTTCCCAGTCAACTTCTCTTTAAGCTTAAGTTGAACCAAATTCTGATCCTTGATATCACAAGAAATTGAAGTGGCTGCCTCAAGAACTGTTTTTGTAATCCTGCAAACATCAAATTCTTCAGAAACACATACCCATGCTGCAAACTCGAAATGATCCTTCACTCTATCATCATTGTATATAACTTGAGCAAGGGTAGTCTTGCCAATCCCAGCCATGCCCACTATTGGAATCACAGTTATATTATTGCCATTGACATAATCTGATAGCAACAAGTTAATTATGGTCTCTCTGTCATCCTCCCTACCATACACATCAGATTTTTCTACCATTGATGTTGTTGGTATTTTCCATGACTGTTTCTCAGCCACACCATGTTTCAGGCCAAGGACATCTTTTTGTTTTGCAATAAATTCTAATCTGTCAAGGATCTCCTCTATCTTGGATTTGATCTGTGGACACATTAACCAAGAGAAATTAGTATGACCAATATTTTAGTTGGTTTTGGTTCATGAGTCTTTATGTGATTAGGATAGTTTAACTTACTTTAGGTTACAAATATGCTATATTACATATGTTATGTATGTGTGGTATTGCCTCCATTTAGTTTATGGATTTTGTGTGATTGAATAGAAATTTAGTTTATGTAAAGGCTCTTTTCCATGCTGTTGGTGTGTGGATTTGTTAAATCAGCTTCCACTATGCATGCTAAGAATCAGAAAAGTCTAAGATTTGGTAGCAGAGAAATTGAGTATTAGAAAGTCTTGTGATTTCTACAATGGCCCATAGTTTGTTTAAGGTCAAATGATGTTGGTTCAAAACAAAACAAAAGAGTATCATAAAGTCACGTTCATTGACAATGAGGCCTAACTGAAAAACTTTTTGTTTTTTAACTTTTTATCCACTCATTTGGTCATCCCAAAGAGTGTGATTGAGAGATTGCTATGATTCCACTTGAAAATTTTAGTTTAGACCCCTGCATGATTTATACAGAAAAATAAAAATTGATGTGATTATAGTGGTTCACTATGTGCTTTTGAACTATATTTGAGATTATTATGGTGATATAAAAATTCAAAATATTCATGTGTATGTTGTGTATAATTGATTATTGTGCAGTGCAACTCACAATTTCATTAACAACTTTCATATTAAAGTTAATTGAAAGTTGTAACTTTGGAGTACTCAATAGAGCATGAGGATAAGGTTGTGGAGAACTTGGATGACTTTGATCATGATTGGTTTTATTTATAAAACTGCATATATGACATTTGAGGTTTCGTTTTCAATTATGGATATTTATGGGCTGTAAGAAATTAAAAGTTAATTTATTTGAAGATTTATTAAATTATATTTAATCGACAAGTTAATCATGTATCTAAATTTTTTTTATATGACCTGATCGTGACATAACATAAGTACTTCACCAAAGTTTGAAAAATACAAAGTACTTCAATTTAAGTTTGAAGAATATAATATACTGGACGCGTGACAGAGGAGAAATTATAAGATATAAGAGAACATATTGCTGAATAAATCAAAAGAGCACAGATTTTATCAAAAATCAAAAGAGCAAAGAAAATTGTGCAAAGCACAATCATTCTCTCGGATGTGCATCGACGCCGTTTTGATTATTTAATTAAGTACTTGATCTACG
>OU015762.1:6003519-6062740 GCA_907173295.1 Fagus sylvatica | reverse complement strand
GTGGAAATTGAATCATTGATATCCACAATTTTTTGTGTGACAATATTCACCCTTGTTGTAAATTGTAACTATCGAGTTATTAAAAAAAAATCTTATCAATTAAAGAAAATTGAGATTAATAAAAAGTACAAGTCTATAATATATGTATAATGTCAAACTACCAATGCACACCGTTCGTGTATATATAGTAAACATTTGTAAACTTTGTGTTGAAGTCTACAATTTGTAAATGTATATTCACAAATGATGGTGCGACAACTGGGACGGAATCAAGATTTAAACTTGATGAGGGCCAAATATAAACCAAAAACAAAGTTTATGAAAATCCAAACCAACATTTATTCAATATTATAAAAATACAACAAAAAAAGATTCATAATAAGTATCTTAATAAATCTCAACCCATTCATTTATCCTGATGAAAGTCGATGTGTTCTTAAGTTCGAAAATCATCTATACTAAATTTTGCAGCAATCTCATTTTCAATGTACACAATCAAAGAGTACATTGGAAAATCAATTGTGGACACAATCTAGGATCGTGCTCCAACGAACTAATATCAATTTCATTGGTTTCAATTCTTAGTAACTTTGTTTGAAGATTGTCAGAAATTGGACATCAATATTAGAGATTGACTCCGATACATATTAGTATTGCTTTTGAATTATTTGTATTTTTTCTTTTAAAAAGTCAGAATTGTAATGACTTTCTCTGATCTATAAAATAAAATTATTTATTATATCATTATATATTTATAGTATTAATAAAAATTATTAATTTGCTAATTTAAAAGCCAACAAAAAAAACAAAAAAAAACACACATAAAACAATAAAGAGTTAAAAGAAGAATAATATAAAAAACACACCTACTTTCCCCAATAACATTCACAGCCAATGTGACACTGTCTTGACATTCACGTTATTAATAAAAAATAAAATAAAACATAGACTTTACTAATTAGTCTACAGTCAACTTTAATCTCTACCTTACCATTAAGTCTTTCTTTTTTGTTGATAAAAACCTTACCTATAAGTCTTTGACCCAAACATTCAGGCATAGAGACATTCACGTTATTAATCTACAGTCTAGTCTTTACCATATCCATTAAGGCTTTAACCCAAACATTCAGTCATAGACACCAAAGTTTACGCGAGAGAAAGAGAGAGAGATACCAGTCAGGCAGTCACCACTCACAAGCTTTCCTACAGGTTTTGTTTGACAGGATCGACTTCTCGTGAGGTCATAGAGTTCTTCAGCCAAACGAAGCTTGAATAATGAACCGCTGAGGAAGTTGAAGACAAGCATTACTGTTGATTAATGCAGTGCTCAATGATGCTGAAGAGAAGCAGATAAAAAAGCCCAGCTGTTCAAAGGAGTGGGTTAACGAGCTCAAAGATGCTGCATATCATGCTCAGGACTTATTGGATGAGATTGTTACCGATGCCTCGCGCTACAACTACTTGGAAGCCGGACTCAAAATTAGCCCAAATAAGGTACCACTCTTCTACTTGGCACCCCATTACATTCCAGTCATAATATAGAAATGAAATTCTGAATTTTCAAAATTAAGGTCGTAATAAATTAAACCCATAAGTTATAAAAGATAAAAATTAAAAATTAAATCTGAGTTCATTTAAATGTAACGATATTGTGTTTGGGATTTGGGTTGAGAGTTTAATTTGTTATTTTTTGAAGAAAGAAGTTTTTTTTTTTTCAAAATTCATATTGATAAAATCTTACATAAGATTGATTGATTAAGTGGATTAACTGTTATCAATTGAAAACTAAATGTTTAAATCAATATTATTTAATTAATATTTGAATGTAAAAAATGTCTCACTCAAATTTGCCGACTTATAGGCCTCAAACCTTATGGAATCAAAGTTAGAAGAGATACTACACAGACTAGAATTTCTTGCAAAGCAAAGAGACCTCCTTGGTCTGAAAGAAGGTGGTGGTGGTGAAAGACCTTCACAAAAATTGCCCACTACGTCTTTGGTAGAAGAATCTGGGGTATACGGTAGGGAGGGTGACAAGGAGGCGATAATGGAGTTGTTGCTGGCAGATGATGGCAGTGCAGTGATAACATAAGTGTGATTCCCATTGTGGGCATGGGTGGTGTTGGCAAGACCACCCTTGCTCAGCTTGTATACAACAACAAGATGGTGATGCAGAATTTTGATGTCAGAGCATGGGTTTGTGTTTCACAAGAATTTGATGTACTAAGGATCACTAAAACTATTCTTGAGGCAGTCACTTCCTCAACTAGTGATAGTGATGATCTAGACCTACTCCAAGTTAGGTTGAACAAGAGTCTTGTGGGAAGGAAATTTCTGATTGTGTTAGATGATGTTTGGAATGAGAATTACTTGGATTGGGAGGACTTACTGACTCCTTTGAAATCTGGGGCATATGGAAGTAGGCTTCTCTTAACAACATGTAATGAAAGTGTTGCATCAATTGCACGCACAGTTCCAACTTATCATCTGAAGCAATTGACAGATGAAGATTGCTGGTTGTTATTTGCAAGACATGCATTTGGCAACAGAGAATCTGGAGGATATCCAGAGTTGGAACTAATTGGTAAGAAAGTAGTGAAAAAGTGTAATGGCTTGCCTTTAGCAGCAAAAACACTTGGTGGTCTATTACACTTGAAGTTTGGTCCTAAGGAGTGGGTTAAAGTATTGGAGAGCAATATATGGGATTTCTCAGATCGAGAAAGCAATATTCTCCCTGCTCTTAGATTGAGTTACCATTATCTCCCTTCACAACTAAAACCATGCTTTGCTTATTGTTCAATATTTCCTAATAACTTCAAATTTCAAAAAGGAGGAATTAGTGCTCTTATGGATGGCAGAAGATTTTTTGCTACACCCTAGGGAGAGAGGATTTGGAAGAAGTAGGTACTGAGTACTTCAATGATCTGGTATCTAGGTCATTCTTCCAGCGAACAAGGCTTTCAAACAAATCAAGGGGCTCACGCTATGTTATGCATGACCTTTTGAATGATTTAGCTAAATTTGTCTCTGGAGAATTTTGTTTTAGAATGGAGGGTGACAATCCATATGACTTATCGGAAAAGACTCGTTACTTTTCATATTCTAGAACGAAGTTTGATGCGTATGAGAAGTTTGAAGCCTTTCATGGAGCCAAATCTTTGCGAACCTTTCTACCATTCAAATGTATGTCAGTGCAGTCTGGCTACTTAAGTAATAACGTTCATAGTCGAACTTATTGCCAGCACTGAGGAGCTTAAGGATACTATCTCTATCTTCACTACTTGGAATTTGACAGAATTGCCAGACTCAATTTGCACTTTGAAACATTTGCGATATTTTGGATCATTTCGCACACTGCAATCAAAGTATTACCTGAATCCGTGTGTACACTATACAATTTGCAAACTTTACTGTTGTCAGAGTTGTCGTTCTCTCACTGAGTTGCCTGCCTAACATGGGATGGCTAGTCAACTTGCGTCATCTTGATATAAGTGGAACAAACTTGATAGAAATGCCACTGTTAATGGGTAGATTGAAAAGTCTCCAAACATTAACTTCTTTTATTCTGGGAAAAAAGGGTGGCTCTGGCATCAAAGAGTTGAGGGAGCTCCAGCAACTTAAGGGAAGACTTTCTGTGTTGAAGTTGGAAAATGTTGTCGACTCTAGGGATGCTTTAGAGGCCAATATGAGGGAGAAGTTGCAACTTAATGAGTTAGTGTTAAAATGGGGTGGGGATACTGATGACTCCAAAAAAGACAGAGATGTACTAGACCAATTGCAACCTCATGCAGACTTGACAAAGCTTACCATTGAAAATTATGGTGGCACGATATTTTCAATCTGGTTAGGACATGCAACCTTCAATATAGTATCAGTCCAGATTCATAATTGTAAGTATTGCTTCTCCTTGCCACCATTTGGGAAATTGCCCTCTCTCAAGTACCTCTCTATTGTGGGATTAGATGTAGTGACTATTGGTACAGATTTTTATGGGACTAGTGCTTCTGGGAACAAGCCATTTGGATCACTGGGAACTTTGCGCTTCAAGAACATGTTGCAATTGCAGGAATGGCTTCCTTTCACAGATGACAATGGGGATTCAGTAGCTTTCCCTCGTCTCCACCGGCTTTGTATAGAAAATTGTCCTAACTTGACCAAGGGTCTTCCCGATGGCCTTTTTTCTTTGAAGGCACTTGTGATTGATAAGTGCCAGATGCTTGTTGCTTCACTTACTAGTGCTCCAGCAATCCATCAATTGAAGTTACAATATTGTCAAAAGGTATTGTGGAATGAATTACCACCTCAAGTCTTGAAATGCAGCATTAGTGGATATGATGCCTTGGAGTCCTTACCCATGGACAACAACCACTGTCTGGAAAAGTTAGAGATCTCTGATTGTTCGTCTTTCCTGTTGCTTCCCAGTAGTGGCATAGCTGATACACTAAAATCACTTGGTGTCAAGAACTGTGGGAAATTACTGTTTCCGATGCACCAATGCTATGCTTCCCTTGAGACTTTGTGCATAAGAAAGAGTTGTGATTCACTTGTGTCCTTTCAATTAGACTTATTTCCAAAGCTTAATCATCTTGATATCCATGGATGTCAGAATCTTCAGTCCCTCTCAGTTTCAAATCAAGGGCCGCTTCAGCATCTCGCATCTCTCAGAAGCTTGGAAATCAGTAACTGTTCTAATTTTGTAAACTTTCCCAAAGAGGGGTTGCCAGCACCCAACCTGGCCTTCTTTCGTGTTGATAACTGTATTAATTTGAAGGCACTGCCTGAACAGATGCATACCCTGCTCCCATCTCTTGGGACTTTGAGTATATGCTTTTGTCCAGAACTTGAGTCATTTCCAGATGGAGGGTTGCCATCCAATTTAAATTCACTTGAAATATTTTTTTGTGACAAACTTATTGCCCGCCGCAGGGGGTGGGGTCTGCAAGGACTGCCTTCTCTTAGAAGTTTCTGTATCAGGGGTAAATGTGAAAATGGGGAGTCCTTTCCAGAGAGGGCACTGCTTCCCTCTTCTCTTACATCCCTTGAAATCTGGAATAATCCGCTTTTGAAATCACTGGATGCCAATGAGCTTCAAAATCTTCCAGCACTGAAAAAATTGGGGATTGGCTGCTGCCCAAATCTGCAGTCCTTGCCAGAAGAGGATCTGCCAACATCCCTATCTTTTCTAAGTGTCAAGAAATGCCCATTGCTGAAAACACGGTGCCTAAGGGAGAAAGGGGAAGACTGGCCCAAGATAGCTCATATACCCATCATAAAAATTGATGAAAAAGTGATCTGATGAGCTTAATGTCTACAGGAACCCCAGCTGTTAAATATATCCAACTTCCCCACAGGTACTCATTCTACGCCATATGTCATACATGGTTTTAACTTGATTTACTATTATATGGTAAGTTTATTGACCTTAATTATCTACTTCAACTAATGTTTTTCGGTGATCTTTGCATAACCAGGCAAAGCAGTGCCAGAGCTTTGTCTGGTCAGAAGAAAGTCAACGAATTGTTTTCTTTATGGTTGCAGCTCTTTACTTCTGTACTATAATTATGTGGTTTTGGTGTATTATCCAGCCCATATGCTTTGTTCATTCTTAACTGGATCTCATACTCTGTTCACTTTGTGTTGTTTGATCATCTATATGGAGTGCAAAAGGTGGAATAAACCAACTCATGTAATGAAAAATCTTGTGTCAGTATTTTACTTAGGTTTCATAGTATCAGACATATTTTGTCTTGTGAAGGTTATATAATCCATTTCTCTCTCTTCATAATTTTGACAGGATTGAAGTTTGATATATACTTATTGTTTCAGTTGAGACTTGGGATAGGCATGCAAGGGAAGCGAATGAGCGATTTATAGATATTCAAGGTCTTGGAAAATCCTTGTTGGTGATTCTGCTCCTTAGAATATATGGCAGGTAATAGAAGGATTTACTATATTATATCGTAGGAATGGTTTCAACTTTTCTGTGTGTGTACACACACACATAAAAATCTTACTTTGATAGTATTTGCAGGTTCAACATACCGGTATCCAATATATGTATCTGTGCCTCATGGTTTAAACTTATTTGGCTTTCGATGACTTTTGAATTATTAATGATTTGTATCTACTGAAAATTAAACAGGTTAACACAACAACAGAACAATAAGGAATGTGATGCTCATGTTGATCTTCTTCCAGCAGCATAGGATTGAAAATCTCTCTCTGGAAATTACTTACATCAGGTTTTCTTAATTTGTTTGCTCTATTTTGCATGTCTCCTAAGGCTTTGGGTATGAGGAATCTATTTTACCAATCTCAAATCGTCAATGAAATTAGTAATTTAGTATCGCCTTGAGGTTTAGAAATATTTAGTTGAGCTGGGACATTATATGAAGGGGACATAATGTGATACCTGCATTATATTATTATGATCTGAAAAAAGTTGATGTAACCAATTGAAAGCAAATTAAAGCCCCTGCTATCTTTTTCTTAGCCTTTTCATTTCGTTTTTTGAAGCACAATGAAAATTTAAATTAACCCTTGATTGCCTAACTCTGTCAGGTAATGATTGTCTTGTCTCACACCATCTTTTTCACATCATTCAAAATTGTGAACATATATCCACAATTTGTGGACATTTGTCCACCCTTAGGTGGTGACTTGTGAGTGCTGTGAGACAATATTTATCCAACTCTGATAGCTGATTTCTGCACACCCTTAAGAGTATAGTTTTTTAATGTCAAAATCCTTCATCATGCTTGTGCTTTTAATTTGCAGATCTCAATGTTGGGCGATATCTGAACATTAGTATGCTGTTCAGATGATCAATCATTTTAAGGTATGATTTTGAAACCTGGATTCAAAATTTTCTATATTAAACTTGGTCAGTGTTTTTGTGCACTCGTCTCATTGAATCTCTCTTATATTTAGGCTCATATGGTGGAAGTTTGAAAACTATTTCATGACTTGTGCAAGTATGAATGCCAGCCTAAGAAAATTAAAGACCCCTGGGGCTTCTTGAGGTGCTCCTTTCTACAGAAAAAGTATGTTGTTTGGTATCCCAGTACCAAGAATTGTGTCAAACAAACTTTTTCTGTAGAAAGGAGCACCTCAAGAAGCCCCAGGGGTCTTTAATTTTCTTAGGCTGGCATTCATACTTGCACAAGTCATGAAATAGTTTTCAAACTTCCACCATATAAAGCCTAAATATAAGAGAGATTCAATGAGACGAGTGCACAAAAACACTGACCAAGTTTAATATAGAAAATTTTGAATCCAGGTTTCAAAATCATACCTTAAAATGATTGATCATCTGAACAGCATACTAATGTTCAGATATCGCCCAACATTGAGATCTGCAAATTAAAAGCACAAGCATGATGAAGGATTTTGACATTAAAAAACTATACTCTTAAGGGTGTGCAGAAATCAGCTATCAGAGTTGGATAAATATTGTCTCACAGCACTCACAAGTCACACCACACACCACCTAAGGGTGGACAAATGTCCACAAATTGTGGATATATGTTCACAATTTTGAATGATGTGAAAAAGATGGTGTGAGACAAGACAATCATTACCTGACAGAGTTAGGCAATCAAGGGTTAATTTAAATTTTCATTGTGCTTCAAAAAACGAAATGAAAAGGCTAAGAAAAAGATAGCAGGGGCTTTAATTTGCTTTCAATTGGTTACATCAACTTCTTTCAGATCATAATAATATAATGCAGGTATCACATTATGTCCCCTTCATATAATGTCCCAGCTCAACTAAATATTTCTAAACCTCAAGGCGATACTAAATTACTAATTTCATTGACGGTTTGAGATTGGTAAAATAGATTCCTCATACCCAAAGCCTTAGGAGACATGCAAAATAGAGCAAACAAATTAAGAAAACCTGATGTAAGTAATTTCCAGAGATAGATTTTCAATCCTATGCTGCTGGAAGAAGATCAACATGAGCATCACATTCCTTATTGTTCTGTTGTTGTGTTAACCTGTTTAATTTTCAGTAGATACAAATCATTAATAATTCAAAAGTCATCGAAAGCCAAATAAGTTTAAACCATGAGGTACAGATGCATATATTGGATACCGGTATGTTGAACCTGCAAATACTATCAAAGTAAGATTTTTATGTGTGTGTGTACACACACACAAAAGTTGAAACCATTCCTACGATATAATATAGTAAATCCTTCTATTACCTGCCATATATTCTAAGGAGCAGAATCACCAACAAGGATTTTCCAAGACCTTGAATATCTATAAATCGCTCATTCGCTTCCCTTGCATGCCTATCCCAAGTCTCAACTGAAACAATAAGTATATATCAAACTTCAATCCTGTCAAAATTATGAAGAGAGAGAAATGGATTATATAACCTTCACAAGACAAAATATGTCTGATACTATGAAACCTAAGTAAAATACTGACACAAGATTTTTCATTACATGAGTTGGTTTATTCCACCTTTTGCACTCCATATAGATGATCAAACAAGAGAAACTGTACAAAGTGAACAGAGTATGAGATCCAGTTAAGAATGAACAAAGCATATGGGCTGGATAATACACCAAAACCACATAATTATAGTACAGAAGTAAAGAGCTGCAACCATAAAGAAAACAATTCGTTGACTTTCTTCTGACCAGACAAAGCTCTGGCACTGCTTTGCCTGGTTATGCAAAGATCACCGAAAAACATTAGTTGAAGTAGATAATTAAGGTCAATAAACTTACCATATAATAGTAAATCAAGTTAAAACCATGTATGACATATGGCGTAGAACGAGTACCTGTGGGGAAGTTGGATATATTTAACAGCTGGGGTTCCTGTAGACATTAAGCTCATCAGATCACTTTGTCATCAATTTTTATTATGGGTATATGAGCAATTTTGGGCCAGTCTTCCCCTTTCTCCCTTAGGCACCGTTTTTTCAGCAATGGACATTTCTTGACACTTAGAAAAGATAGGGATGTTGGCAGACCCTCTTCTGGCATGGACTGCAGATTTGGGCAGCAGCCAATCCCCAATTTTTTCAGTGCTGTAAGATTTTGAAGCTCAATGGCATCCAGTGATTTCAAAAGCGGATTATTCCAGATTTCAAGGGATGTAAGAGAAGAGGGAAGCAGTTCCCTCTCTGGAAAGGACTCCCCATTTTCACATTTACCCCTGATACAGAAACTTCTAAGAGAAGGCAGTCCTTGCAGACCCCAGCCCCTGCGGCTGGCGATAAGTTTCTCACAAAAAAAGATTTCAAGTGAATTTAAACTGGATGGTAGCCCCCCATCTGGAAATGACTCAAGTTCTGGACAAAAGCATATACTCAAAGTCCCAAGAGATGGGAGCAGGGTATGCATCTGTTCAGGCAGTGCCTTCAAATTAATACAGTTATCAACACGGAAGCAGGCGAGGTTGGGTGCTGGCAGTCCCTCTTTGGGAAAAGATACAAAATTAGAACAGTTACTGATTTCCAAGCTTCTGAGAGATGCGAGATGCTGAAGCGGTCCTTGATTTGAAACTGAGAGGGACTGAAGATTCTGACATCCATGGATATCAAGATGATTAAGCTTTGGAAATAAGTCTAATTGGAAAGGACACAAGTGAATCACAACTCTTTCTTATGCACAAAGTCTCAAGGGAAGCATAGCATTGGTGCATCGGAAACAGTAATTTCCCACAGTTCTTGACACCAAGTGATTTTAGTGTATCAGCTATGCCACTACTGGGAAGCAACAGGAAAGACGAACAATCAGAGATCTCTAACTTTTCCAGACAGTGGTTGTTGTCCATGGGTAAGGACTCCAAGGCATCATATCCACTAATGCTGCATTTCAAGACTTGAGGTGGTAATTCATTCCACAATACCTTTTGACAATATTGTAACTTCAATTGATGGATTGCTGGAGCACTAGTAAGTGAAGCAACAAGCATCTGGCACTTATCAATCACAAGTGCCTTCAAAGAAAAGAGGCCATCGGGAAGACCCTTGGTCAAGTTAGGACAATTTTCTATACAAAGCTGGTGGAGACGAGGGAAAGCAACTGAATCTCCATTGTCATCTGTGAAAGGAAGCCATTCCTGCAATTGCAACATGTTCTTGAAGCGCAAAGTTCCCAGTGATCCAAATGGCTTGTTCCCAGAAGCAGCAGTCCCATAAAAATCTGTACCAATAGTTACAACATCTAATCCCACAATAGAGAGGTACTTGAGAGAGGGCAATTTCCCAAATGGTGGCAAGGAGAGGCAATATTTACAATTATGAAGGTGTACAAATACAATATTGTTGGATGGATGTCCTAACCAATCTGAAAATGTCGTGCCACCATAATTTTCAATGGTAAGCTTTGTCAAGTCTGCATGAGGTTGCAATTGGTCTAGTACATCTCTATCTTTTTTAGAGTCATCAGTATCCCCACCCCATTTTAACACGAATTCATTAAGTTGCAACTTCTCCGTCATATTGGCCTCTAAAGCATCTCTAGAGTCAACAACATTTTCCAACTTCAACACAGAAAGTCTTCCCTTAAGTTGCCGGAACTCCCTCAACTCTTTGATGCCAGAGCCACCCTTTTTTCCCAGAATAAAAGAAGTTAATGTTTGGAGACTTTTCAATCTACCCATTAACAAAGGCATTTCTATCAAGTTTGTTCCACTTATATCAAGATGACGCAAGTTGATTAGCCATCCCATGTTAGCAGGCAAATCAGTGAGAGAATGACACTCTGACAACAGTAATGTTTGCAAATTGTATAGAGTACACACGGATTCAGGTAATAGTTTGATTGCAGTGTAAGAAATGTCCAAATATCGTAAATGTTTCAAATTGCAAATTGAGTCTGGCAATACTGTCAAATTCCAATAGTGAGATAGAGATAGTACCCTTAAGCTTCTCAGTGCTGGCACTAAGTCAAGTATGACTTTATTACTTAAGCATCCAGACTGCACTAATACATTTGATGGTAGAAAGGTTCGCAAAGACTTGGCTCCATGAAAGGCTTCAAACTTCTCGTACGCATCAAACTTCATTCTAGAATATGAAAAGTAACGAGCCTTTTCCGACAAGTCATATGGATTGTCACCCTCCATTCTAAAACAAAATTCTCCAGAGACAAATTTAGCTAAATCATTCAAAAGGTCATGCATGACATAGCGTGAAACCTTTGGATAGCGTGAGCCCCTGACCGCTGAAAGAATGACCTAGATACCAGATCATTGAAGTACTCAATACCTACTTCTTCCAAATCCTCTCTCCTAGGGTGCAGCAAAAAATCTTCTGCCATCCATAAGCGCACTAATTCTTCCTTTTTGAATTTGAATTTTTTAGGAAAAATTGAACAATAAGCAAAGCATGGTTTTAGTTGTGAAGGGAGATAATGGTAACTCAATCTAAGAGCAGGGAGAATATTGCTTTCTCGATCTGAGAAATTCCATATATTGCTCTCCAATACTTTAACCCACTCCTTAGGATCAAACTTCAAGCGTAATAGACCACCAAGTGTTTTTGCAGCTAAAGGCAAGCCATTGCACTTTATCACTATGTTCTTACCAATTCGTTCCAACTCAGGATAAGCTCCAGATTCTTTGTTGTCAAATGCATCTTTTGCAAATAACAACCAGCAATCTTCATCTGTCAATTGCTCTAGATGATAAGTTGGAACTGTGCGTGCAATTGATGCAACACTTTCGTTACGTGTTGTTAAGAGAAGCCTACTTCCATATGCCCCAGATTTCAAAGGAGTCAGTAAGTCCTCCCAATCCAAGTAATTCTCATTCCAAACATCATCTAACACAATCAGAAATTTCCTTCCCAGAAGACTCTTTTTCAACCTAACTTGGAGTAGGTCTAGATCATCACTATCACTAGTTGAGGAAGTGATTGCCTCAAGAACAGATTTAGTAATCCTGAGTACATCAAACTCTTGTGAAACACAAACCCATGCTCTGACATCAAAATTCTGGATCACCATCTTGTTGTTGTATACAAGCTGAGCAAGGGTGGTCTTGCCAACACCACCCATGCCCACAATGGGAATCACACTTATGTTATCACTGCAGCCATCATCTGCTAGCAACAACTCGATTATCGCCTCCTTATCACCCTCCCTACCGTATACCTCTGATTCTTCTACGAAAGACGTAGTGGGCAATTTTTGTGATGGTCTTTCACCACCACCACCTTCTTTCAGACCAAGGAGGTCTCTTTGCTTTGCAAGAAATTCTAGTCTGTGTAGTATCTCTTCTAACTTTGATTCCATAAGGTTTGAGGCCTATAAGTCGGCAAATTTGAGTGAGACATTTTTTACATTCAAATATTAATTAAATAATATTGATTTAAACATTTAGTTTTCAATTGATAACAGTTAATCCACTTAATCAATCAATCTTATGTAAGATTTTATCAATATGAATTTTGAAAACTTCTTTCTTCATAAACAAACTCTCAACCCAAATCCCAAAAACAATATCGTTACATTTAAATGAACTCAAATTTAATTTTTAATTTTTATTTTTTATAACTTATGGGTTTGATTTATTACACCTTTTGAAACTTCAGAATTTCATTTCTATGACTGAATGTAATGGGGTGCCAAGTAGAAGAGTGGTACCTTATTTGGGCTAATTTTGAGTCCGGCTTCCAAGTAGTTGTAGCGTGAGGCATCGGTAACAACCTCATCCACTAAGTCCTGAGCATGATAAGCAGCATCTTTGAGCTCGTTAACCCACTCTTTGACAGCCGGGCTTGTTATCTGCTTCTCTTCAGCATCATTCAGCACTGCATTAATCAACAATAATGCTGTCTTCAACTTCCTCAGCGGTTCATTATTCATCTTCGTTTGGCTAAAGAAGTCTATGACCTCACGAGAAGTCATCCTGTCAAACAAAACCTGTAGGAAAGCTGGTGAGTGGTGACTGCCTGACTGGTATCTCTCTCTCTCTTTCTCTCGCGTAAACTTTGGTGTCTATGACTGAATGTTTGGGTTAAAGCCTTAATGGATATGGTAAAGACTAGACTGTAGAGTAATTAGTAAAAGTCTTCGTTTTATTTATTTATTAATAACGTGAATGTCTCTATGCCTGAATGTTTGGGTCAAAGACTTATAGGGTAAGGTTTTTATCAACAAAAAAGAAAGACTTAAAGAGTAAGGTAGAGATTAAAGTTGACTGTAGACTAATTAGTAAAGTCTATGTTTTATTTTATTTTTTATTAATAACGTGAATGTCAAGACAGTGTCACATTGGCTGTGAATGTTATTGGGGAAAGTAGGTGTGTTTTTTATATTATTCTTCTTTTAACTCTTTATTGTTTTATGTGTGAACAGAATGTTTGTTTTTGTGTTGTATTTTTTTTTTGGCTTTTTAAATTAGCAACATTAATAATTTTTTAGTTAAAATACTATTAAATATATAATGAGATAATTAATATAACTTTTATTTTATAGATCAAGAGAAAGTTAATTACAATTGCTGACTCTTTTAAAAGAAAAAATACAAATAATTCAAAAGTCAATACTAATGATGTATCGGAGTCAATCTCTAATGTTGATGTCTCAATTTCTGACAATCTTCAAACAAAGTTACGAAGAATTGAAACCAAGGAAATTGATATTAGTTCGTTGGAGCACAATCCTAGATTGCGTCCGCAATTGATTTTCCAATGCACTCTTTGATTGTATACATTGAAAATGAGATTGCTGCAAAATTTAGTATGGATGATTTTCGAGACTTAAAAACACATTGACTTTCATCAGGATAAATGAATGGGTTGAGATTTATTAAGATACTTATTATGAATATTTTTTGTTGTTGCTATTTTTATAATATTGAATAAATGTTGGTTTGGATTTTCATAAACTTTGTTTTTGGTTTATACTTTGGCCCTCATCAAATTTAAATTCTGATTCCATCCCAGTTGTCGCACCATCATTTGTGAATATACATTTACAAATTGTAGACTTCAACACAAAGTTTACAAATGTTTACTATATATACACGAACGGGGTTCATTGGTAGTTTGACATTGTACATATATTATAGACTTGTACTTTTTTTTTTAATCTCAATTTTCTTTAATTGACAAGATTTTTTTTTAATAACTCGATAGTTACAATTTACAACAAGGGTGAATATTGTCACAAAAAATTGTGGATATCAATGATTCAATTTCCACTGTTAAAGACTGAAAGTCTATGTATTCTATTAACTGAATAAATGAGTACAAGAGAGCCTTTATATAGGCAGAGATAAGAGTAATGCACAAGTAAGAAGAGTGCTATACAAGACAATGTAATGGGCCTAAGACCCATTGGACTTATATTCTAACATCCCCCCTCAAACTCATGTTGGGTGAAGAGACACCAACTTGAGTTTGGAAATAAGATCACGGAAACGGCCTGGAGGCATAGGTTTGGTGAAAATGTCAGCTAACTGATCCTGAGAAGACACTGAACGGAGCTGCAAAGTACCCTGTAATAAGTGATGACGAACAAAGTGACAGTCGATCTCAATATGCTTGGTACGCTCATGGAAGACGTCATTATGGGCAATTTGGATGGCACTTCGATTGTCACAATGGATTGGAACGGCAGTAGAACAATCAATGCCTAAGTCCTGGAGGAGCCAACGTAACCAAAGGAGCTCAGCCGTGGTGTCAGCAAGGGCTCGATATTCTGCCTCAGTACTAGAACGAGCAACAACAGATTGTTTCTTGCTTCGCCAAGAGATGAGGGAGTCACCAAGAAGAAAACAATACCCTGTAGTGGAACGACGGTCAGTCGGGTCCCCTGCCCAGTCGGCATCAGAATAAGCTTGAAGAGTGAGCGACGATTGAGATGAGAAGTGAAGACCATGAAACAAGGTGCCTTTCAAATACCGAAGAATCCGA
The DNA here is from genome assembly GCA_907173295.1 of Fagus sylvatica. Taxonomy (NCBI): domain Eukaryota; kingdom Viridiplantae; phylum Streptophyta; class Magnoliopsida; order Fagales; family Fagaceae; genus Fagus; species Fagus sylvatica. The sequence continues at coordinate 6,047,851 of OU015762.1, read as the reverse complement.
AGTACAGCAGCATAATGGAGAGACCGCGGTGCAGCCATGAACTCGCTAACAATGTGAACAGCATAGGAGATGTCCGGTCGGGTCACAGTGAGGTAAACAAGACTCCCAACTAGCTGTCTGTAAAGGGTAGTGTTGACACCCTATTTTGCAACCATTAATTTTACTTTTTTACACTTTAGTGCATAAAGGGTAAAATGGTAATTTCACAAGCTTGAAAATTTAAAGTTGGTCCATAAATTTAAAATCATATTTTAAGTGATCAAAATTGAATTAAGAATGAGAGTGCATTTTTCGGATTGGAAATTGGATAAAAAACCAAGTTTTTATTAAGGAAATGAATTTGATTGGTTGAAATAATATTTACCATAAGCTCACATGCATAGGATTACTTATTAATTAATTTGATTGGTCCTCTAAAGGATTAAATTAAAATCAATTAATAAATAATTCCTATTGGTTTAGAACACCTTAAAATGGTAAGTATTCATGCACAAGATTTTCATCAAAAGATAATTCTTAAATTGATTTATTTTTAACTAATGGGATAATTATTTTGACCAATAATTATCATATTAATTATTAATAAATTGATTATAATTAAGAAATCTCAAATTCAGCCAAATAAGGACTTCTAAATCCACTAGAAGTTGACCAAAGGTGAAAAAACTCGGAATTATCCAAAGCCCAATTCGGATTTGGATTCCAGCCCGTACACTGGTCAGTATTTTGACCATAACTTTTGACTCAATTATCCGATTGAGTTGATTCAAATTGGGCTGGAAAGCTGACATGATGGGCTACAAATATGTCTCTAATGACCATCTCCAAATTCGAATGTTTAGAGGGTCAAAACGGGCCCACAATTAGAGCCTAAAAATCAGCCAGAATTTCGGGATTTTCAAGAAGTATATCCAATTTCCAAAACCCTAATGCACTCCCATGAGGTCCAAAACGTGGGTAGGTTTATTCTTGGGTTGCCATATAAATAGAAAAGGATACTCATGTTAGAGGAGGTTGGATTTTTCATCGTTCAGAATCTCAAACAAAATTCAAGAGAATTTTTGTGAGAGATTAGGGTTTTAATAAGAATCGAAGCTATTCTTATAACCCTAGAAATTACAAGAGGCCACCTCTTGTAATTGGGATTCCAATCTTTGAATTCTATTTTTTTTTATCTCTTATAACCAATTTAACGGTTTTTCTTTCAAGAATCAAATTTTCAGGTTGGATTCAATCGAATCAAATCAAGGAGCTTCCTCCACAACACATAGAGGTACCTTTCTCCCTTGTTGTTTATTTCAAAACATGATTACATAATTGGTTGTATATAAATATGCTTAAATTTGTTTTGCTTATTTTTTTATCACCTGTATTTTCTTGGTTATTTTTTTTAAATAATATAGGAACATGTTAGGATATAAATCATGGCTTTAAAGATGATAAAAATGGCATAGGTTTCAGTTTCAAGACAAGTCAGAAACTATTTTTTGGATTAAAGGTCATTGGGCCTCCATTTTTACTGGAGTGCCGATTGGGTCTCTTTGGGACCCGATTGGGCCTATTTGGGACCCGTTTGGGTGATCCTTGAGTGCCAATCGGGCCTCAAAATTTATTTTCAATTTTCTGTACAGAAATTCATCCATCATTGATTATGCCATATTTATTCCAAATTTATTGAATCTTAACATGTCTCCTTGATTGTTTAGATGTAATTAGGATTGTTTGTTTGAATTGTTTTAGGAATTGTTGATTGATCACTTTTTTATTTTCTTTGTATGCATGTACTATGATTGATTGATGTCAAAATGCGAGTTGTGGTTTGGATGAGTTGTGAACTGTAGCATAGGAATCCTTAAGAGACTGATTTAGGTCAGGTTGAGTGGGTGCCTAACACCTTCCCACTCAATCCCCTAGCCCCCGAACCCTAATCTTAGGGGAAATTAGATTAGTCCATGTATCCTTTTACTTCTATCTTCTAGATTGTAGTTAGGACACAAAGCCTTGTAATTTTATTTTTCCTTAGATTGTATCTAGGGCAAAAGTGTTGTAATTTGTTCAATTTTCTAAACTTTTTGTATATTTCTTTATTCAATCAATAAATGAGAAGTACTCTTTTTTTTTTCTTAGCTTTTTTTATAAAAGTTAGGTGGTGACTCCATTGTAATATCTCCTAGTGATTAGGATGGAAAACAGTGAAAGTCTCCATTTTGAGAATCATGTTTAGGCCTTTGCATTGGGTTAAAGGTCGTGGTTCTCACAGTGGCGACTCCACTGGGGACTTAGAGGGCTAAACTCTAGAGTAGGATCCTTAGTCTATAGTTCACAAATTGTTTGCATTGTTTGTTACTCGCTTTGATAATTGTCATCTTGTATGTCATGCATTGCATATGTGATTTTGCATTGTGTGTTGGTTAGCCCGGAAGCCACGGTAGTAGTAGCCTTGGATCACGGTCCCCCTCGGATGCGGGTACCCTTGGCCAACCTACCACCCCACGAATATGTACCCTCGACCCTCTCGAGTTGGTATAAAGTGGTGAAACATACTGAGAACCATCGATGCCCCTCGCATGCGATTGGTGGGTATGTTGAGCCCAAGTAGTGGGGAACTTTTTAGCCTCCCTTTCACCCTCATGTAAAAGCCCATTTAGATCTTTCCTCTAGGATGGCCCAACCCGATAAAGCGTGCATTCATGATTGCTTTTGTTTGAACCTAGGCCCAAGTCCAACGCTTGAAGCCTTGTTTGCTCTTGTTTGAACCTAAGCCCAAGTCCAATGCTTGAGGCCCACTTGGATGTTGTTTGAACCTAGGCTCAAGTCCAATGCTTGAAGCCCACATGAACTTAAGAGAATTAAATCCATCATTGAAGTGAATAAAAAGGCCCAAAAGAGAAAAGTTTCTTAACCAATTCACTTTTTGAAGGCAAAAATCAATCAAGTCCAATGCTTTCAGGCCCACATGACTTTAAAGAGATTAAAATGTCACATGATTCTAAGAAAATTTAAAGCCCAAATTCAAAAGAAATTAGAATCCATCTAGTTATGTTGAAAAGAAAAGCCCAAGTCCTATACTTGAGGCCCACTTGGTCATTTAAAAAAAAAAAGAGCCAGAATCTTGTACTTGAGGCCCACTTGGTCATTTTGAAAAGAAAGAGTTCAAGTTCCACTCTTGGGCCTATGCTTAAAGAATGGTTTAGGAATCCAAAATAACATGAAGTGAAAGTCCAAGTCCAAAGCTTGGACCCATTTTTTGAGAAAATGATACCTAACCCAACAAGACATTGATTGAATCAAAGGTCCAAGCCCAAGGTTTAAGACCAACATGATTTCACTTGAACTGAAGCCCAAGCTCAAAGCTTGAGGCTCACATGACCTTCCTTGAACTTAAGTCCGACCTTGCATGAATGAAAGCTCAAGTCCAAAGCTTGAGGTTTACATCACTTTGCTTAAATTGAAGCCCGAATTCAACTCTTGAGGCTCTCATGACCTTGTTGGAATCAAGACCTAAGTCCAATATTTGTGACCCAAATGACTTTAATAAATTCAAAACCCAAGTCCAACGCTTGGAACCCATTTAGTCATTTTGGAAAAACACAAAGGCCCAAGCCCAAAAACTTGAGGCGCACATGGTTCTTTTCTTGAATGAAAGTCTAAGCCCAATGCTTGACTTTCACATGATCCTATTGGATTAAAGGCCCATAGTCTAATGATCGAAGCCTTCATGATTTTGTTTGGACCTAAAGAATGAAAGCCCAAATCCAATGGTTCAGCCATGAGATTTTGTGAAATAAATGCCTAAGTTTGAAACTCACAGTCCATTGACTTAATGAGTCTAAGTGCACACAAAGTTAAGGTTCAAATCATGTACAAAATTGACAAATGGATTCACTTCACAAGAAAAGTCAAAAGCCCAACATCATTGCTCCAAGGCCCACAAGAATCAAATTTAATTGTTGAAGGATCAATTCGAAGGAAGCCCAGCCCAGTTTGTTCATCATCAGATTTCTCAATGGACCAAGAAGACTCCAACAATGCCATGGAGAACTCAAGGGACCGGTCATGCCATCCGAGACCTCATTGACCAAAAGACCATTGCTCCATCTTCACCAGGCGGCTAATTCAACTCCTCTTGAGCCAAGTGATCACTCCACAAGCTCCCAAGCCAAGATCTCATCCATGGGGTTTTTCTATCTTTCTTTTGTTTAAGTTCATTATGTTTACTCATTTGAATTCTTAGGAACATGTTGCTTAGGTTTTGATTGTAAACTCATCATAGGAATGTTTGTTTGAATTTATTGTTTACATTTTTCACTTCAAGCAAAAAAAAAAAATCAAAAAAATCAAAAAAAAAAAAAAAAATCTCTCTGTCCAACTAAGGGCATGGGCCCTTAAGTTGCCTTCAATGAAGAGTCCTAAACTAGGGGCATGGGCCCCTAATGACTCCCAATCTCCTCAAGGCCCAAAGCCTAAGAGTCCATCCATTCATCCAATACTCAATGGTCATGATCTCCAACCACTGCTGGTTTTCAAAATGTGCATATTCAAAAAGAATAAAAGATTGTGGATTGTTTTTCAAAAGAAGGTGTTCTTTCAAAGATCAAGAATCGCTCTTCTTCTAGAGTGAGTAAAATTCAAAATTTTCAAAACACATTTTCAAATTGTGCATAAGGAAATATCTTTGATAAAATCTTTTTGCAAATCATGAGATTCCATAGCCTTACCAATTAATTTGCATAAAGAGGGATTAACTTCATTTAATTCATGTAAGGATCTTTGCTCACAATTTAGAACAAAAGGGAAAGAGATCCTAAATGCAATCAAGGGAAAAATCACATGTCATTTGATTAAATTGCAAAATCTTGTTTTGAGAAATTTTGATGTCACAACAACGGGTTGTTACTTCTTTTTACTTTAAGAGAAGTCTATCAAGAGAGGTCATATCTTTGTGCCGATAAACTAGCATTACTAGGGATTGGAGGCCATCTTTGGCTAGACCACATCATCCCAGAATTAACCTGTCACAAATTAATCCATTGCTAGCCCATTTGAGCCTATACAGTTAGCCTTTTTTTCAAGAACCAATAATAAAAACTTGAACCCAAGGGTGGGAAAAAACAAGTGTGCACATACTCAAAACTCATTTTGGGGAGGAGTCAAACCCAATGCTTGTCTGAAAAAGAGCCAACAAAGGAGGTACAAGTGTACCAAAAGTTTGGAAAGAAAGTGTGGTGATTAGGGGCATGTTCAAGACCCACCTTGAAGAAAGGTCGAATTTGAAATCTTAATTCTCACCAACTATGAGAGATTCATGTTAAGCTCACATGAGAGTCCAACAAGCTAAATCCGACAAGGAGCAACATGAGGGTATGAAAAAGCAAATAATTGTGAAAGAAAAGTTCAAAAAAGAAGAAGAGAGACCTGCTAGGTTGAAAACCCAACAGGGCAACCTAGGCAAAAAATAGGGTAACCCAGTAGGTTGAAAACCCGAAAGGGCGGCCTAGGTAAAAGTTAGGGTTTCATTCAAAAAAAAAAAACTCAAAGAAGAGAGATATGAAAGCTTGAAGAGAGAAAGGAAAGATGAAATTCCCTCAAAACCAAAAATGAGTGTCCATCAAAGCTGAAGAGCTAAATAAGAGAATTCGAACAAAAAGAATGAGCTCACACAAAGGAACAACTTGAATTGAAATAAAGAGAGACAAATGAGAAGAGACTTTCAAGAAGCCGATTCAAAAGCAAGCACTGATAAAAAGGGAGAAAGCTCCTCCAATGTCTGAGTTTTAAGTAATGCACACTTAGGGAAATATCCAAAAAGGGATTTTGAGCCTTTTATATATCCTTCATTTCAATACCTGAACCCGGCCTACATTACAACCTATGAATAAAGACATCCTTGAAGTCTTGGTAGTTTTTAGGCACAACTCTTGCGATGATTTCTCTTAAATTGAAAAGAAAGAAAGCCCGAGGTAGTCAAGCGCTACTAGCAAAAGATCTCAAAAAAGAAAATTCTCAAATTAGGGGCACTCCCCTTATTTGCTCTGAGACAAAAATTCTCAAGCTAGGGGCACTCCCCTTGTTTGTCATCAAACAAAAGTAACTTCCCAAATTAAGGGCATTCCCCTTATTTGTCCCTCAAATAAAAATTCTCAAATTAGGGGCACTCCCCTTGTTTGCTTTCAAAAAGGAAAAATTCTCAAACTAGGGGCACTCCCCTTGTTGTAATCTCAAATGAAAAGAATTCCTAAATCATAAGCATTCCCTTTGTTTGTTCTCAAGTGAATACCCTCAATTCTTCAAGCACTGTCATGCACATTCTTTGATTGCCTTTAAGGATTCAATCTCACAATGCTCAAAGTAAAAAAAGCAAGGTTGTTTACTTGAATTCTATGACCTTGATCCTTCTTAATAAAAGAGAATGGTTTGGCTATCGAATGTCATGATCAGCCAAAAGACCTATTCGAAGGGACTACCTTTTGCTCATTTGAAAATGGAAAAAATGATTTTTCTCAAAACTGTCAAGAACACCACATTGCAAAGAAATGTTTCTACACCACAAAGTTTTAAAAGGAAAATTCAGCTCATTTTAAAAAAAAATTCTCTTGAATAAGCTCATTTTGAAATCACCATGCAGACTTAATCAGAGGTCTCTATCATCACCATGGTTGACCAAGTATCTTCCAACCACACTTGAACTACGTCTTGACCTGATCCTCCTTAAAGAGGTACGTAGGCAGTCTATCAAAGACTCGGTCCCAATCATCTGCATGACCTTCGGATAAGTCTAACACTTGAACTACGTCTTGACCTGATCCTCCTTAAAGAGGTACGTAGGCAGTCTATCAAAGACTCGGTCCCAATCATCTGCATGACCTTTGGATAAGTCTAACTCTTGAACTACGTCTGGACCTGATCCTCCCAAAAGGGGTACGTAGGCAGTCTACCAAAGACTCGATCCCAATCATCTGCATGACCTTCGGATAGGTCTAACTCTTGAACTACGTCTGGACCTGATCCTCCCAAAAATGGTACGTAGGCAGTCTACCAAAGACTCGGTCCCAATCATCTGCATGACCTTTTGATAGGTCTCAATTTTGAACTACGTCTGGACCTGATCCTCCCAAAAGGGGTACGTAGGCAGTCTACCAAAGACTCGGTCCCAATCATTTGCATGACCTTCGGATAGGTCTAACTTTTGAACTACGTTTGGACCTGATCCTCCTAAAAAAGGTACGTAGGCAGTCTGTCAAAGGCTCGGTCCCAAGCACCCAAATGACCTAAGCTTAGGTCTAGTGGAGAACTCAAAGTGATTGACTTGAAAATAGTTCACTTGCACAAAATGTTTTCACAACATGTTTAAATTATGGGCATTGGCCCAACATTTTTGTATGCAAGCATGCTACACTAGGGGCATCGGTTCATCTGTTCTATTTGTCAACATGATCTTTCTTTTGGCAAATATGCTCAAAACTAGGGGCATGTGCCCAATTGACAATCAAAAGAAGATTTTGTTTGTTGTCTCTTGCAGGTTATCAAAGTCACTCCATTGGACCATTCATCAACAAGAGTTCACCCCACAGAATGTTGCCATATCTTCATCAAAGTATCATTTCCCAATGGAAACACCAAATTCAATCCTCCAAAGAAAAAGCCGTCATCATCAAAATAGAAGGAGGTCAGGTAAGCATTGAAAAGCTAAGGTACGTGTTTCTAACCACATATGCCTTAAGCAAGAAAAAACACCCCAACATTCACATAACGAAACCCATGACACTCAGGGTCTTGCAACAAATCAAATTCAACCTTATCGACATCCAAAGCGTATCGAACCAACTTTGGTTTCCTAGGATTAATTTCCTCAAACAACCCCGAGCACATAAACAAAGAAGCCATCAAAACTAAAACAAAGAACCACATCAAACACCACACCACCATGAATTCATGTGAAAATTAACCAAGTCTAATTCAACATAATCAAGACTTAAAATTGACCAACCAGGTTAAAAATCACCACAAATAGCAATTCCAATTCAAAGAAAACAAATTCAAAGCTAAACATAACAAACCCAAATTCAACCAAATGCCAATCCAAAACAACTAATCAATTCATGAAAATCAAAACAACAAAGTTCTTTAAAAAACAAAACCACAAAAGTTGCAAAATCTCGCAAAACCAATCAAGCCATACCCATTTCAATAAACAAACCCAATCATACTCATGATCACAAAGCAATCACCAAGCTCAAAATTTCAGAGACCCATCAAGAAACAACAAAATCAACTCAATTGTGCAAAAAGCCAGCCCAAATAAACAACCAAAGTCGACAAATCATTTCAAAACTTCAAATCTGACCCTAAGTCAATCAAAATTCCAAACTCCAACCCTGAGTTAGCATCCATTTTGAAATCCGACCCTGAGCCAATGACCCTGAGTCAAATAACCAACACAAAGATTTTAAGCCTCAATACGAGCAAACTAAAACAATTTTTAAGCCTCAAAGATGAGCAATTGAACAAATCTTCACAATGAAAAAAAACCTCCATGAAAAAATTTGCCAAGAATAAAAAATCTTCACAATGAGAATCTCCAAAAATGCTAACAATAAAAAGAATCTTCATGGCAAAACTTCCTCATGGACAAATCTTCATAAACACATTAAAAACAATCTCCAAAATCAATCATTTAAGCCTCAAAGATGAGCAAACCACCTCTCAATCAAAATTAATCCCTGACCCCGAGTCACCAATCAAAGATTAAATCATGACCTCACGTACAAAAAAAAAAGATGAAATTCTTAACCTATAGTCATCCACCGAAAGCCAAATATAAATGAATCTTGACCCTGAGTCATCATTAATTAAGAAAATCAAAATTCGACCCTGAGTCAAAAATCAAGACTTAACCTTGAGTCATCATCCAAATTCAAAAAAAAATAAAAATTGACCCGAGTCAAAAATCAAATCTGACCCTAAGTTAAAAATCCAAGATCAAAATTGTAACCCTGAGTCAATGTCATCAAAACATTCTTCCTAAAGCATTTTGCGGATGTTGCATCCAACAACATTCTCTTTGAGGCAATTCTACGGAATTGCATTCTCACCAGGCATTCTTTTAGGGGCAACTTTCCGGAGTTGTATTCTAACACTTTCTCTTTGAGAATTGTATTCTCAAAAATTCTTTGAAGCAACGGAATTGTATTCTCAAAATATTTCTTTTGAGACAATTTTACTGAATTGTATTCTCAAAAGATTTTCTTTGAAGCAACTTCATGGAGTTGTATTTTCTCAAAACATTTCATTTGAGGCAATTCTGCGGAATTGTATTCTCAAAACATTTTTCTTTGAGTCAACTCTGCGGAGTTGTATTCTCATACTCCCTTTTGAGGCAATTCTACGGAATTATATTCTCAAAACATTTCCTTTGAGGCAATTTTACGGAATTGTATTCTCAAAATATTTCCTTTGAGGCAATTTTATTGAATTGTGTTCTCAAAACATTTCCTTTGAAACAACTTCACGGAGTTGTATTTTCTCAAAAAATTTCATATGAGGTAATTCTACGGAATTGTATTCTCAAAACATTTCTCTTTGAGGCAACTCTGCGGAGTTGTATTCCCATACTTCCTTTTGAGGCAATTCTACTGAATTGTATTCTCAAAACATTTTCTTTGAGACAACTCTGCGGAGTTGTATTCTCAAAACACTTCCTTTGAGACAATTCTACTGAATTGTATTCTCAAAACCTTCCCCTTTGAGGCAATTCTGCGGAATTGTATTCTCACACTTTCTCTTTTGGGACAACTTTGAAGAGTTGCATTCCCACAAATGTCTGAGGACATTATATCCCCACGTGAATAAATTAATGGTCACAAAATGAGATGTCATACTTGCATTGGTGTTTATTTATTACATAAATTCCACCAATGAGGGGCATCTGTTGACACCCCATTTTGCAACCATTAATTTTACTTTTTTACACTTTAGTGCATAAAGGGTAAAATGGTAATTTCACAAGCTTGAAAATTCAAAGTTGGTCCATAAATTTAAAATCATATTTTAAGTGATCAAAATTGAATTAAGAATGAGAGTGCATTTTTCGGATTGGAAATTGGATAAAAAACCAAGTTTTTATTAAGGAAATGAATTTGATTGGTTGAAATAATATTTACCATAAGCTCACATGCATAGGATTACTTATTAATTAATTTGATTGGTCCTCTAAAGGATTAAATTAAAATCAATTAATAAATAATTCCTATTGGTTTAGAACACCTTAAAATGGTAAGTATTCATGCACAAGATTTTCATCAAAAGATAATTCTTAAATTGATTTATTTTTAACTAATGGGATAATTATTTTGACCAATAATTATCATATTAATTATTAATAAATTGATTATAATTAAGAAATCTCAAATTCAGCCAAATAAGGACTTCTAAATCCACTAGAAGTTGACCAAAGGTGAAAAAACTCGGAATTATCCAAAGCCCAATTCGGATTTGGATTCCAGCCCGTACACTGGTCAGTATTTTGACCATAACTTTTGACTCAATTATCCGATTGAGTTGATTCAAATTGGGCTGGAAAGCTGACATGATGGGCTACAAATATGTCTCTAATGACCATCTCCAAATTCGAATGTTTAGAGGGTCAAAACGGGCCCGCAATTAGAGCCTAAAAATCAGCCAGAATTTCGGGATTTTCAAGAAGTATATCCAATTTCCAAAACCCTAATGCACTCCCATGAGGTCCAAAACGTGGGTAGGTTCATTTTTGGGCTGCCATATAAATAGAAAATGATACTCATGTTAAAGGGGGTTGGAAAAATTAGTCAGAGGAACCCTAAGCAAAATTCAAGAGAATTTTTGCAAAGGGTTAGACTTGAGAATAAGAACACAAGTGTGTTCTTATATTCAAGCCAAGAGATTACAAAAGCCATTTTTGTAATCTCTATTTCCAACCTTTCAATTCCATTTTTAATTTCTTTCAACCAAATTTAACGGTTTTTCTTAAGAATCAATTTTCAGGACCGGTGGTATTCTCAATCAAGAGGCCGCATCCCATCACAATCAAATTCAATTCGGGACACTCATTCAAGAGGTTGCATCCCAAAAGGTATAATCTTCTCTTTTTTAATTTAATGCAGCAACTTTAATTGTGTAGAATGCATGATTAGGTTTTAACTTCAATTGTTTGATTAATTTTTAATGCACAATTGCTATATTGCACTGTTTTCGGTTTTCTGTTTTGTGAATGATGCAAATCTGATTTTTCTAACATGTTATACTAAAATTACAGCAACTTTAAATTATTTTTTTTCATGTGAGATTCATGCTTAAATGATTTTAAATGCTTGATGATTAATCACTGTTTAATTTTTTATTGCATGTACTGTTGTGATGCTATGAATCAAATGCGAGTACGATTTGTTTGAGATTGTGAACTTAGATTAATGGATCCTTAGAGACTGACCTAGGTCAGGTTGGATGGGTGCCTAACACCTTCCCATCCAATCCCCTAGCCCCCGAACCCTAATCTTAGGGGATGTTTAGATTAGTTTATGTATCCTATTTACTTTCTTTTTTAGATTGTATTTAGGACCAAAGCCTTGTATTTTGTTTTCTTAGATTGTATCTAGGGTAAAATCATGTAATTTGTTTCTTTTCTAAAACATTGTATATTTATTCATTCAATCAATAAACAAGAAGTACTTTTTTTTCTTAGCTTTTTGTACAAAAGTTAGGTGGCGACTCCATTGTAATATCCTCTAGTGATTACGATGGAAAACAGTGAAAGTCTCCATTTTGAGAATCATATTTAGGCCTTTGCATTGGGTTAAAGGTCATGGTTCTCACAGGTAGCATCAGGAAGTGGTTCTCCATCATGAGTATTCAGGCGATTGTTGTATTCGATGGGTGTGTCAACTATCTTGCTGTCCGTGATTCCAGCTCGAGAGATAAGATCAGATGTGTACTTGGCTTGAGTGAGATAGTAACCATCAGAGGATGAAGAGACTTCAAGACCAAGAAAATAACTGAGGGAACCCAGATCCTTCATCTCAAAGTGTTGACCAAGGAAGCGCTTAAGATCCTGGATGCCCTGCACATCATCACCAGTAATGATCATGTCATCTACATACAACAAGAGAAGGGTAATACCATGATCTGAGCGTCGGAAGAACAGAGCTGAATCATATGAACTAGCTGAAAAACCATGCTGAGAAATGGTGGAGCTGAACTTGGCAAACCAAGCTCGTGGAGCTTGCTTTAGACCATATAGTGCCCGACGTAAGCGACACACTTTGTGAGAAAAGCCTGGAGGTTGGGAGAAACCAGGAGGGAGCTGCATGTAGACTTCCTCAGTTAGTTCTCCATTAAGAAAAGCATTCTTCACATCCATCTGAAAAAGTGGCCAATGTCGGGAAGCAGAAACTGCGATAAGTGTACGAACAGAGGAGAGGCGAGCCACAGGGGCAAATGTCTCCTCATAGTCAATACCATACTCCTGAGTGAATCCCTTGGCAACGAGACGAGCCTTGTAGCGATCAACAGTACCATCTGATCGTGTCTTGATCTTGTACACCCACTTACAACCAATAGCAGATTTACCAGCTGGCAAATCAACCAGATCCCAAGTACCTGTCTTAAGCAATGCATCCAATTCTTCTTTCATAGCTTGCTGCCATAAAGGGTCAGAGGAAGCCTCACGAAAGGTGTGAGGTTCATGTAAGGTGGCAAAGGCAGAAAAGCAGTGAAAGTCACGAAGATGAGAGGGAAAAGTACTTACCCGATGAGAGCGACGAGGCTCAGGTGCAGTAGTGTTGACAGGATTCGCAGCAGGGGGAAAGAGAGAGGAGACTCGTTGAAGGTAGGGTCGGTTGTAGGAGACACATCAGAGGAGGGATCAGCAGAGGGAGACTCGTCGGAGATGGGATTAACTGACTCAGCAGAAGGGGAAGGAATCTCAGGGAAGAGATTTGGTAGAGGATCAGCCTGAGAATCATCATTACCTGCAGAAAATGAAGGTAAGGAATAGAACATCTTATGTTCCCAGAATACCACATGTCGAGAGACTCGAAGACGTTTGGCGACTGGATCATAACACCGGTACCCCTTTTCTTCAAGGCCATAGCCAAGAAAACAACATAGCTGAGAGCGGGGTTGAAGTTTGGTGCGCTCATGTGGTTGAAGAAGAACAAAACAGACACAACCAAAAACCTTAAGTAGACTATAGTTTGGAGCTGTGCCAAATAACCGTTCATATGGTGTTGTGTTTTGAACGACAGGTGAAGGACAGCGGTTGATGGTGTATACTGCAGTGAGAGCAGCTTCACCCCAGAATGAGACAGGAGTGGAGGCTGCATTGGTGAGAGCCCTAACAGTATCTAGGATGTGACGGAGTTTACGTTCAGCTCATCCATTTTGTTGTGAGGTGCCAGCACACGAAGTATGAAAAATGGTTCCATAGTGTTTAAGAATAGTAGAAAAATCAGTTTGTCTATATTCTCGTGCATTGTCAGAGCGAAATACCTTAATAGCTTTAGAATACTGAGTCTGAACCATTTTAGCAAAATCACGATATATTGTAAGAACTTCAGAACGATTTTTCATTAAATAAATCCAAGTGTAACGAGAAAAATCATCAACAAAAATAACAAAATATCTTGACCCCCCCACTGTGGGAACAGGAGAGGGCCCCCATACATCTGAATGAATAAGATCAAAAGTTGCAGAAGCAATAGACTCACTATTATTAAAAGGTAAGACAGGTTGTTTGCCGAGCTGACATGGCATACAATCAAATGGACTAGAAGAAACTGAACCTAATAGACCCCTAGATACTAAGGTTTGAATATGAGGAAAGGAAACATGACCTAAACGAGAGTGCCACAACTCGATGGAGGCAGAGGCAGCAATAACAGGTACGGAGACTGATGAAGATGGAAAGTGAAGGGAAGTAAGCTCAAACAACCGTCCAACCTTACCCGCGATCCCAACGATCTGCCCCGTCTGAGAATCCTGCACAAGACAACCACGAGAAGAAAAGAACAGGTTTAAACCAAGTTCGGTTAGTTGGCCAACAGATAAAAGATTAAGATGCAGTTTAGGAACACAGAAGACATCAGAGACAGATAAGTTGGGGGTAGAGATGGAGCCAACATGACTAACAGTCATGGTGGAGCCATCAGCAGTGGTAATAGTAGGTAAGACTGGAGGAGTGTGGGCACTTGTGAGGTGAGGATTGTCTGTCATGTGATTGCAGCAGGCAGAATCTAAAAACCATTCAGAAGAGATACCTGGTGTCACAAAAAGAGCAGGATTGGATGCACTGGAAGACGGAACTTGAACCTGATTAAAGAGAGCTTGCAGATCTGCTATGCTGTAAGTAGGTGTAGTCAATGAGACAGGATCAAAAGGTGCAGCATCGGATGATGGTACAGACTCAGAGGCAGTCAAGGCTGCAGAGCGCTGAAGAATGCGGGCACGCATGTTACATTGATCAATAGTGTGACCACGATGCTTGCAAAAGGCACAAATGAGATGAGAATTCTTCTTGTTTGATCGCCTTTTATCATGACCCTTCGGCGGAGCTGTGACGGTGGGATCAACTGATACTGGAGTGGCAAGAACCGTCGTGTGAGGCTGAGAAGAGCGATGGGATTTCAGACGAGTTTCCTCACGGACCAAATCATTAACAGCTTGATTGACAGTGGGCAGAGGAGAACGATTAAGCAACTGACTGCGTACAGACTCGAAGTCATCAAGAACACCCATTAAGAACTGATGAAGACGGGTACGTTCTTGATGTGTACTGACAAGCTGAGCATCAGAGACGGACTTGATGACTAGCTCAGAAGCAGCTAGTTGATCCCAAAGAAACCTCATACGACTGTGGAAAGCAGTGATGCGCTCACCTGGATCCTGGCGCAGCTGATATAAAGTAACCATGAGGTGATGTTCTCGAGCACCATCTGATCCAGCATATCGAGAAGCAAGCATGTCCCACACATCCTTAGCTGTGTCATAACCCCCAAATTCCATACTAACAGAAGGAGTGGAGGTGTTGCGGAGCCAAGTGATGATCTGATGATTGACACCATCCCAATCTTCGAGTCGAAGAGCGAAGGCATCTTCAGTTTCATCCTTTTGTGGTGTAGGAGGATGACGTTGCCCAGTCACATAAAGCCACAGCTTGCGACCTTTGAGAAAGCTACACATACCTTGAGCCCAAAGAGAGTAGTTATCCCCATCAAGAATGACGTGAATGGGTTTCGAAATTATCTCATTTTGAGCCATAACGAAATCTCAACTGCAAAAACAGACCACAAAAATGAAATCAGCACGAAAAACTGGGTAGGGAGCACCTGGGTTGCAAAAAGTCAACTATGGAAAAAGTCAACGCTGCTGGTCAACGGTCAAAGTCAACGCTGGTCAACGGTCAACGGTCAACGCTGGTCAACGGTCAAAGTCAACGGTCAACGCTGGTCAACTAGGGCTGACGTGGCACTAGGGCTGACGTGGCAGTGAAGGGCTAGGGCTGACGTGGCGCGTGAGGAAGAGCTTGACGGCGTCGGAACTTTGAGCGGCGCGTCCAGGCTCCGACGAGGACGAATCTTGCGCGGTTGGGTCCAGCTCCTCGAGATCTTTCCAACGGCGGTGGAGGTGTCGTGATCGGAGTCCGGTAGCTGAAGAACCGAGGAGAACGGCGCTGGAACTTTGGGCGGCGCGTGGCGGCGCGTCCGATGTCGTATGGGGTTGATTCTTCCGCGGTTGGGTCTAGCTTCTCTAGATCTTTCAAACGGATGCAGAGGTGTCGTGATCGGAGTTCTGTAGCGGGAGAACCGAGGGTGGCAGCAAGTCTGTTCGGCGATGAATCAGCTTCTTGGCAGCGTAGGCAACTGGATTTCTGACGGTGGCGGCTGGGCAGTGCCGGAGACAGCTGAGGCAGCGGAAGAACGCCTGGAAGGACTAGAACTGCACAATATTAGAGCCTTAACTCTGATACCATGTTAAAGACTGAAAGTCTATGTATTGTATTAACTGAATAAATGAGTACAAGAGAGCCTTTATATAGGCAAAGATAAGAGTAATACACAAGTAAGAAGAGTGCTATACAAGACAATGTAATGGGCCTAAGACCCATTGGACTTATATTCTAACATCCACAAAATGAAACATCAACTTCCACACATATCCATAATTTGTAGATATGTATCTACACTTAAGTGGTGTGTGAAATAAGTTAGTATAAGACAATCATTTTATTTTTTTTTTGAATAAAGTTCGTAGAATTTTAATGAATGAAAGTACAAGCTAGTCATTGTCCTTACAACAATTGGGAGGGATTTGAAGCTTAGTTATCATCATACTGGAGAGCAAACACTCTTTGTTCTAATTGACAAGAAAATCTGGCATTCCAAGAAATCTCACTGGACTTTGGCTATATACGGTTTCAACCTCGCACTTGCTCACTATGGGATTGAAAATATAAGTGGGGTGAATAAAAAGGTTCTATGATCTAGGCTGAGTCATTGGAATGTAAAACCAAAGCAAGATCAAGAACACAAATAGCTAGGGAGAGACGGAAAATTTTCAATTAAGCTCTCAGCTAGTTGATCAAAATGGTTGGGGCTCACTCAGTGAAGCAGCCACTTCCTTTCCCCTCCAATTACTCCACCCATCCAAACAGGTTGTTACGGGAGCTTATAAAAAAATAAATGGAAAAAGTAATAAATTAATTAAAATAGAATGGATATAATAAAAACTAGCCTCTTCACACACGCTACGTGTGTATTTAGAGGCTTTTCCTATTTATCACTTTTAATTTTTTAATATTTTTTATTCACCATTATCCAAATATATTGTAAATAAATGAAAAAATTTGTTTTTTTAGAGAGAAAAAAAAAATGAACAAATTAGTAACTGAGTGAGTAGTGGGGAGATTTCATATTTTCAACATTTTTTTTTTTGAGATAAGGTGTTCATGGATTGAAGAGTGCATCGATTTTCTTCGACAATTTTTGTTTTTGTTTTAAAAATGATAAAATTATTTATATATTATATATATATCCCTTACATCTAAGGTTTAAATAGTATTCAATAAAAAAAACATTTAAATAGTATTAGATAGATTTTAGCAAATAAAAAAAAATAGTATTAGATAATATATAAGGATGGAGAACAACTAAATAAAATAAAAATACAATTGAAATTAAAAAAAAAAAAAATCTCAAACATTGGTGGCAATTTTACATAAAATAAAAAATAAATAAAAACCTTATACATGGGTGGGAATTAGGAACTTGAAATAAGATGTGAGAAATGGGAATGTGTGGATTGTGGGATTAGATATGTTGTAGTGCTATATGTCATAACAATCAACTTTAGTTACACGTTAAAACAACCCTCATGTAAAAAATTACACTAAGCTATTATTGCACTACAATTTCACTTTAGTCAGCCAACAGTTTTTCTTCTTAGTAGGCATGTGTTGCTGGCATTCATATTTGCATAAGTCATGAAATAGTTTTCAAACTTCCACCATATGAACCTGAATATAAGAGAGATTCAATGAGACGAGTGCACAAAAACATTGACCAAGTTTAATATAGAAAAGTTTGAATCTGGGTTTCAAAATCATACCATAAAATGATTGATCATCTGAACAGCATACGAATGTTCAGATATCGTCCAACATTGAGATCTGCAAATTAAAAGCACATGCATGATGAAGGATTTTGAAATTAAAAAACTATACTCTTACGAGTGTGCAGAAATCAGCTTTCAGAGTTAGGTGAATATTGTCTCACAAGTCACAACACTCACACCACACACCACCTAGGGTGGACAAATGTCCACAAATTGTAGATATATGTTCACAATTTTGAATGATGTTGAAAAAGATGGTGTGAGACAAAAAAATCATTACCCGACAGAGTTAGGCAATCAAGGGTTAATTTAAATTTTGATTGTGCTTCAAAAAAACGAAATCAAAAGGCTAAGAAAAAGATAGCAGGGGCTTTAATTTGCTTTCATTTGGTTACATCAACTTTTTCAGATCATAATAATAAAATGCAGGTATCACACTATGTCCCCTTCGTATTATGTCCTAGCTCAACTAAATATTTCTAAAGCTCAAGGTGAAACTAATTTCATTGACTGTTTTAGATTGGTAAAATAGATTCCTCATACCCAAAGCCGTAGGAGACATGAAAAATAGTGCAAATAATTTAGGAAAACCTGATTTAAGTAATTTTCAGTGCTAAATTTTCGATCTTATGCTGCTGGAAGATCAACAAAATGAGCAACACATTCCTTATTGTTCTGTTGTTGTGTTACCCTGATTAATTTTCAGTAGATACAATTCATTAATAATTCAAAAGTCATTTTAAGCCAAATAAGTTTAAACTAGGAAGCAGAGATGCATATATTGGATAGCGGTTTGTTGATAATGCAAATCCTAAGAAATTAAGATATTTATGTGTATACAAAAGTTGAAAACCATTCCCACAAAATAAAAAAGGTAAATCCTTCTATTACCTGCCATATATTCTAAGGATCAGAATCACCAAATGGGATTTGCAAAGACTTTGACTATCTATTAATCTCTCATTCGCTTCCCCTTCATGCCTATCCCAAGTCTCAACTGAAAAATAAGTAGATATCAAACCTAATCCTTCCAAAATTATGACAAAAGAGAAATGGTTTATATAACTTTCACAAGAAAAAATGTCTGATACTATGAAACCGAAGTTAAGTATTGATAAAAGAATCATTCATGACATGAGTTGGTTTATTCCACCTTTTGCATTCCAAATAGATGATCAAACAAGAGAACCTGTGCAAAGTGAACAGAGTATGAGATCCAATTAACACTTAACAGTGAATAAAGAATATGGGCTGGACATCCACTAGTAATACCGGGAAATGATAACGCTTGAAAATATAAAAATCTATTAGAGGGATGAACGCTTAGAGTTTCATGGAGAAATAGTACAAGTTTAAGTCTATGGATGCAAAAATGAGGTTTAATTAGCACGCAGCATTCACTTTGAGATCGACACAAAAGTAAATGAATCATGTAATCAAGTGATGAAGGTGTAATAAAGTGATGAAGTAGATAATTAAGGTCAATAAGAAAAAATTCACCGTTTAATAGTAAATAAAGTTAGCAATTAGCACCATGTATGACATATGGCATGGAATGAACTAGTACCTGAGGGGAAGTTGGATATATTTAACAGCTGGGGTTCCTGTAGACATTAAGCTCATCAGATCACTTTTTCATCAATTTTTATGATGGGTATATGAGCTATCTTGGGCCAGTCTTCCCCTTTCTCCCTTAGGCACCGTGTTCTCAGCAATGGGCATTTCTTGACACTTAGAAAAGATAGGGATGTTGGCAGATCCTCTTCTGGCAAGGACTGCAGATTTGGGCAGCAGCCAATCCCCAATTTTTTCAGTGATGGAAGATTTTGAAGCTCATTGGCATCCAGTGATTTCAAAAGCGGATTATTCCAGATTTCAAGGGATGTAAGAGAAGAGGGAAGCAGTGCCCTCTCTGGAAAGGACTCCCCATTTTCACATTTACCCCTGATACAGAAACTTCTAAGAGAAGGCAGTCCTTGCAGACCCCACCCCCTGCGGCGGGCAATAAGTTTGTCACAAAAAAATATTTCAAGTGAATTTAAACTGGATGGCAACCCCCCATCAGGAAATGACTGAAGTTCTGGACAAAAGCATATACTCAAAGTCCCAAGAGATGGGAGCAGGGTATGCATCTGTTCAGGCAGTGCCTTCAAATTAATACAGTTATCAACACGAAGGAAGGCCAGGTTGGGTGCTGGCAACCCCTCTGTGCGAAAGGTTTCAAAATTAGAACAGTTACTGATTTCCAAGCTTCTGAGAGATGCGAGATGCTGAAGCGGTCCTTGATTTGAAACTGAGAGGGACTGAAGATTCTGACATCCATGGATATCAAGATGATTAAGCTTTGGAAATAAGTCTAATTGAAAGGACACAAGTGAATCACAACTCTTTCTTATGCACAAAGTCTCAAGGGAAGCATAGCATTGGTGCATCGGAAACAGTAATTTCCCACAGTTCTTGACACCAAGTGATTTTAGTGTATCAGCTATGCCACTACTGGGAAGCAACAGGAAAGACGAACAATCAGAGATCTCTAACTTTTCCAGACAGTGGTTGTTGTCCATGGGTAAGGACTCCAAGGCATCATATCCACTAATGCTGCATTTCAAGACTTGAGGTGGTAATTCATTCCACAATACCTTTTGACAATATTGTAGCTTCAATTGATGGATGGCTGGCGCACTAGGAAGTGAAGCAACAAGCTGTTGGCACTTATCAATCGAAAGTATTTGTAAAGAAAAAAGGCCATTGGGAAGACCCTTGGTCAGGTTAGGACAATTTTCTATACAAAGGTGGTAGAGACGAGGGAAAGCTACTGCATCTCCATTGTCATCTGTGAAAGGATGCCATTCCTGCAATTGTGACATGTTCTTGAAGCGCAAAGTTTCCAGTGATCCAAATGGCTTGTTCCTAGAAGCAGTAGTCCCATAAAAATCTGTACCAATAATCTCTACATCTAATCCCACAATAGAGAGGTGCTTGAGAGAGGGCAATTTCCCAAATGGTGGCAAGGAGAAGCAATACTTACAATTATGAATCTGGACCGATACTATATTGAAGGTTGCATGTCCTAACCAGTTTGAAAACATTGTGCCACCATAATTATCAATGGTAAGCTTTGTCAGGCCTGCATGAGGTTGCAATTGGTCTAGTACATCTCTATCCTTTTTGGAGTCGTCCGTATCCCCACCCCATTTTAACACTAATTCATTAAGTTGCAACTTATCCCTCAAATTGGCCTCTAAAGCATCTCTTGCATCAACAACATTTTCCAACTTCAAAACAGAAAGGCTCCCCTTAAGTTGCTGGAAATCCCTCAACTCTTTGATGCCAGAGCCACCTTTTTTGCCTATGATAAAAGAAGTTAATGTTTGGAGACTTTTCAATCTACCCATTTGCAGTGGCATTTCTATCAAGTTTGTTCCACTTATATCAAGATGACGCAAGTTGACTAGCCATCCCATGTTGGCAGGCAACTCAGTGAGAGAACGACAACCTGACAACAACAAAGTTTGCAAATTGTGCAGTGTACACACAGATTCAGGTAATACTTTGATTGCAGTGTGCGAAAGATTAAAATATCGCAAATGTTTCAAAGTGCAAATTGAGTCAGGCAATTCTGTCAAATTCAAGTAGTAAGATAGAGATAGTATCCTTAAGCTCCTCAGTGCTGGCAATAATTCGACTACAACGTTATTACTTAAGTAGCCAGACTGCACTGACAAATTTAATGGTAGAAAGGTTCGCAAACACTTGGCTCCATGAAAGGCTTCAAACCTCTCATACGCATCAAACTTCATTCTAGAATATGAAAAGTAACGAGTCTTTTCCGACAAGTCATATGGATTGTCACCCTCCATTCTAAAACAAAACTCTCCAGAGACAAATTTTGCTAAATCCCTCAAAAGGTCATGCATGACAAAGCGTGAACCCCTTGACCGCTGAAAGAATGACCTAGATACTAGATCATTGAAGTACTCAATACCTACTTCTTCCAAATCCTCTCCCCTAGGGTGTAGCAAAAAATCTTCTGCCATCCATAAGAGCACTAATTCCTCCTTTTTAAATTTGAAGTTATTAGGAAATATTGAACAATATGCAAAGCATGGTTTTAGTTGTGAAGGGAGATAATGGTAACTCAATCTAAGAGCTGGGAGAATATTGCTTTCACGGTCTGAAAAATTCATTGCTCTCCAATACTTTAACCCACTCTTTAGGATCCAACTTCAAGCGTAAGAGACCACCGAGTGCTTTTGCTGCTAAAGGCAAGCCATTACACTTTTTCACTACTTTCTTACCAATTAGTTCCAACTCTGAATATCCTCTGGATTCTCTGTTCCCAAATGCATGTTTTGCAAATAACAACCAGCAATCTTCATCTGTCAATTGCTTTAGATGATAAGTTGGAACAGTGCGTACAATTGATGCAACACTTTCGTTACGTGTTGTTACAATAAGCCTACTTCCATATGCCCCCGATTTCAAAGGAGTTTGTAAGAGCTCCCAACCCAAGTAATTCTCATTCCAAACATCATCTAACACAATCAGAAATTTCCTTCCCACAAGACTCTTGTTCAGCCTAACTTGGAGTAGATCTAGGTCGTCACTATCACTAGTTGAGGAAGTGACTGCCTCAAGAACAGTTTTAGTAATCCTAAGTACATCAAATTCTTGTGAAACACAAACCCATGCTCTCACATCAAAATTCTGGATCACCATCTTGTTGTTGTATACAAGCTGAGCAAGGGTGGTCTTGCCAACACCACCCATGCCCACAATGGGAATCACACTTATGTTATCACCACTGCCATCATCTGCCAGCAACAACTCCATTATCGCCTCCTTGTCACCGTCCCTACCGTATACCCCAGATTCTTCTACCAAAGACGTAGTGGGCAATTTTTGTGAAGGTCTCTCACCACCACCTTCTTTCAGACCAAGGAGGTCTCTTTGCTTTGCAAGAAATTCTAGTCTGTGTAGAATCTCTTCTAACTTTGATTCCATAAGGTTTGAGGCCTATAAGTCGGCAAATTTGAGTGAGACATTTTTTACATTCAAATATTAATTAAATAATATTGATTTAAACATTTAGTTTTCAATTGATAACAGTTAATCCACTTAATCAATCAATCTTATGTAAGATTTATCAATATGAATTTTGAAAAAAAAAAAACTTCTTTTTATATAAACAAACGTAACAAATTAAATTATAAGGTTTCAAAAAATAACAAATTAAACTCTCAACCCAAATCCCAAACACAATGTAATGAACTCAGATTTAATTGTTTTTATCTTTTATAACTTATGGGTTTAATTTATCGACCTTAATTTTGAAAATTCAGAATTTCATTTCTATATTATGATTTTGGAATGAAGAACTAAGTGAAGTCAAGTTGAAGAGTCGTACCCTACTTGGGCTCATGTCTTCCAAGTTGTGGCGCGAGGCATCGGTAACAATCTCATCCAATAAGTCCTGAGCATGATATGCAGCATCTTTGAGCTCGTTAACCCACCCTTTAACAGCTGGGTTTTTTATCTGCTTCTCTTCAGCATCATTGAGCACTGCATTAATCAACAGTAATGTTGTCTTCAACTTCCTCATCGGTTCATTATTAAGCTTCGTTTGGCTGAAGAACTCTATGACCTCACGAGAAGCGATCCTGTCAAACAAAACCTGGAGGAAAGCAGAGAGAAATGCTCCTCCCACCACGGCTTCTGCCATTTTTCTTTTTCGTGTGAGTGATAGAGAAAAATTAATGGAATACAAATGGCAGGGTCGCTTTGAGGATCTATGATGAGTTCATGAGCCAGAAATCAAAAATGGAAGTCGGTGTTGGACTCTTTTACAGTACTAGTGGGACAACAAGTCGTGCTCACCCGACAAACACGGCATGCGGAACAGGACGCAGCGGCACATGAAAGGTTTTTCTCACCTATACGTTGAATTCACGACTGTGAAGTGTGAATGCATCAGTGAAGGGTAAATACCTGGGCGGCGGAGGAGGAATTCAACACACATTTTGAATTCAAATTAAAAAAAAAAAAAAAAAAAAATGTCAAAAGTCAGTATATATTGTTAATATAAACAAAAATATCAAACAATAATTTTTTACAATTGATTTCGAGGTGTTCTTATACTTTTAAACTATTGTATGATAACTAAATTATCAATCCTATGATAAATGTCTTTTTCTATGTATACAATCAAGTAGTCATTCATCCATTGATCACTCATTCGACTACGCTATCAATTCTTCACAATTTTCATAATTGAAAATGTTTTTTCCACTGTGACAATTGCAACTGGTAAGATTAATGCCAAACTAACCAATAAGTAAACTAATGGATATACCATATTTTTTTAGTCTTAACCATTTTCTAAGCAACATCACAAATCCCTTTTAGTTTAAAAAACTCAATATTAGAGCGTACATAAAAAAAATAATAATATATATATATATATATATATAATTATCAAGCTGATCATAAAATATCATGAGCTCCAATTAAGAAAAATCTTTTGGATAAAATTGGATAAAACAATTTAACAAAAAATTAAAGGTGGGCACTTTATAGAATCCAATTAATTTTTTTTTACATATTTATACCTTAACAAAAAAAAAAAAAATCTTTTACATAAGCTTATTGTAAAAGAGATATAAGCCAAGAAATCCCCATGAAAATATTAGTACATAAGCTTATATTTTCATCTTTCCATTTGAAAATATTAGTACTATACCTAATATATATATTTTTTAAAAAATCTGAGGGTGGGCACGTGCCCACCCTGGTCCTTGAGTAAATCCGCCCCACTAAATGCTAAATACTGTTGCATGGAATTGTGCAAGCTTAAAACCAAAGCAATGGGGGGCTTTTCAAATTTTTATATTATAGTATTTTTTTAAATATTTTTTCATCTGTTTAAATAAATAAATTAAAATAGAATGGATAGATTAAAAATGATTGCTGATGTTTTTTCTTTTTCATCTGTTTAGAAATTTGTAATCTCATTGTTACATACTTATTATTATTTTTTCCGAATTAAATGAAGAAAAAAAAAAATACTTTCTTCAATTAATAAGGGAATAATGCGTTTGGCGTAGCATTCCACTCCCTTCTTATCTCCACAGTCCACAGTTCCTACTCCTTTAATTTCTACCTAGATTCCCTTGTTCAACATGAGTGGACAAATAAATGATCATCTCTAGTACTGTTCTAGAACCAAAATCATTTTCATTTTGTCGGTTTTCAAAACCAAAATGATTGGAAATCAGACTTTTATATATTGGAAAATAAAACATTGTTTGAGTTTTATTATTCAATGCAACCAATGCATTGCACTTAAGGAAATATACCTATATTTTATCCTTTAATATTTGAGTTTAACTTGACCAACAATATATTTAAGTCTAAGTTTTATTCTATATATATTTTTAGAGAATTTTTTATTATATTGCATGTGATGTCTAAAAAATGAAGATCCAAAATTAAAAGTATGTGCTCTATTTCAATGAATTGGATATCCTATGTTTGGCCAGCTCAATCTAAAGTTGAATATTATCTTTAGTTTTGAAAGTTTGGTTCAGTGAAAAGAAATATAAAAATAATACTTATTTTTTTTTAATTACTTAACTATAGGAGATGAAATTTTTATTTATTGAAATATCAATGCGTGTGTGATGTAATTGTTTGAAGAAGCTTTTACGTCATGTCAAGTGATTGATAATTTAGTTTAGCCAAAAAAAAAGTGATTAATATTTTATGACTGGACATAAATAATTGAAAATGATATTGATAGAAGTTGTCCACAAACCATTTATACCTTAAATGAAGTGAACATGATACCCGTAGTTGGTCAAAATTTATTGAAATGCATTCTTATTTTGTTTTTTTGTTTTTTGTTTTTGATAATGAGAGGATCCTCCTGGGAGGGACAATATTGGTGCAAAAATTGATTTGGTATTGCTCCAGACTCCAGTGCTTTTGTTTGGGATATCCATTAATGTTTGATTTATTGACTCAAATACTTCTATTTGCAGGGGAAATAGCAAAAAAGTATAGTAGATGCATAATATGTGTAAGAAAAAATGACCATATAATATGTAAAAATAAAATAAAAAATCCATATAAATACTTCTTTAATGGACGCACTTAACGAATTCCCTAAGTGCATCCGTTAACCTAACTCTTGCCCCATAATTGCTCTTTGATGTTTATCATATAACAGGAAAAATTATTCAGTACTTTTGAAACACAATAAATGCGTACTTACTCATCTTATATGAATGATAGGTTACACAATGAATTCAATTAGTGGAACTCACTATTTATGTGAGGTGAGGGAATACATATTTATTGTGTTCCAGAAGTATTGAATAATTACTCATAATACACTGTAGACACAAATTTTGTACAAATGAATCACACGGTCATGAAATAATATAACAAATAATCAATTTGTATTTATATGTATGAAAGCAGGTACAAATCTCTAGATGAACTTTACAATAAAGAATACAATAAATTCCTCTGATTCTGTCCCCGTGACGCTCCACGATCGAAGGGCTACGGAGCTTGATCTTGAATGGTTGTGTGTAGTTGGAATTTCTGGGCTTAGAGTTGAGGGTCGTCGGCTTGATCTCGGACTAAGTTGAATGAAGATTTGAGAGGTGTCTCCCACTTTGGATTTGAAGAAGCAGAAGTACGCCTTGCTCTTGAATGGACAAGAGTGCTCTTCTTGAATCTTGAGAGAACTCTCCTTTTTGGTAGAGTGTTGACAGGGTTTTCTTCTTTTGACTATGGATCCCCTTTTCTTCTCTAAGGAGTCTTTATTTATAGGCACTTTAAGACTTCTTCATTTGGAATTCCCTTCTTAGCATTTAATGGGATTTGATTTGATTTTGAATTTAAATTTGAATTTGGTCTTCCATTTAATTAAAACATTCCATATGTAGGATTCTTCATCTAATGTCGCCACATGGTTTCAAAGTTGTGACACGTGGCTCTGTCCTATTAGATGCAATTTGTTGACTAGTCCATTATTGACACGTCATCACTTGACAATTGATTTAATCAATAAAAATTAATCATGATCAATCGGACGGATGTAAACACATCATAAAATTTTGACGTCTACAAATGCCCCCTCGAGACTTGGTCGCATACACACGAAAAAATAAAGAAAGAAAGTTATACTCTTTTTTTTTTTTTTTTTTGGGTCATCACTCACACTAAGTTTGGGTGTGATTTGAACACCTGAATCTCAAACTCATCCTTGTAGTTCACATGAAGCAAAGGAAATTTTTTATTTATTTGTTTATTTAAAGGATATTTGTTTATTAAGGTCACTCACACTAAGTTTGGGTGTGAGATGAGCACTTAATCTCAAGAGCTTTAGTTTCCGCCGCACAGTGTGAAGCAAAGTCCTTCTGCTGTTTCAAATTTTTTTTTTCTTTTCTTTTTTTCTTCAATGTTCCTTACAACCGCAAGCAGCCACAGAATTGTTTTTTTCTCCTTAGCCGCAAGCCCAGGCCATCAACTTTAAAGCCAATTTTTTTTTTTTTGCCGCAAACTTTTAATCATCACGTTGCCGTCTTTGACATAGTTAGGCACTTTGTCATCTTCTTCCTTTAATTTTTTATTTTTATTATTTTTTTTTGTTTGCTTTATTCTTTACAACATCATTGACAACAATAGAACCCTTTAGTGGTAAAAGGATGGGCATATTTTTTTAACAATTCGGTTACTAAGAACATTGTTACCCCTTTTTTTTTTTTTTTGATATTCTTGAATTCTTGTGTGCAAGCTCCTCCAAAACAACTTTATTGCCGACAAGTGCAACACTTCATTGTTTCTTTGCTTTGATGCTTAGTCGCCTCTTCGCTTCGACACTTCGTTGCCTCTTTGCTCCGACACTGTGTTGCTTCTTTGCTTCGACACTTCGACATTGCGTTACTTCTTCGCTTCAACACTTCGTTGCTTCTTCGCTTCGACACTGCATTGCTTCTTCGCTTCGACACTGCATCGCTTTTTCGCTTCCACACTGCGTCGCTTCTTCGCTTCAACACTGTGTTGCTTCTTCGCGTTGCAACCCTTATTTGTCTGCAATTGCTTGGCTCACTTATCCGTCTGTCGTAGTTCTACTTCGTGACCATCACTTCACCGTTGCGTGAGGTGTCTATCTTCATTAACACGTACATGGCATCACGAGGCATTATACTTAAGACCACTTTGGTCTTGCCCCCTTTGCTTTGCTCATTTTCATGAAAGTTCACTCTCTCTCTCTTTTTTTTATTCACTTCTCAGGTGTGCACCCGGTCTCCCTCTTCACCGTGGTTCTTCGTCTCTTTACTCATAATGGTTGTTTTTGTCGACTCTTCGAAGACTCCCAAGAATCAGTTTATCACCATATTGAGTCACGCGAACGAACCCATAAAGGAGGGGATAACTTTGGCAGTTTTTTCTTCTGCCAGTAGCATTTATTCTTCATCCCCCACAGATGTCAATCGAACTCCCCACTTATCTCAGTGGTGGTCTGAATCCACCCGTGAGCTCTACCACCCATCCAAAAGGGATTCGCATCCTGTCCAGTCGAAGATTTTTACATTGTGTTCTTCCCTCCATTCCAGTATTAATCATACGGGTTTATTCCCCCTACTTGCGCGTCGTATAAGCGTTGGCGAGGCACATTGGACGACTACCTCAAGAATTCCTTCGCTCTAATATACAGAGGAGTTTTCTTATATCCTTAAGTATTGGGAGTGGTTAGAAGATATACTCAGCCGGAATAAAAAAATCCTCATTGATGCTAAGATTTATGGCGTGCTCCACGCCTCTCTATTTCAGAGTTGTATATTCTGTTCCGTTCCAGCAGGAACGGACGAAAAATCTCGTACTAGTATGCAAACCAGTACAAGACAACCCCCCATTCCACCTCGGATTAAATTTCGAGGTGTTTTGGCCATTTCGGTGAATTTCAGAGTGTTTCGGCCGGTATGAGCATTTCGACCGGTTTGCTTTTTGGGGGATTTTTATTTTTATTTTTTTCTCTCTCCTCTTGACTTCTCTGATGTCTAATCTCTCCGCCTCCAGCAGCCGCCAGCTAGCCCTCACTCTAGCGGTCAGCCAGCCAGATGCTGCTGTTGCTTCTTAGTTTCGCCTACACTACTGCTTCTTCTTCTGCTGTTGCTGCTTCATACCCAGATTTTTTGTTTCTTCTGCTATTCCCTTTTTCTTCTTCACGTCTACCCAGATTTTTCTTCTTTTTTTTTTTTTTTTTTTTTTTTTTTTTCTCTTTTTTTTTTTACCATTTTGTTTTGTGTGGCCTTTATCCCTCCACGTTTACAAAGTAACTTTTTCAATTTTCAAAATTTGCCAGCTACTAGCCTTGGTGTTAGCCACTTGCAATTTACTAATGACTATCTTTACCATTTTGTCCTTTCAAGTTGCAAGGAATTGCCAATTTGCCATGAGATATTAGTTAAAACTTTATATTATTTGATGTTATTTGTTTATAGTTGCTAATTTATATATATATATATATATATTTGCTGTAAACCCAAAACGGAACACCAGTATTGACCGGTATCGAAATATACTATTCCAATGGCCAAACCAAAACGGGTGCTGAAACGATATATACAACTTTGCTCTATTCACTTATGACCGGAATGTCCATGCCATGCAAGCTTTCTTCGAGTATTGGTGTCTGGCCACAAATACATTACATACATTTGTAGGAGAGATTTCTATTACTCTATGGGATCTATGTCGAATTGGAAGGCTCCCCTTGTATGGATCTTTTTACAATGAAGTTGTTCCAAGCGTAAAAGAGATGTCATCCCTCCCTCCAAGTTGCGAGTATTTATTCGTTGCATTCCATCACCTGAGTCTCGAGCTTGGCGGCCCCCATTCAGTCACTTCTACTGAATGGGTAGGGTTTTGGTTCCGTGGTTCCGTAAAGTATCCAAAACCTCCTAACAGACGATCTTTAAAGAGAATGTTGAGGGGAAAGTTATCCCACAATCAGCGTGGGATCATCATGACTCATCGTGATCAATGTCGTACCGAAGACGAGGAAGCCCCTTTCAGAATATTAAAAGTGTCGGAAAAGGTGAAAGAGGAGACCTAGCTAGCCGCTCTCCTGTCATGTTGGTTGAGGAAATTTGTATTCCCTGGTAAAGAGGCTAATTTAATCAAGCCTGGCATTTTCAAGGTCGCGAGCTTGATGGCTAGTGGTAAGAAGTACTGTCTCGCAGTCCCGGTCTTGGCTACTATCTACAAAGGCTTGAACGATATCGCGTCTTCCTCAGTCCCCAGTAAGTGTGACACTACATTTCCCGCGCACTACTTGAACACATGGTTGGCCGAATACTTTGCCACTCATTTCGACTTGCCTGAGGCTAGCCCACTTGATCCATGTATGGTTAGATTTTCCGGAAAGGGTGCAGGGAAGTATTTTGAGGAAGCTGAGGCACGAAAGCTCTTTCGTTCCATTACTAAGTTCAAGTTTCATTGTCTTGCGCTCTTCAAGGGACATCAAGAGATTTTGGAGGATAATGATCAGTTATCCGACTCCTATGTTAACTACTTTATTAGTCAACACCCCAGCTATTTATCATCACGTCGCAACGACTTGAGCGTGCTTGAGCCTTATAGTCCTCACCGCTTTGGCCGTCAATTTGGGTTCACTCAAGACATCCCTAGGGAGATAAAGGAAGATCTACGCACTGTCACCTTAGAAAAAGTCGTGAATCTCTAGCATTGATGCCTTCGTATCAACACAAAGTCACAGTTTTTGGTCCCCTCTCGTCCCTCCAGTGATGCGGCCCCTTGTACGAAAGATTACATGGATTGGTGGGCCAAAAGATCTAATGGTTTCTTCTCTAGCGACCCCAGTCAACCGAATGGGAACATTGGGTCAAGTAAGCTAATAGTCAAGTTGAAGCGGCGTCATGAAAGTGATGAACCTTCAGAACATCGAGAGGATAACAAGTTATCTTTAAGAATTTCGGAAAACACCGACGAGACATCCGGCATTGTTTCTACCTTTAGATGGGTTGATAGGGTTATGGCGTCTCATGCCAAGAATTTGAATGAAGAGGATGGGATCTCATGTTCCGATCATGGAAATGAGATAAGTCGAAGTGACTCAGATCGTCATTGGCGACGTAGGAAATATAACGACAATGTCATTGATAATGCGAACCACGAGATTATTATGAAGACGATTGAGCCTTTTATTGACGTGGACACGCCATCTCCATTTTCTGGCGATGATGAACAAGTGAATCTTTCTTCCCTTTTTGATTCTGCTAGCACGGAATCTGTTAGTGCCCTTTGTTGTCTCTTTAATGATCTCATGGTTGTTTCTATCATCCAAGAACTTGTTGAGGATGAAAATCTTGACATTTCTTTATCGCAGGTTGGCATTGATTCTTTGAAAAAGGTAGACGAGAGGCAGTCATCAGCTGATGGTAGCCCTTCTATGAGTGAGTTTTCTGTCCAAGGTCTGGAGACTTTTGACCTTGCCACTAAAGTGATTGACAAGCCGTATCTTGAGAAATCCAATGCTTCTATTCCCCCTTCAGGTCTTATCCGTAACCCTACAAAGGATATGGTTAGCAAGGTGCGTAGTTCGGGTGTCCCGACTACCTCTACAGTCTCGACACTTAATGCAGAGGACGTCATCTTAAAGGTTGGTCGCCATTATGCATTCATGTTGGGGGAAGGCTTAGTAGAAAAGATCATCAAAACCCCTTTTGATTTTGTTGCTTCTCTTAAGGAAGAGGTTAAGAAGATTCTCCATGCTATCAGACAAACAACATTTGTGGATGTGATGCCCTTACAAGATCGAGTTTGAAAGTTTATGGAGAACGCATCTCAATATTCTTTAATACGTTCTGCTCTTACGCAAAGGATTTCACTTGAAGTCAAGAACCAGAGACGCGCAGATGCTGAATGTTGCGATACTCTTGCACTCAAATCATAAGCTATTGAGGCTAGGGATAGTAGTAGAGCTGAAGCTGAACTGTCTAAAGTCTTGTCAAGGGAGACTGAGTTGAGGAAGGTGCTCGAGCTTTTGGCAAAGCAAAGGGGAAAACTTGGAAATTCTATCTCCCTTCACGAAGAAAAGTTACCGCAGTTGCAGGCTGCGGTTTCTAGAATTAAGGAAAAAATCTCAATAGATTCGAGCATATATAATATATCAAGAAGCAATTGTTGTAGATTGCAGACACTTTAACAAGCTCTTTTTGTCATTATTGTTCTTGAATCCTTCTTATATAAGGTAAAGAAACAAGAAGCAATTTTTCAGAACACTTTCACAATCTCTTTTAAGTCATTCTTGAATCCTACCTTTCCAAAGCAAAGAAAATGATTCCCGAACTTGTGGGAGGGTCATTCTTTTCTGCATTCCTTCAAGTGCTGTTTGACAGGCTTGCTTGTCACCAGGTCATACTCTACTTGCGAGGCCAGGTTTCTGATCAGACACTCCTTCACAAGCTGCAGACAGCTCTGTTGAGTGTTAATGCAGTGATCATTGATGCAGAGGAGAAGTTGATCACGAATCTGACGGTGAAAGAGTGGGTCAATGAGCTCAAAGATGCTACGTACCATGCTGATGATCTGTTGGACGAGATTGCCACTATAGCTTTGCGAGGCGAGTTGGAAGCTGAAGCTAAGGTCCATGGAAAACAGGTAGCTCAATTCTTTGCTCTGAAGCCGCGTAATAAAGATAAAGAATCCATGCTCAAGAAGATAGTTGAAAGACTAGATTCTTCAGCACAGCAGAGAGATCTCCTCAATCTCAACGGAAGTGTAAGAGGGAAAACACTACACATGTTTCCCACAACTTCTTTAGTAAATGAATCCGAAGTGTTCGGTAGAGATAAAGATAAAGAGGAGCTAATGAAATTTTTGCTTCATGGTAATGTACGAGAGGTCGCTGTGATTGCAATAGTTGGGATTTGTGGGGTTGGAAAGACGACCCTTACTCAACTTTCGTATAATGACTCAAAGGTGAAGAAAGTTTTTCACTTGAGAACATGGGCTTATGTTTCAGAAGAATTTAATGTTTTTAAGATCACAAGAACCATTTATGAATCAATCAGTTCAAGTGATTGCAATGTCAGAGATCTGGATGTTCTTCAAGTCAAACTAAAGCAGGGATTGAAGGGAAAGAAATTTCTACTTGTTTTAGATGGCATTTGGAATGTGAATAGTAGTGATTGCAATTTCCTGTCAAGGCCATTAACAACCTGTCGGAGTAGAATTCTTGTGACAACTCATAATCAAAGTGTTGCATCAATTATGGCTGCTGTTGTTACTTATCCTCTGCCGCATTTGTCCTTTGGAGCCTGCTGTTCATTATTCGCAAAACATGCATTTAATACAAGAGACCCTGCAGAACATCCAACCTTAAAGAGAATCGGTGAAGAGATTGTCAAAAAGTGCAAGGACCTGCCTTTAGCCGCAAAAACACTTGGGGCCTCTTGCATTCAAAAGAGGAAACTTAGGAATGGCATAGAATACTGAATAGCAAGATATGGGATCTACCTAATGATAAGAGTAGCATACTTCTCGCTTTATTATTGAGCTACTATCATCTCCCTTCACATCTTAAACAATGTTTCGCTTATTGTTCGATTTTTGCAAAGGGCTATGATTTTGAAAAGGAGAAATTGGTTCTCTTATGGATGGCACAAGGTTTCCTGCAGCAGCAAAATAGCAAGAACACAAAGGAAGAGGTTGGCGATGATTATTTTCATGAACTATTATTATCATCATCATTTTTTCAACAATCAAGTCGCAACAAATTGTGCTTTGTGATGCATGATCTTGTCAACGAGCTAGCTCAATTTGCATCAGGAGAATTTTGTTGCAAATTTGAGGATGGCACATTGAATGGAATTTCAGAGAAGGCTCGTCATTTTGGATGGTCGACGAGCCAGCTTGATGGCCCTGAGAAATTTGTGTTCCTTCAGGAACTGAAGTCTCTCCGAACTTTCCTTCCTCTAAGTTTTTCAAATCCTAGTCGATGCTCAGACTCAAGCAAAATGGTTAGTGATTTATGTTTGCCAATTCTGAAAAACTTACGTGTGCTTTCATTTTCTTGTCAAGCGATCAATAAGCTGCCAGACTTTTTGGGGCAATTGATACATCTACGGTACTTGGACCTTTCTCAAACTTTAATCACAAAGTTACCCGAATGGAAATGTTCTTTGTATAATTTGCAGACGTTGTTGTCATCAAGTTGTCATAATCTCACTGAGTTACCAGCAAAAATTGGTAACCTCATTAATTTGCATATTCTAAATGTTAGTGAAACCAACATAAGGGAGATACCACTTGGATTTGAAAGATTAAAGAGTCTCCAAGTGTTGACTGATTTTGTTGTGAGCAGTGGTAGTGGGTCAAAGATTAGTGAATTGAGCAAGCTTTCACATCTTCGTACACTTTCCATCTTAAGTCTGGAGAATGTAGTTCATGCTGAAGATGCTTTAGCGGCCAACTTGGAAAGTAAGAATTTTCTTAATGAGTTAGTTTTGAAATGGACCTCTGCTACTCATGATGAACAGAATGAAAAGGTACTTGACAATCTGCGGCCACACAAAAATTTGAAGCAGCTTACTATTGAAAACTATGGTGCTATACTGCTTCCCAATTGGTTAGGTGACTCCATTTTCTCTAACATGGTGTTCCTGCGTCTTAGCAAGTGCAACAAATGCACCTCCCTGCCACCACTATGGCAGTTAACTTCTCTTCAAGAGCTCTACATCACAAAGATGGAATGATTACAAAAGCTGGATTCTGGATTTTATGGGAATCCCCACTTGGGAGTCAAGCCATTCAAATGTCTGAAAACTTTGTGGTTTGAGGATTTGCCAGCTTGGACGTATTGGGAACCTTTTCCAAATAAAAATGAAGATTTCCCTTCCCTCCAAGAGCTTCAAATACGATCATGTCCTGAATTGGTTGAGAGCTTGCCCAAGCACCTTAATTCCTTGACAAAATTGGTGGTTTCTGGATGTCAGAAGCTTCAGGCTTCAGATCAAAGGGTCCCAATTTTGAAAGAAATGAAGCTGCATGGTTTGGTTGCTTTGACAAACCTGCCCAAGAAATTGTTGGCAGGCAACTCTTGTTTCCAACAACTGGAAATAGTTAATTGTCCCGCTCTCATTTCCTTTCCTGGAGGTGATTCTCTTACTAGATTAAAATCACTTTCTATTTCTCATTGTAGAATATTAAACTTCTTCCTACCTAGGAATGTGATGCACCAATTTGGAGTTCTTGAACATTTGCATATAGCGAACAGCTGTGATTCTCTGGAATCCCTACAATTAGGCTTATTCACCAAGCTCCAATATCTTCATATTGAGGACTGTAGGAATCTCAAATCCCTTTCAATTAAGGATGCGGTTCTCACATTTCTTCAAGAAATGGAAATCAAGGATTGTCCAAATCTGAAGTCGCTTCCTAAAATGAGGTTGCATTCCTGCCTACCATGTCTCCAAAAATTGGAATTATCCAATTGCCCGGAGCTCTCTCAGTTTTCACAAGGCAGTTTGCCCCTTAACTTACAATCTCTGATTATTAGTAATTGCAACAACCTCACACCTCAAAAGGAATGGGGTTTACATGGAATGGCATCTCTAACTTGTCTTGAGATTGAAAGTGGATGTAGTAATGTGGAGTCCTTTCCAGAAGAGGGCCTGCTACCCAAAAATGTCACTTCTCTTCGTATCAGTAGACTTTCAAATCTCAAATTTCAAGTTGGAGGCTTTGAGGACCTCACCTCCCTCGAAACACTAGAGATCAACAACTGTGAGAAGCTGGAGTGGATGCCAGCGAAGGGATTGCTCACCAATCTTACTTCACTTTTTGTCACAGAATGCTCATTGCTTGGCCCTCGTTGCCAAGAGGGAGGTGTAGAACGGCCCAAGATTTCTCACATTGCAGACATATACATTTTTCCGATTCCTGATAATGTTAATGAACAACACTGACAGGAGGAGAAACATGAAGACACTAAATTTCGTTCAGGTACCTTTTTCTATATTCAACAGATATGCTAGTGTATAGTCATGTTGTTTCAAAGTATATTACAAATTATTGATAATGTGAATGAATTTTTACTTTTCCTTGTCTACTCATCTACCAGGTCATTTGGAAGTCACACACAATTCGAATCTGCATTGCTTGTTTCCAATCCATAGTAACACATGACTCACAACATTCCTGTTTTGATAGATGTCCACAATGAAGCTTCCCACTATTCACCATTTTAAGTTCAACCAGAGAAGTTGATTAACCTGGCAGTGCAGAGACCACAGCTTGGACCCCTTGTTATATATGTTCTTTTGTGATGACCCAAGTTATCATAACATTTTCTATTTTAATGACACATGTTCTAATCCACCTCATGTCCATAAAATGATTTCAACCCTTTAGGGGAAAAGAGGATTTTTCGTTGTTGTCAAAAGTTGCTGCTGAGTTACAGCAAAAATAGAAAACCTCATAAATTCAATTTAAATGTTATACCAACATAAATGGAGATACCAAATTATTTTAAGACTTCGAGAGTCTTCCAAGTGTTGACTGATTTTTTTGTGAGCAGTGGTAGTGGGTCAAAGATTACATGCAACTTTCACATCTTCGTAACTTTCCAGCTTAAGTCTGGATGATAGCAATGGAAGGAATTCTTAGCGGCCAACTTGGAAAGAAGAATTTTCTTGGAGTACTTGAAATGGACCTCTGCTAAAGAACATTTAATCGTTTGTGCCTTCAGAACACAAAAATTTGAACATACTATTGAAAACATGGTGCTCTGCTTCCCAAGCAATTACTCCCATTCTCCCTATAAAATGAGACCTTTAAGTAACAACCTCCCTTGAAGCATGGCATAACCACAAAAGACGCTACACATGCAATGAACAAAAGCTGGCGAATATTCTGAAAGTTGGCTGTTATTACAATACATTCAATCTTTCTTGTTATGAAATGGGAGTTCTATATACCCATATTCTTGCAGAGCATACAAAGTAGAGATCCTATTTATAGTGTAATTGATACGATCCCAAAGTTAGCACTCTACATTAGATTCATTGTAACATAATTTCATCTAGTTAAGATATAGTTGTTATAGGTTTTTCATTGTGTACGTAAGATATAGTTGTTATAGGTTTTTTGGTGTTCTTTCCCTAGATCGACATTGAAAAATATATATATAGAATTGATCATCAAACTGACAAGTAATGTCATTTATATTTTCATTTACAATATTGAAAATTTAATATAACTTTAGTTTACAAACATACATTGAAAATGAATCAATAAAAAAATTAAGTTTAAAATTCTATAATAAAGGCTAATGAACGGGTTAGGTTGGGTCAGGTCAAAAACTTATCTTATTAAAACGGGTTGCTATTCCTATTACTCATACCTATTTTTTCTTTTGGGTTAACGGATCAGATCTAATGGTTGAAGCAAGTTAATTGTCTTATTTCCAATTTCTCTATCTATATTATTTTATTTTGTTCCTTCAATTTTACCATTTCCTAAAAAATGCGAGAGAGGATTCTACTTTTGAAAGGTTTGCAGCAAGTTAACAAAGAGGCGTAGCCACAGCTAATTGGCAAGCAAATTAAGGGATTTTTTCACGATAATATACCAATTATTGTTTCTCTACCAATTTCCAATTCTGGTGGCTGGTTCTGGCTGTTATTACAAAATGTTGTTAAATTTAAAGAATTTTTCTTAATTCATATATAGGTCATGGACTAGATTGGAAATCACTTTCAGGCTGTAGAATATTAAACTTCTTCCTACCTCTGAATTTGTTGCTTTGACTTGAACCTGCCATATTGTTGGCAGGCAACTCTTGTTTCCAATTAGGAAATATTAACCTCTCTCCTTTCCTCTTCATCTCTTACTAGATTCAAATCCTTTCTAAGGATTGGTTCTCAATATCAAGAAATCCTACCTAGGCCAAATCTGAGTCGCTTCCATGATAGCGAACAGCCTACCTCTGGAATCCCTACAAAGGCTTATTCACCAGTTTTCAAGGCTTCACTTACTGTATTATAGTCATTGCCTTTCAATCAAAAGGACATTTACATCAAGCATCTCTAATTGTTCTTGAAAGTGGATGAGGTTGTTCCCTCCTACCATGCCTGCAACCCAAAAATGTCACTTCTCTTCGTATCAGTAGACTTTCAAATCTCAAATTTCAAGTTGGAGGCTTTGAGGACCTCACCTCCCTCGAAACACTAGAGATCAACAACTGTGAGAAGCTGGAGTGGATGCCAGCAAAGGGATTGCCTCACCAATCTTACTTCACTTTTTGTCACAGAATGCTCATTGCTTGGCCCTCGTTGCCAAGAGGGAGGTGTAGAACGGCCCAAGATTTCTCACATTGCAGACATATACATTTTTCCGATTCCTGATAATGTTAATGAACAACACTGACAGGAGGAGAAACATGAAGACACTAAATTTCGTTCAGGTACCTTTTTCTATATTCAACAGATATGCTAGTGTATAGTCATGTTGTTTCAAAGTATATTACAAATTATTGATAATGTGAATGAATTTTTACTTTTCCTTGTCTACTCATCTACCAGGTCATTTGGAAGTCACACACAATTCGAATCTGCATTGCTTGTTTCCAATCCATAGTAACACATGACTCACAACATTCCTGTTTTGATAGATGTCCACAATGAAGCTTCCCACTATTCACCATTTTAAGTTCAACCAGAGAAGTTGATTAACCTGGCAGTGCAGAGACCACAGCTTGGACCCCTTGTTATATATGTTCTTTTGTGATGACCCAAGTTATCATAACATTTTCTATTTTAATGACACATGTTCTAATCCACCTCATGTCCATAAAATGATTTCAACCCTTTATTTTTAGATTTTTACAATTCAACTATTTATTTATTTGAAAAATAAATAATTATTTCAAATGTTGAATCCATGACCTCTCTATGAATTAAGAAAAATTCTTTAAATTTAACAACATTTTGTAATAACAGCCAATTTTTAGAACCAGCCACCAGAATATGATAGCAATTGGGACATTATTATGAGAAACAATAATTGGTATATTATCGTGAAAAAATCCCTTAATTTGCTTGCCAATTAGCTGTGGCTATGCCTCTTTTTTAACTTGCTGCAAACCTTTCAAAAGTAAAATCCTCTCTCGCATTTTTTAGGAAATGTTAAAATTGAAGGAACAAAATAAAATAATATGGATAGAGAAATTGGAAATAAGACAATTAACTTGCTTCAACCATTAGATCCAGATCCGTTAACCCAAACGAAAAAATAGGTATGAGTAATAGGAATAGCAACCCATTTTAATAAGATAAGTTTTTGACCGGACTCAACCTAACCCGTTCATTAGCCTTTATTATAGAATTTTAAACTTAATTTTTTTTATTGATTCATTTTCAATGTATGTTTGTAAACTAAAGTTATATTAAATTTTCAATATTGTAAATGAAAATACAAATGACATTACTTGTCAACTTGATGATCAATTCTCAAATATATATATTTTTCAATGTCGATCTAGGGAAAGAACGCCAAAAAACCTATAACAACTATATCTTATGTACACAACGAAAAACCTATAACAACTATATCTTAACTAGATGAAATTATGTTACAATGAATCTAATGTAGAGTACATATAATAGCTAACTTTGGGATCGTATCAATTACACTATAAATAGGATCAGTGCTACTTTGTATGCTCTGCAAGAATATGGGTATATAGAACTATAATAAGTTTGAGCCTCTTAGAATTTCATAACAAGAAAGATTGAATGTATTGTAATAACAGCCAACTTTCAGAATATTCGCCACAAAATTACATCAATTGGTATACCATCATAAACCAAACAACAATTTGTACATTATCATGAAACTTTCTTTCTCAGCATACTATAGGTTTGTCTTCTTCTGTTTTTTTCATACTCAGAAATATGCTTTCACAAAGAAGCACAGATGAAGAAAACAAAATAAGGATTAAATAACTAGATGTGATTTCTAATACTTATCGCCAATTAGATGAGTCTCCACGCCACTTTGTTAACTTGTCAAGAGGCTTTCTTCCATCTCTGCTGCAAAATCTTTCAAAAGCTAAATCCTCTATACTAAATGTTAACATTTCTTAATGACAGCCAACTTTCAGAACAATCAACAAGAAAACAACAAAAATTATATACCATCATAAAAAACAATAATGGGAATATGATTATGAATAATCTCTTTACGGACATACCAGTGAAAAAAAGGATTCATCACCAGCCGGTCCCTTGACTTGTTAGGATCCAATAAGGCAATAACCAGATGTAATTTTTAATACTTACCGCCACTTTGTTAACTTGTTAGTAACTTTCTTCTTTCTCTTCTTGATCTTGCTGTAAAAAGCTTTCAAAAGCCAAAGGCTATCGATCTCTTCCTTGTTTCTCAATTTGCCTTTCACTGTCCTTCCACTAAAGTTGGCAGCATGGCTGACTCGTTGTTGGGAGAGGCAATTCAGGTGCTGCTGGAAAGTTTAGCTTCCGAAGAAGTCATAGACTTCCTCCTGAATTCATGAAGTCGAAGATGGATTGCTGGAGAAGTTCAAGACAATGTTGCAGTCTGTTACTTTGGTGCTTAATGATGCAGAGGTGAAGCAGGACAAGAGCCGAGAAGTTAAAGCGTGGCTTGATGAGCTTCAAGATGTTGTTTATTTGATAAAGGATCTCGTAGATGAGATCTCCACTGAAGTTTCGCAGCATAAGTTGGATGCAGAATCTCAAAGCGAGAAAAGTCCAGCAGGAGGCATCCTTTTTTTAGGCAAATGGGCTGAAAACCTCAAAAAGGGAATAGAAAGAAAGATGAGGCAGATCCTTGACAGGCTACAATCCTTGGCCAAGAGAAAAGATGGACTTGGTTTGAAGAAAGGAATACAAAATGAGATGAAACAGTCTCCCAATATGCCCATATCTTCTTTTGTATATGACACTGAAGTATTCAGAAGGGATTCTGATAAAGAAGCAATTTTTGAACTTTTGTTGTCAGATGATGCAAGTGGTGAAGATTTGTCTGTGATTCCAATCGTGGGTGAGGTTGGGATAGGCAAGACCGCTCTTGCTTGACTTGTTTACAATGATGACAAAGTAAGTGAGTATTTTGAAATGAAGGCCTGGGCTCATGTTTCGGATCATTTTGACATGTTCATAGTGATAAAGGCAATTTTTGAGTCGTTCACAATGCAGTCTTGTGATCTCAAGGAGCTAAATATGATTCAAGTTAGATTGCAGGAAAGCCTTCCGGGAAAGAAATTTCTACTAGTTCTTGATGATGTTTGGGCTGAGACTTATCACGACCGGGAGTTCTTACTATCTCCCTTTAAAGGTGCTGCAAAGGGAAGTCGTGTCATTGTAACCACACGCATTCAATATGTTGCATCAATGGTGGGCACTGTCAGTGCTTATCATATGATTGAATTATTGAATGAAGATCGTTTGTCTTTGCTTGCAAAATTTGCTTTTGGAGACCAGTATCCGAGTTCATATCCAGAACTAGAAGTTATTGGCAGAGAAATTGTGGAACTGTGTGGCAGTTTTCCTTTAGCATTAAGAACACTTGGGGCTTTCTTGGGCCTTAAGCTACAGGTGGAGGAATGGGAAGCTGTACGGAAGCACCTGATTCCTTTTCCAAGTGAAAAACGCAAGGTTCTCAATCCTTTAAAACTGAGCTATGATCATCTTTCTGTACATCTAAAGCGATGCTTTGCATATTGTTCAATATTTCCCCCCGAATATGAATTTGAGAAAGAGAAGCTAGTCCTCTTATGGATGGCAGAAGGTCTTCTGCAACTTCCTGAAGGAAATCGAAGAATGGAAGATGTTGGTGATGAATACTTTCGTGAATTATTATTGAGGTCTTTTCTTCAACGATCAAGTGGCAATAAAACCCGTTTCGTGATGCATGATCATGAGTGACTTAGCCACTCTTGTTTCTGGGAAATTTTGCTTCAGATTGGAGTATGATGATACCTCAAGCATCACCGCATGGACCCGATATTTGTCACTTTTCATATGCAATTATGATTGCCCTTTGATATTTGAGGCCATCGATAAAGCCAAGTTTATAAGAACCTTTTTGCCACTGGGTCATGAATCATGTCATTTTAGCAGTATTAAGCTGCGAAATTTGTTCTCCAAACTGAAATTCTTACGGGTGCTTTTTTTATCTCACTATCATATCACCGAGCTACCTGTTTCAATTAGCAAGTTGAAACATCTACGGTATATGGATCTCTCTCACACTGCAATCAAGATGTTACCGAACCAGTATGTTCTCTCCACAATTTACAAACATTGATATTGTCAAATTGTCATTCTCTTACTAAATAGCCAAAGAACATGTGGAAGCTTATTAACTTGTGTCATCTTGATATTAGTGGAACTGACTTAAATGAGATGCCAAAAGAAATGAGTAGATTAGAAAATCTTCAAACACTGTCTAACTTTGTTGTCAGTAAAAAGAGCGACTCAACAATCAAAGAATTGGGTGGGATTTTGTATCTTCATGGAACACTTTGCATTTCAAAGTTGCAGTACATTGTCTCTATGAAAGATGCAGCTGAGGCAGGCTTGGTAGAAAAGACACAACTGGATGAGCTAGTGCTGGAATGGAGTGACAATACTGTTAATCCAGAAAATGATGGAGATGTGCTTGAACAGTTAGTGCCTCATACAAATTTGAAGAAGCTCATCATTAGTTTCTACTGTGGTACAAGATTTCCACCTTGGTTGGGGGATTTTTCATTCCCTAACATGGTTTTGCTATGTCTTAGCAAGTGCAAGAATTGCTTAGACTTGCCACCACTCAGGCAGCTACCATCTCTTAAATTCCTCATTATTGAATGGATGGATTTGGTAAAGAGGGTGGGTCCTGAATTCTGTGGGATGGATAATCCATTTCAGTCTTTGGAAACTCAAACATTTGAGGGGATGTTAGAATGGGAAGAATGGGTTTCATTTGATGATGAAGGTGGAGAATTCCCTCGCCTGCGAGAGCTTTCAATATGAAGATGCCCCAAGCTGAAGGGAAACATACCCAAGCAATTTCCTTCTATAGTAAAAGTTGAAATTTCTGAATCTCAAGAGCTCGTGACAACACTTTTGACAGAGGCATCATTACACAAAAGGCTTTTACATTATTGTGATAAGGTTCTGCTCATAAGTGATGGTAAAGTTGTGTTGTTCTCTGAGCAGATGACTCTCTTTACGTCTGAAGGTGCCATAGAATCCTCATTGCTCATGACTCAAGGTAGACAGCAAGACCTTTCCTCTTTTGAAAGAATAAAAGTTTCAGAAATATCATAAAAGTTTCAGAAATATCACAACT
This sequence comes from Fagus sylvatica, assembly GCA_907173295.1. NCBI lineage: Eukaryota > Viridiplantae > Streptophyta > Magnoliopsida > Fagales > Fagaceae > Fagus > Fagus sylvatica. Next base: position 6,004,798 of record OU015762.1, on the reverse strand, counting down.
GATGAAATTGCCAGTGAGGCTAGATAGCCTCAAAATTGAAGGATGTGATTCTCTGGAGCTCATACCTGAACAAGTGATGGCCAAAATCCCTTCTCTCAAACAATTGTATATCATTAATTGTTGTTCTCTCAGGTCCTTTGGAGGCCATCCACTCACTGCCTTAAACAGTCTTTACATCCAGAACTGCAAGGAATTAGAGTTTCTCCCACTTGCAGAGAAGACAGACCAGTATGCATGTCTTCAACATTTGTGCATAGGGAGTAGCTGTGATTCCCTAAAATCCCTTCCATTAGACTTCTTTCCAAAGCTTAGAAATCTTTCTATCTGGGATTTTGCAAATCTTGAATCCCTTTCAATGACAGAGGGAATTCAGAAGAATCTTATGTCTCTTGAGGCCTTGGAGATCAGGGATTGTCCTAAGCTAGTATCTCTTTCAAAAGGAGGATTGCCTACCACCAACTTGACTTGTATTTGGCTCTCCAATTGCAAGAGTTTCAAGGAACTGCCTCATCAGTTGCACAACCTCAATTCTCTGCAATCAATGTTTTTAAATAATTGTCAAGAACTCGTCTCACTTTCACAAAGGGGTTTGCCTTCGAAACTAAGTTTACTCAGTATCACTTTCTGCAACAAACTCATGGTCGGGAAGGAGTGGGGTTTGCATGGGCTTGAATGCCTTACTCGGTTGGAGATTGAAGGTGGATGTAAAAACGTAGTGTCATTTCCAGAGGAGAAGTTGCTGCCTAGCAATCTCAAATCTTTACGCATCAGTGGACTTTTGAATCTCAAATATCTGAATTACAAGGGACTTCAACACCTTACTGCTCTTAAAACATTGGAGATTAGCTGCTGTAACAAACTTCGGTCCTTGCCAGAAGAGGGTCTTCCATCCTCCCTTTCTTTTCTCTGCATCAAGGAATGCACTTTGCTGAAACCAAAACTCCAAAATTATTGGTCCAAGATAGCTCAGATAGCTCGCATAGAAATTGATGAGGAAGTAATCTCATGAGTAAGTCTTCCAGCAAGGTACCATGCACATAGATTAATGACAATTTGACTTGCTAGAGAATTACTCACTTTACTTACGTAGTGAAATGATTATTGCAGTTAATAAATAATTCTTTCCATTGTGCATAATCTAGGCCAATTTTGAAGAATTGTTGGGCCAGCAACGGTTGCTCAAGTTTCTACATATGGGTTTTTCTGCAGTTATTCACGTTCGCCTCCTACTTAAGGTTTTTGTTGTGGATTTTGGTCCTTTGTTTTGTGATCAATCAAT